>LR749516.1:951663-964047 GCA_902729485.2 Mus minutoides | reverse complement strand
TATATATATATATATATATATATATATATATATATATATATATATATATATATATATATATATATTCCAGGCTGGCCAGGAGTAATAATAAGACCCTAATGGCAAGAAAAAATATGCATGCTGTTGGGAAGTGGTGGTGTACACCTTTAATCCCAGCACTTGGGAGGCAAAGGCAAAAAGGATCTCTGTGAGTTCAATGCCAGCCTGATCTACAGGGTGAGTTCCAAGACAGCCAGGGCTACACAGAGAGACCCTGTCTCAGAAGAATAGTCAGTGTGTAGAGGTGTTCCATTCATATGGATCTTTAAAAACTGTCTTTGGTGATTTAAATCCTGGAGTATGGAACTCTCAGAGGAAAGGCATGACTGTGCATCAGGTGGCATAAGGGATATGGAAATATAAAAAAAAAAGCTGAGGGAGGAAAGGGAGGGAGGCCAGATTTATAAATAGAATGCCCAGGCAAGCCCTAGCTGAGCCGCCCTGAAGGAGGTGAAGTGAGCCTTACAGAGATCTGAAGTTGGCACAGTCCAGGCTAAGTAAGTAGAACTGCCAAGGGACAGAGGCACAGTGTGCTTGGCACATCTGTGTGAAGAAATGTGAGGAGACAAGTGGGGCAAGAGCAGAGTGGGCAAAGTGAGAGTGCCTGCAGGGGAGGGCAGAGGAACATAACGAGAGGGTCATGGAGAGAACTTTGCTCTGACTGAGGGGAGAGGCTCGAGAGGACTGCAAGAAGAGGGGCATGGCTTGATCTTCTTATATAGCAGTATATCTGGCTGCTATAACAGCCTGTAGTAGCAAGGGTGGAATCAGGGCTGCTGACTTGGTTGGGGGGGTCACTGGTGAGTGAGGCTTGTTTTTGGAAATCTGCACAGTGCTAGAGGACTGCGCCTTTGTACAGGCACTACCGCTGAGTATGGGAAACCTCCCAGCCTCAATTCTACATACATTGTCTTTTGTTGTTTTGGTAGGATACAGGGCTCTGTATCCCTTTATTGGACTGGAACTCACTATGTGACCTAAACGTAGCCTAGACTACATAACAAGTTCCAGTCTTTAAGAAAAGAAATCAGGCTAGGCACATGGCTTGAATCCCAGCACCCAGGAGGCAGAGGCAGGCAGATCCTTGAATGTTCAAGGCCAGCCTGGTCTACAAAGAGAGTACCAGAGCCAGGCGTGGTGGCGCACACCTTTAATCCCAGCACTCGGGAGGCAGAGGCAGGCAGAGGCCAGCCTGGACTACAAAGTGAGTTCCAGGACAGCCAGTGCTGTACAGAGAAATCCTGTCTTGAAAAACCAAAGAGAGAGAGAGAGAGAGAGAGAGAGAGAGAGAAAGAGAGAGAACCAAGATAGCCAGAGCTATACAGAGAAACCATAACTAGGAGAGAGAGAGAGAGAGAGAGAGAGAGAGAGAGCGCAATGGAAAGCCAGACATAGTTGCACAGGCGTTCAGTACCAGCATCTGAGATGGTGAGGCAAGTAGATCTTTGTGCATTCAAGGCCAACCTGGTCTATATATCAAGCTCCAGGCACCTACGTAGTTGACATATATAGAGAGCTGGGGATTCAGAAGTAAAAGATGACCCTAAAGATGAATGGGGGTGAATGAAGTAGTATGAGAAAAGCCAGCTGGGCAGTGGTGGTGCACACCTTTAATCCCAGCACTTGGGAAGCAGAGGCAGGCAGGATCTCTGTGAGTTCGAGGCCAGCCTGGTCTTCTACATAGTGAAACCCCGTCTGTCTTGAAAAACCTAAAAAGAAAGAAACAAAGAAGCAAGCTTGGGTAAACCAAACACAGTAGTGCAAGCCTGTAATCCCATCCCTTAGGAGACCAAGGCCAGCCTGATCTAAATTACAAGGGCCAAACCAGCAAGAAGTAGACATTGAGACCCCCATCTCAAAGAAGAAAGGTCAGGGAAGGAGAGATTTAAAAAAAAAAAAAAAAGGCCAACCAAGAGAAAGTTTGAATAAGAGTTGGTGGTGCTAGTTACATAACCACATTACCTAGGACATGGGGAGGGGTCTCAGAGCTACATTTTTGGCACCTTAGCCAACAGATGACCATTATAGCCAAGGTGAATGCAATTTCTAACAAGGTATATATAGACAGAGGCAAGGGGACCAAGGACTCAGCCCTATAACCATCCCATATTCAGGTGTCCACTAGTTGAGGAGCAATAAAGAATGAGACAAACAGCCAATGAGGAAGGAAGGCAGGAAGGAAGGAAGGAAGGAACGAACGAACGAACCTGGGGCTTTGTGGTATTCAGGAGATCCAAGGAAGAAACTGTTTTCAGGAAGCGTGAGTAATCAACAGGGACCTGGACTAAGGATGTTCTAACCAATGAGGACTAAGACAAGAACAATGATTTTATTTTTTTACAGCGCAGACATCCCCAGTGACCTAAGTTGGGCTACAATGGGGGCAGAGGAAGCAGAATGGGCAGGAATACTCAACTCTTTGAGAAGTTTTGCTATAAAGGGAAGAAAAGAGCAGCGTTTGCCCTGCGGGTTCCTTTAACCATTCAGGAGAAAGAGATTGGCTTCAGGAGAAGTGCCTTCAGATTACTTTAATTTTCCCATAGAACCAGGGACCCATGACCTCGCTGCATCCTAGCTCATCCCTAACTGTAATTGTTTTCTCTCATCCTTTCATGTCCTCCCAGGTTTACCAGTTTTTCAGTTGCCTTCCAGAGGACAAAGTCCCCTATGTCAACAGTCCTGGGGAGAAATACAGGATAAAGCAGCTACTGCACCAGCTCCCCCCACATGACAGTGAGGTGAGGAGGGAGAAGGCTGGACGGGCATGCCAGGAGTGGGGTATGGCCTGGACAAATTCAGGGATAACTGGCAAGAAATTGGTAGAGTCAGCTCAGGAAAGGCCTGGAGAAGCAGGAGACAAAAAGGGAACTTTCCTTGACCAAACATAGCTGAGTCCTGAGAGAAGAGGCATAGGTCTCACCAATGGGAGGCACCATATAAACAATGGCCTAGAAGTAAACTCTGTGAGCGTGGATGAAGTCCAAAAGACTCTTTCTCTCCCCAGGCACAGTACTGCACGGCCCTGGAAGAGGAGGAGAAGAAAGAGTTGCGAGCCTTCAGCCAGCAGAGGAAGCGGGAGAATCTGGGACGGGCCACGGTTCGAATCTTCCCAGTGACCATTACTGGGGCCATCTGTGAGGAGGTGAGCTATAGAGGGGTCTCAACAAGTGAAGGCTCTGAAGCCACTTAACACCCAGTGGGGTGTCTCTATAATGTGTCCCTTAGATACCCCTATTGGGTCTAATTTGTCTCTAAGGCCTTGATGGATAGTTCTGTAGTTTCCTCTCCCCTATGCAGAAGGCATGGAACAGAGACTGTCTCTTTTGTTCTTCTTGTGATCAGAACTTGTTCTTAAGATCTGATCCACATAGCTGGGTCTTGTGGCTCACACGTGTAATCTCAACAATTTGGGAGGTTGGGGCAGAAGGATTGTCAAATTCAAGGGCATCCCATAGTAAGACCATGTTTCAAAACAAAGAGCTCACTCACAAGCCTATCCCCCAACCATGCAAATTAATAACAACAAATAATAATATTAATAAACTGATGCATAGTGGCAGAGTCTGAATCCTGAGGAAGAACCCTCCGCAATTGATGAGATTTGTCCCCAAGGCCTTGCCTGGTAGGTGGGGGCCTGTCTTTAAAACTATTTGGTGGGGTCCATTGGCTGAGACCTCTGTGGGGCGGAGACGATCTCTACAGCACCTCTACTGGGTGCAGCTTAATATTTGCCCCAGTTGCCTAGAAAAAGGCTTGACTGTAAGGCCACCCATGATTAAGTCTTGTCTTTATGATTTTCCCACAAGCAGAGTCAATCGCTTATGTGCGATTGACTTGTGAGTGGAAACTATCTGAGATTTATCCCATAGGAGATGCTGGTTGCTGGAGAATCAGAGGTTTAAGGCCAGCCATAGCTGTGTATTAAATTCAGAACCAGCCTGGGCTACATGAGATCCTGCCATAAAAATATATATACAAAGTTTAACCATGGGAAAGGCCAAGTTATCACATGCTTGGCTGACCCCATCCATCTGACTCTCTTGGTGACTGTGGTGGCGTCTGTCATTTGGCAGTGTGGCAAGCAGATCGGCGGTGGGGACATTGCAGTCTTTGCCAGCCGCGCAGGCCTTAGTGCCTGTTGGCACCCTCAGTGCTTTGTGTGTACCACGTGCCAGGAGCTGCTGGTTGACCTCATCTACTTCTATCATGCTGGCAAGGTCTACTGTGGGCGCCACCATGCTGAGTGTCTGCGCCCTCGCTGCCAAGCGTGTGATGAGGTTTGTGCCGCCCTGGCCAGAGGTGGGAATGGAGGGTGGACCGAGCCAAAAGCGAGCTCTTCCGACAGCGCCCCCCCCCCCCCGTGATCTGTGCCTTACAGATCATCTTCTCCCCTGAATGTACGGAGGCGGAGGGACGACACTGGCACATGGGTCACTTCTGCTGTTTCGAGTGTGAAGCTTCGTTAGGAGGGCAGCGCTATGTCATGCGTCAGAGCCGCCCCCACTGCTGCGCCTGCTATGAGGCCCGACATGCGGAATACTGTGATGGCTGTGGGGAACACATCGGTGGGTGAGAACATGCTGGGACAGCTCAAAGGGGCATACGAACAGCTAGGCCATGGTCCCACTCACCTCTCTCTCTCTCTCTCTCTGTCTCTCTCTCTCTCTCTCTCTCTCTCTCTCTCTCTCTCTCTCTCTCTCTGTCTCTCTCTCCCTCCCTCCCTCCTTTCCTTTGGTGCTGGAGATGGGACTCAGGGCCAGAGCTTCCACCATGCCCAACAGATTTTCTACAACTGATCTATCCTCCCCAGCCTATGACATGCTTTCTAAATTCCACCGACACATCAGCCGCCCCTACAACACCTAAATGCACCTGCAGAGCATGTCTGATTCCAACACGCTAAAAGGAAGCCTTTACCATGCAGAGCTATATTCTCTTCCTTTCCACCTTCCTTCCTCCCTCCCTCCCTCCCTCCCTCCCTCCCTCCCTCCCTCCCTCCCTCATCCTACCTTAAGTCCTGCCTTCTAGCACACCCTACCTTTTTCAACTGGCTTCTTTCCCACCAAATCCCGCTCCTCCCTAAGTCCCGCCCCCAACAGCCACACCTCTTTCCAGTTCCAGCCTTCCATTTATTTGCCTTCTACCTAAAGCTGACTGGCGCTCCTAATGGCCACGTGTTAGAGCTCAGTGCCCAGCTATGTTCATCGTAGGAAAGGAAAAGTGCCATTGCCAAGAGATAAGGAAGATGAGGTCTAAATCTCACACTATCTGCTTTCTCCACAGAAAGGGCCCCCTTCTTGAAGTGAGGAGAAAAGTCAGGGTCCCCTACTTCAAATCCCCCACCTCTTCCTAAGAAAGAGCCCACTTAGGTAGGGTAGCCTAAACTGAGTGCTGCCTCAGTTTCCCCACGTGTGTTGGTCCTCACAGGCCTGGACCAGGGCCAGATGGCTTATGAGGGCCAACACTGGCATGCTTCAGATCGCTGCTTCTGCTGTAGCCGTTGCGGTCGACCTCTGCTGGGCCGCCCTTTCCTGCCACGCCGAGGCCTGATCTTCTGCTCACGAGCCTGCAGCCTTGGGTCCGAGACCACTGCTCCAGGGCCCGGCCGACGCAGCTGGAGTGCCGGCACTGTCACCGCACCGCTCACAGCTTCTACAGCTTCTTTCTCAGCTACAGAGGGGACATCAGAGACAGCCAGCAAAGGCACCTGTACCAAGGCAGAGCCTGGTGAGCCCCACCTCCACCAGTCCTTCCTGGGCTGCCCAGGCTTGTCCTGTAGCATCTATCTCTAGATAGCTAGACCCATCTTTCTCCATTTCAGGACTAGTCTCTAGCCCTGACCCCACTTTTCTGCTGACCCTAGTCCACCCTGTACCTGCACAGAGCCTTCACACACCTTAACTTGTCCCATCTTGAGCTGAAGTAATTCTCTCACTTCAGGCAACTGGTCACCATCTACCCACTGCATCCAGGCTTCCCCTTGGTTCTATCTCACCACAAATCTACTCCAGCCCTTGATAATGCCCACTTCTGGTCAACCCATCTGCCCATTTCCTGGCCAAACCTTCCGTTCCCATGCTAATTTACTCCCTACCCTTCTCTCCACCCAAGGCCTGAAGCAAGAGTCAAACTTTGGGGTATCCAGTGTCTGACCCCTGCCCCACTTCCTAGTCCTAGTAGAGGGAAGAAGTCATTCCCAAATCTTTCCTTGGTAAGGGCCAGACAGGACAAGTACATATCTGGAGTCTTCCATCTTTCCTTTTTTTCTAGCTGTAGGCCCTGAAGAGCCCTCCCACTTTCTGAGAGGGGCCCCCCACCGCCATTCTATGCCTGAACTGGGATTCCGAAGTGCTCCTGAACCACCCACGGAATCCCCTGGCCATCCTGCCCTTCATCCAGATGATAACGCCTTTGGTCGCCAAAGTACACCTCGTGTCAGCTTCCGAGACCCTCTGGTGTCTGAAGGAGGTCCACGAAGGACCCTTAGTGCACCTCCAGCCCAGCGCCGCAGACCGCGAAGTCCCCCACCCAGGGCCCCCAGCTACAACCACCACCACCACCATCATCGCCGCCAGCGCCAGCGGCACCGCCGCCGCAGGAGCCACCATCGCCACCACCATGCTGGCAGACATGGCCACCATCGCTGTGACTTGGGATCAGGTTCAGATTCAGGATCTTGTTCCAGCTCACCCTCCAGCCCCAGTTCAGAATCTTCTGAGGATGATGGCTTCTTCCTGGGGGAACGTATCCCACTACCCCCTCACCTGTGCAGGCCCAGGACCACTCAGGACACCCCAACCGAAACCTTTAACTCCCCAGCCCAGCCACTTGTCCAGGAGTCTCACCCCGTGATGCCTCGCCAGACCAGCGATAAGAATTGCATCGTGGCTTGAAGGAAGGCAGTTTTAGAAGGAATTCTACTTTTCTAAAGTCAGTGTAAATGATGATTGTCCCAAACTAAATCATGGTCCCCTTCTGCACTCCATCTTGTTTGTATTAGCGAAGCAATGTAATAGTTGTTAAAGAAACAGGCCTGGCTTCTTTGGTCCAATGGCTTTGCCTCAATTTCCCTCCTTCTGATGCTAACATAATTTCATCAAAAAAGTTAACTTATTCATTATAGACTTTAACAATATTTTTATTGTTTATTTAGCCTTTCACAGCTCACCCCACACAGAGAAAAAGGTTATTTGTAGTGGGTCACTCGTTTTGTAGCTTACGTGGGGATATAGTTCAAGCAGAACTGATGTCGGCTGCTGGTAACTGCAGAGCAAAGGGGAATCTAGGCACACCCATAAAGGTGGCCACACCCAGGTGGGTTGATTGGCAGGCTGGAAGACAAAACTCCCAATAAAGGCACTTTACAGGGACGTAGCTCAGTGGAGAATACTTGCCTAGTATGCACACAGCTCTAGGTTCAATCTCTTGTACCATAGGCACTTTCAGTGGGATCAGAGAATTGGCTGGAGTGTTGTGGAAACTGGAGGAGGTATTGTTTTAGAGACAGGATCTCGCTGTGTAGCCCTGGCCTCAAACTCACAGAGATCCACCTGCCTCTGCCTCCTGAGAGCTTGGAGGAAAGGCGAGCACCACCACCACCCGACAGGAGGAAGTTTTTGATGGAGGAGCTATTGACAGGTGGCAGAGACAGCTGAAAGTCGATCACGGGCTATCAGTGGGGTCTGCAGGAGGAAGGAAGAAAGCATCAATAAATCTAGATGCCCATTTATACAGATGGGGATGCTGACACACGACATTTCATGACACAAAAGACATTAAGAATCAATAAGGGACACAGTTTGGCAGTCATATCTTTCCCTAGGAGGTCCTTTTCCTTTTTCTTCTTTTTTTTCTAAAGTTAAAAACAAAAACAACAAAAAACCCAGGCTCTTACTATGTAGCTCTGACTGTCCTGGAACTTACTATATTGACCAAGCTGGCTTTGAACTCAGAGATCTGCCTCCAGAGTGCCGGGATTAAAGGTGTTTGCTACCACTGCCCAGCCCTTTTTGTTGTTGTTGTTGTTTCTGTTCTCAGCGTGCATGCACACACATGTACACACACACACACACACACACACACTTACCAGTGGGGGCTGCTGCATGCCTTTGCTGCTTCAAAGGGAAGGTGATGTATGCATCGTAGCCAAAGAGCAATGTAGCAAGAAAGCCCAGTATCTGGATAGATAGGCGTGAAGAGACTGGATTAGGGGGCGCTCCTACTCGGCCCCCAGGTCTTTATATCCACCTCCAGGAAGGGGCCCTTGTAGGTTAGTGACGCCAGTCTCATGCTAGGAAGCCTGGAAACCTCAGGGACCCATCAGGAGTCTGAATGCTTACTACCTCCCCATCTTCCCAGTACCTCTCAGCACAGGGCAGCCACCCCCATTGCCCCATGTGCAGAGGGCTTGCTTCTCACTACAGTTAGAGACAAAGTTCTAGCACATGGTAGCCTAACAGGTTGACAAAGGGGCTGCCTTTGCCTCTCACAAGATCTGTGTCTGACAAGTGACAGTGTTTTTACACCAAATGATCATTGCTGCGGCAAGACTTTGCTGTAAGTCCTGAAAGCTTTGGATCTGTTTCTTGGGACCCTTACCCCAGCCACAACTCTGGAGCTGCCTCTTCCTTGTACAAGGACAACAATGGAGGTGATCAGGTACAGGATGGTTGCTGTGAGGGATCTGAGGAAGTCCTGTGAAGTGGACGGAGAAAAAGGTGACCTCAGCACCTGAGCTGCGGACCATTCCAACGTCCCGACCCCTGCCCAGCCTCGGCACTGCGGGCCCCTTTCTCACAGTCCAAGGCCAGTTGATGAATGATATCTTGGAGTGCAGGTCACACATGTAGAAGACAAATAAGATAGCAGCAAAGATCATCTCAATCACCGACAGGGAGGAGTAGGCCGATGCTGTAGACGCACTGAAGCAAATCAAAATCACCAGGCACAGTATCTGAGAGGGGAACAATGGACCTCAATTAGCCACGGGTTAAAAGCAATGGTTTAAATTAGAAAAGAGGGGGCCATACGGGGGGAGGGGGGGGGGCGGCCAGAGCGAGCGGAGCCGGCCGGAGTGAGCGGGGTAGAGCGGAGCGAGCGGGGTTGACCGGAACAAGGGAAAAAAAAAAAAAGAGGGATCTCAAACCTAAATATCCGTGGGGTGGGGAGGAGAAAGGAAATCTACTTTCCCAAGAGGTAGCTCTCAGTGGCTGAGCATTTGCATAACATATGCAAGGCCCTAGGTTGCACCCACTCAGCAGAGACCGTTGGGGAGGGTGGGGAAGAAAGAAAAAAATTTTTTTCTCAAATAACTACCAGGAGTGAGAAAATGACATCCGATTATTGCGAAACACCTCTCGCATACACAGTGTTCTTCCAAGCATTGTCTAAGGGCTTTACAAGTCGTATCCCACTTAATCATCCCAAGAATCTAATGAGCTAGGTACATTTATTTTACACACGAGGAAAGTGAGTCACAGAGAGGTTAAGTGGCTTGCCCAGGGTCACCCAGTAAGAAAAAAGCCGAATTATGTGCTTCAGTTCTCCTTTCCCTGAGGGGAGTGGCTCTGCCAGGTGTTTTGTGAGCACTGGTGGCGCCAGCGTCCATGCCTTGAGGGGGAGGGACGTTCGGTTCCCCAGGCAACCCCTTTGGGAAGGGGGGGGAAGACTGACACTAGAAGGGCAGGGCTGTTAAAGGAACCGCACCTCTTTTATGAGTGACCCAAAGGCGGTGCCCACTTGGAGGGGGATGGAAAAACCAAGGTTCCCTATAACCATCCAAAGAGCTAAGGACCTCCCATCCAGTCCCAAATGGGCAAGGAAGAACTGGCGAAGTGTGGAACGCCCTACCCTAGAGGGGACTAGTTCTACCCCACCCCGACAGGCCCCGCCTTTAGGCGCACTGCCAGCCCGCCAGCTAGTGCCCAGGCCGGCCACGCCCTGCCACGAAAGGGTCCCACTCCCCAGGACCCCTTCTCTCCGACCACTATGAGCCTACACCCACACACGCACCCACAGCCCCCAACATTAGTTACAGATAGCTCACCTCACCAGTGAACCACCAGCTCTCCACCCCTTCGCCCATGCCCCACCGAACGCCCTGCATCTTGGCTGGCTTCGACCCTCCTCCACAAACTCACCCACCTGCATCCCACTGCCAAGCAGCTGGACCACGTGCCTGCCTCAACCGCCACAGTCCCATACCGAGTGGTCCAGCCTGCACACCCGGCCTCTACCCACCCTCCGGCCGGGGAACACTCACAATCTCAGCAAACAGGAGAATTCCCTTTTTGGTGCGCGAGAAGCTGGTGCAGGCTAACCAGCAGCCGGGGGCCGAGAGACGCTCAGAATCCGCCATGGTGGTGTGCTGGAGTCCCTGGGACGCAGAAGCTCTGCTTTCTGGCTCACGGGTTCGAGGTCGCTGCACACCCAGCCGTCTGTCCCGCCGTCTGGCCGGGAAGGGGGCCCCCCCGGGCAAAGGAGGGAATGAATCACCGCGCTTGCAAAGCAGGCGGGGCCGGAGGGGGCCGGGCCAGGTGGAGGCCGCCCCGGAAGCCCCCTTTGCCCTGCGGCCGAAGACGATACGGGTCCCGCAGCCTTTATCTTCAAGGTGCCTGGAAACTCCAGGTACCAGGAGCAAGAATATGTAGACCCTTCACTTTTCTTTCTCTCTTTCTTTCTTTCTTTCTTTCTTTCTTTCTTTCTTTCTTTCTTTCTTTCTTTCTTTTTTATGCAAAAGAGCTACCGAGGGAATCCGGCTTTGGAAGGGAGTGAGTGACTCGATTTTCTACTTTTGAACTTAGCCAAAAGGCCAAGAAGTAATAGTTTCCTTAGCTGAAAAAAAAAAAAAAAAGGTGGTTAAGGCCCTGTTTAATCCCGAAATTCTCGAGGCCAGGTATGTTTCCTGAATTCGGAGTGCTCTGAATTTTCAAAAGTTTTCCCTTTGCATATAGAGCAGTGGTTCTCCACCTGTGAGTAAGGACCCCTTTGGGGTCCAACGACCCTTTCACAGGGGTCACCTGAGATCATCAGAAAACACAGATGTGGGCTAGAGAGATGGCTCAGTGGTTAACAACACCGACTGCTCTTCAGAAGGTCCTGAGTTCAAATCCCAGCAACCACATGGTGGCTCACAACCATCCTTAATGAGATCTGACGCCCTCTTCTGGTGCATCTGAAGACATTATAATAATAAATAAATCTTTAGAAAAAAAACACAGATGATTACACTGCAGTAGCAAAAATGCAGTTATGAAGTGGCAACAAAAATAATGTGGTCAGGAGTCCTACAGCATGAGGAACTGTATTAAAGGGTCGCAGCATTAGGGAGGTTGAGAGCCAGTGCAGGCAGTGGATCCTCAGGCAGGATCTGAGGTATTAAAACTTATTTCACACAACCTCCCCCCCGGGTTTGGTGTAAATGTTCACAATACGTGAGATGAATCAAAATAGAAAGGTGTTCCTGATTGGGTCAGGTTCTGTAGTCAACTGGTACCAAACTGGGATGGGGAGGATGCAGTCAGTTCCCAGAGTTTGGACAGTGGTGGTGACAGTGCTGCAAAGACTGAGTGGATACTAGTGACTGTCATCAGTCTGCTTCGAGCCTAGCCAGCCAGTAACCTGTGCTGGCCAATTCCGGGCAAGACTTCTTTGGCCTCCGTATGGGACCTCAGTTTTCTGGTTCTGAGAAGAGAGGCCAAACCAGCTTTAGGGAAAGACTGGAGAAAGCATACATTTTTGCTGAGAGCTGGACAAGGTAAGGGGGATGGTCTTCAAGTATAATTTGGGGTACAAAAGTTGACATTTTGAGGTGTGTTCCTGAGCAATTAATTAATTCCCCTTGGCCTTTGTCGTGTCTAACTCTGAGACATGTGCCTGGTTACCTGAAATCAGGACACACACACACCCCAACCCCAATGTGTTCTAGACATTGGTTTATACTCAAGTATAACGCAATCACTGAAAGGCTAGAATTTGCCCTAAGGTCCTGCCTGCCCCGCCCAAAACATAGGTCCCTTCCAAATTAAGAAAGGGGTTCCCTTTTACAGTCACCATTGTTGAGAGATTGCCTGAGCACTGAAAAGGTTGAAACATTTTCCCCAGTGTTGAGTGCCTGCATTCAAGCAGGGACACATACCTGAACTTGTGGAACATGACAAACTTAGCTCTGGCTTCTGTACTCGCCGTTCTCATAACTGTTGTGCCCTTCCCCCACAGCTTTGGCTTCCGGTCTTTCAGGTTCCACTTCAAAAAGCTGTGTCTTCCACCAGGCCAGCAGCCCACCACCCCTCCCACAGTATAGCTGGTCCTTTTTTCTTTGATGTTGTTTGTTTGAGACAGTCTCTC
>LR749516.1:935310-951563 GCA_902729485.2 Mus minutoides | reverse complement strand
TTTTTTTTTTTTTTTTTTTTTTTTTTTTTTTTTTTTTTTTTTTTTTTTTTTTTTTGGTTTTTCGAGACAGGGTTTCTCTGTATAGCCCTGGCTGTCCTGGAACTCACTTTGTAGACCAGGCTGGCCTCGAACTCAGAAATCCGCCTGCCTCTGCCTCCCGAGTGCTGGGATTAAAGGCGTGCGCCACCACGCCCGGCCCGATTCTTATCATTCTTATCTGACACTGGTCTACTTTCACTATCCCAGTACCCTGGAGTCACTGGAGCAGGTATACGGTAGAGGTTCAACTGGGACTTGTCAAATACGGTTAAGATTATGAGGAAAGGCTTCCGAACCAAGCTTTAACTAATCCTCCTTTGAGCTCTCCCCCATCCAGTCTATTTGCGATCGCTGCTGGGCCTTGTTTTCCCCCTTTGGGAAATGATGTACTGCTGAGTGGCCATGTAAGTAGATGAAAATAAAAACCCCATTAAAGCTAGTAGCAGGGTAAAGCTAAACTAAGTAAATGCTGGCTGAGGTTACTATATTAGTCCCCTGGGTGTGACTGTTTAGGAATTGTGTACTAGAACCCTTTCCTGACTTCTGGGGAACCATACTCCCACTGTACTCTGAGTCACAAGTCACCACACACTAACACTTCAAGTCTTCACTTCGTTATACCCCAGCTGCTAGCTGTCCCTGTTTGGATTGCAGTCTGCCCCACCCCACCCCCACTGCCACCTGAGACTCAGGACCTGTCATTTCTCCCCCCCCCCCCCCCCCCCCCCCCCCGCCCCACCGCATCCTCCTTATAAGGGGGAAAGTTGCCTGTTTAGACCACAACTTCCCTCTTTGGGGGATGGGATTGAGGATGCAGGATGTGGTTAGCAGCAAGGTGACTGGACATTTGTAGCATTGGCCAACGCCTGCTTTGTGGCTCCCTCGGTTGGAGTCTACTGTCCATATAAGCTTTTAACAGTAGGATTCAACTCCCAGGGCGGAGGAAACTTTAGTCTCGTCCCAGGCTAGGACCGCCTGGTGCAGTTTGTCACCGTCTAAGGAAAAGGGGAGGCGTGGCCCAAAGACTTCTTCTAACAGCCCTTTTTAGCCTGGCCTACCCGAGGCGCTGACTCACACCTTCCCCGCTCTGTCTCCAAGTGGGGTCCAAGGCCCTATCCCGCGCCCCTGGGACAGCAGTCTATATGCCACAGTTAAAGCTAGTTTTTCCAAGCCGGAAGTGGGAGACCACAGACTCTGGGTGGAGGAAGGCGCCAGGATTCTAGATTTGCTATCTTGATGTCAGCTAAGGGTCTGAAGAATTCCATGAGGGAACCCTGAGCTTACTGGGACACTCCCACAACAGGCCTACTTCTGCATTCCCCACATCACAAGCAATAATGTGCGTGCTCCGAAAGTGAAATAAATGAATGAAGGGCCGGGATTAGCAAAACAAGCTGGGGAGCAAGCAGAAATAAAAACCCATCTGGAGGCATGAAGGAAGCTGCACGTAGCTTTCGGGTAGTTTCGAAGGGACTTCATCGAAACCAGATCAAGCCACCCTTCCCTTCCAGGGTGGACTGGGAAACCTCACCCCGCCTAAAGCACCTAGCAAGTCAGAACTGGATCCAGCTATTTTATTACCTCCCGGTCAGGAAGGAACTAGGAGAAGCTGCGCGCACGCGGGCGTGGGGGTGGTGGGGTGCGAACGCTCTGGGCTCTGGGAGGGCCATACCACTGGCGTCTTGAAGGGGTGGGGACCACTCCACTGTGCAATGTGCAGTGGGAAGGTACTAAACCAGGTTAAAGCTCTAAGGGAAAAGCTTAGAGCCTGGCGGTCCGGCATGCTAGAACCTTATGGGACCTCACCTAGTGAGCACAGAGCTTCCTATTGGCGCTCAATGCCTCCGCCTTCCGGCTGCCATCTCCTGAGCGAGCTGTGCACCCCCACCCCGAACCCCTAGAGCCCGCGAGAGCCGGTCCTCGCTCGGCACCAGCCAGGGTCCAGGGGTACCAGGGATACGGTCTTCCAGGTCTTCTGTGGGGTGCTCCACTGCGCGAACCACGTGACCAATAGCCACTGCCTCTGGACTAGGTACCGGAATGGTCCGGGTCTTGGGCCGGTGGTGAACTGGGGAAATGGTGCTGCGAGACTCCATCACCCTGCTTCCTCTAGGATCTGGGCTGCGGTCTGGAGATAGCAAGACTAGGGATGAGATTGGGTGGTGGAATAGACAATGGGGAAGAGTGACCAGAAAAGCCGTTAGAGACAATTCTCTTCAAGGCCATCACAAATCTCAACATCCCCGCCTCCAAATAAATATACCTCTTCAATCCAGGACATGCTCCACAGAAATCATTGTCCAAAGGCAACCAAACCCTGATCTTGGCCTTTGAACCACGAAGCTTTCCCTTTGTGAGTGTTCCGAATCTCTTCTCTCTCACCTCTCTCTCCTCCTTTGGCTCCCTGCTCTTTCAGTTACTGATCAGTTCTTAAACATTGGGGGGGGGGGGGTAGGAGCAGATCAGGTCTCTCCTGCCACTGTGTGGGTCCTAGGGATCAAACTCAATGTCATCAGGCTTGGTGGCAAACACCTTCATCTACTGAGCTCTCTTGCCAGCCCCCTTTATTTGTCTCTCATGAGTAAACTCCCTACTCTCTAAAAGAGTATCTGGGAGATGGAATCCACTGGGCTTCTCAGGTGGTTAGGCAACCTCTTTTTCCTCGGGATCCAGCCTTTCTACTCTCTGAGCCTCCCCTTACCCTCTCTGATCTCTGCCTGCCTCTCTTCTCTGGAAAACCCACCACCTCACCTGTCTTCTGATGTCCTCCAACCTCCTTGGTCCTACTGCCATCCATCTCTTGAGGCCTTTGAAGTACCAGGCAAAGGCGGGGGCCTCCAGTTCGAATCCTCTCCACCACCTGGGCATGAGTAAGTCCCTGTGTTGACTGCCCATTGATATAGAGCACGAGGTCACCAGCCTGCAAGAACACAGTGCTGTATGAAGGGCAGATGGAGACTGGACAAGGATAAGGACTACATCTATGAATGGACTGTTGTTTAGAGCTGACCTGCAAACCACCACATCGCTGTGCTGGCCCATCCTTCAGAAGTCCATGCACAGCCAATGGAGCATCCCCAGATACATTTCGGCCTCCACTTAAAGTGAGACCAAAGCCTGCCGGACCTCGGACCAGCTCCACAGAAAATCGGCCAGTGGCTTGGGGTAGTTTCAAAGCATAGCTTGCTTTATTCTGGGTTACTAGAAGTGGCTCCATACATGTACCTAGAGTCTCAGACCTTTGAAGCTGAAAAAGGTACAAGAGTATACATAAATTAGCTGAGTGTGTACTTTAGTCATGATTATTGTTGCTGTGATGAGACACCATGACCAAAGCAACTTGGGGAGGGGAGGATTCATTTGACTTATACTTCTACATCATAGTTCATCACCAAAATTGTCAGACCAGGAACTCAAGCTGGGCAGGAACCTGGAGGCAGGTCCTGATGCAGAAGCCATGGAGGGTGCTGCTTATTGGCCTGTTACCTATAGTTTGCTCAGCCTGCTTTTATTCTTTTTCTTTCCGAGACAGGGTTTCTCTGTGTAGCATTGGTTGTCCTGGAACTCACTCTGTAGACAAGGCTGGTGACTGCCTCTGCATCCTGATTAAAGGCGTGTGCTACCATTGCCTAGTCAGTCTGCTTTCTTATAGAATCTAGGATCACTGGTCCAAGGAAGACACCACCCCCAGTGGCGAGCCCTTCCCCATCAATCACTAAGAAAATGTCTTACAGCTGGATCTTATGGAGGCATTTTCTCAGTTGAGGTTCCCTCCTTTCAGATAACTCCAGCTTTTGTTGACATAAGACTAGCCAGCACAAGTGACCCCTGTCAACTTGACACACAAACATATCACCATTAAGCCACAGCCTTTCCTTTCTTATTTGTGCCCAAGATTTTAGATTAAAAGCATGAAAAACTTTAAAAGTCTCATTGTCATTACATATTCAAACACAGTAAATTTTCAGTCCCTTTAAAATATCCAGATTTTTTTTGTTGTTGTTTTTTTGGTTTTTCGAGACAGGGTTTCTCTGTATAGTCCTGGCTGTCCTGGAACTCACTCTGTAGACCAGGCTGGCCTCAGAAATCCTCCTGCCTCTGCCTCCCGAGTGCTGGGATTAAAGGTGCACGCCACCACTCCCGGCTCCAGATTTTTTAAAATCCCAAATCTCTTTTAAAATCTCCAATATGCAGCCAGATCTTAGGGAGGCATTTTCTCAATTGATGTCCCTTCCTTTCAGATACTCTAGCTTCTGTCAAGCACAGTGTAGAAAGTACATGCCTATAATTGTAGCACTGGGGAGTCTAAGGCAGAGAGATCACCTTGAGTTTGAGGATAGCCTAGTGTACCTATCAAGTTCCCGCCAGCCTGGGCTACAGAAGATGCCCTGTCTAAAACTCAACAGGAGCAAAAGGTTAACACAGGACATAGCATTGAGTACCTGGGGTCGATGTTTCACAAGAGTGGCATTAGGCAAGCGACTGTCTGTGACTTCTATATCTGCAGCATCCAGACCACTAACAGCTTAGATATGAAAGAGACAAAGAGGGACATCAAAAGATGTGACATGGAAACCAATTTAGGACTCCTGGATTCACATTTTCAATATTCTTTTTATTTTATGTGTATGAGTGTTTTTGCTCACACGTATGTCTGTGCACCACATGTGTACCTGATGTCAGATGCTCTGGAACTAGAATAACATTGTGAGCCATCATGTGTGTGTGCTGGGAATTGAACCTGGTTCTTCCATATGAGCAGCCAGTGCTCTTAACCATGGAACAATCTCTCTCTAGCCCCACCAATTAACATTTCAACCTCACCTATTTGCCCACTTGGGCAACTCACAGACTCGCCCACCATTAGACTATTTAAGGACCACACTCCCATTCTCCTTCTCTAGCAATCTTTAAGGCTGATCCTACAGAAATAGCTGTCCTGGCTCCTTCTTAGGTAATCGTGTGCCATCCATGTGAGCAGTCCTCCATATCTTCCTTCCAGATGTTAAGAGCACATTGGCTGCATGCATTAAGTAACACCCTAAGTGTGACTGTAGCTTATTGGTAATGTGAGTATTTAGCATGTACCACATCCTGAGTTTGGTCCCATTACCCCAAGAGTTAAATAAATACAATATTTTTTTTTTTTATGTAAGGCCTTCTAGGAAAGTTGCCATTCCAAGATTTTTTCCCTGGGAATCTAGATCAGAACCTCTAATTAGCCTGCAAAATTCACTTCATTACTTACATGTGAACCAACAGCAGAAGACTAGTCCCAGCATTCTATAAGCTAAGGCAGGAGGATTGGCTCAAATGTGAGACCAGTGTGGTCCCCATCATGAGACTGTCTCATGAAACAAAACAAGGGACTAGAGAGAGAGTTCAGCACTTAAGAGTTCCTATTATTCCTGCTAAAGACCAGAGTTCAATTCCCAGCACACATGTGGCAGCTCACAACTACGTGAAACTGGTAGATCTGATACACACACACACACACACACACACACTTGAAAACAAATAAGTCAGATGTGGCGATGCATGTCTTTAATCCCAGCACTCAAAAGGCAGAGGCAGGTGGATCTTTGAGCTCTAGGCCAGCCTGGGTTACATAGTAAGGACAGTCAGGGCTACATAGAGAGACCCAGTGTCTAAAATAAAATTAAGGGGTAGAGTGGGGAAAATTTTAAATAAAAATTATATCTTTCAACATACACATTCACACAAAACCAAGCAAACAAAAATCTGCCTTTAATGTATTCAGAGCTTACACACTTTGACTGGCATTTCAGACTCACCATTTTTTAAAGATGTATTTATGTATGTATTTATTTTATGTATATGAGTACACTGTAGCTGTCTTGAGACACACCAGAAGAGGGCATGGGATCCCATTAAAGAGGGTTGTGAGCCACTGTGTGGTTGCTTGGGAATTGAACTCAGGACTTCTGGAAGAGCAGTCAGTGCTCTTAACCACTGAGCCATCTCTCCAGCCCTCAGACTCACCTTTTTACAAAGAAATCATTTCCTCTCTCTAAGGAAATGACATTTCCTCTCCTCTTTGGAAATGACATTTGGTACAGTTTCACAGATGTATAAAATGTATTGAAATCAACCTTACATCCTTTATGCACTTTTTGTTTGTTTGTTTTTCGAGACAGGGTTTCTGTTGTAACCCTGACCGTCCTGGAACTTGCTCTGTAGACCAGGCTGGCCTCGAACTCACCTGCATCTACCTCTCTTGAGTGCTGGGATTAAAGTACTACTGCTCAGCCCCATTATGTACTTTTTTTTTTCTTTTGGTTTTTCGAGACAGGGTTTCTCTGTATAGCCCTGGCTGTCCTGGAACTCACTCTGTAGACCAGGCTGGCCTCAAATTCAGAAATCCGCCTGCCTCTGCCTCATGAGTGCTGGGATTAAAGGCGTTCGCCACCACGCCCAGCTCCATTATGTACTCTTAATCTGCTCCCAATCGTGCTAACTATTCTTCCCAATTAGGCCCCCTCCTACACCTAGGTTTGTTTGTGTATGTGTTACGGGTAGTTACAGCTACCAAATGTTTGAGATTGCGAATGCCAAGTCGGAGCCCCGCTGACCTTAATAACCATCCAGTCCAGCAGTTTCTACAAATGTTCTGAAACTCATCTATCGCAATAACCCTAAAGGAATACACTCTAGTTCACAAGGTCTCGATCGCTCTGAACCCTCCCGGCCGAATCACACTCTCTAACAGTCCTAAGGCTAGCTAGAAGCCCAGCCCCTCCTGCCCCGCCCTACCAAGTCCTTGTACCTACCCTCCGTGTGGCGCAGGCGCAATGTGGCGCCCGCCTTTCGTACTAGCGCTGTCAAGTCCGCTGCGGCACGTGCCGCCAGGGGGCGCGCATCCAGCCGCTCCAGGAGCTGCCGAGCTCTGGGGCTCCAGGACCCCTGTAAGCCACCTCCTACCCAGGAGAAGGAGACAAGTCATCCTGGACTTAGAGCGGTGGAGTCCCGACCTGAGCGATTCCTAAGTCCAAAGACCTAGAAATGCCCCTCCAGGTATCCGGAGATCCCTGGTCACTAGTTCAGGGGTGCCCGACAGTCCCCTCCTCTCCTAGGACCCCTCCCCCCGACCTCCGCGAGTGTATAGATTGCCCGCTGCCTTATCCCATAAACTCCTCGAAGGTAGCCATTTGACAGCAATAGGCCTGAACACCTCTGAGCACTTAACAGATTTATTTGGCGCTCACCATACTGTCCCCTAGTAACACTAAATGCCAAACTTCTTTTCGCCATGTGTCCAGGGACCGTGCTTCTCCCACATAAACTCCTCCCTGCAAACAACCCTGAATCCCCCAATTTCACCTTCAGTATACTAGTCAATCCCTGCTACTCCCAAGAGTTCCCTTAAAAGCCCAGTGTCCCCTCAGGGTGCAAGCATCCCCAGATCCCTCCCTCCTCAGATCCCCAGCCCACCCACCTAATTCCCTACACACCCTGCCTGCCTAGGACCAGCAGGTGCCTCCAGGTTCTTCTTCCTAGACTCATGACATAGGTCTCCCGAATCTGATGTGCTCCCTCACCTCTCTCTCTCTCTCTCTCTCTCTCTCTCTCTCTCTCTCTCTCTCTCTCTCTCTCTCACACACACACACACACACACACACACACACACACACACACACACACACACACCCTTGAGACTGTAGGTAGAGGACCTAAAACAAGGTTTCCATCGCTGGGCCCCTGACTGTTACCAGGACTGCCTGGGCACCAAGGCTGATGTTTACCACTTGTGGGGTGGAAATGATTAGAAGTCCACAAGCAAGGAGTGGGTGACCTGGGTCGTCTCCTTCCCTTTCTCTCTTCTCCACCCAAGCCAGTACCTCTTCTGCTCCCTCTAGGGTCTGCCGCATTCCCAGCGCGAGAGTCCATGGCCTGTGGTGCACCTGGTGGACTCAGGGCAGCCCGAGGATTAGTTTTTAGCGCGGGGGCGCGCTCACCTGGCTCCTAGCCCAGGCCTGGACGCTGCTGTTGTCTGGCCAGTCCCAGGCCTGGCGCCCGGACCAGGAGGTGACCTACCTGGCCGCAGGCAAGGAGGCCTGGTTGTGGGAGCTGTAAAGTCAGAGTTTAGCCTTTCTCTGCCCCAGGGACATTTGCTTCTCTTAAATGGAGACTGATTAAAACTGAAAAGCCGGAGTTAAACAAGATATGCAGGAAATGGAATTCAAGTAGACAGTCGAACGTGGGCAATGGTACACTAACTTTAGAAAGCAACTTGGCAGGATTTTAAAAATTAAACAACAATCAGAAAGAAAATGAATTAAATACACACATGTGATCTACTCATTTCATGCCGGAGTACTTATCTAAAAGCATGCACAGTGTTCATAAAGACTTGAGTATGAGTGTTTATGAAACTTTCGTTCCTTGTCAGTTTCTCCTTGGGCAAACATAACCATACAAACTGATTCCCTCTTCTTTTGGAGGCTGGAAATGAAAGATCAAGATGTTGGCTAATTTGGTCCTGGGTGTTTCTTTCCTTCTTAGATTGCAGGTAACTGCTTTCTAGCTGTCCTCCTTACACTGAGTTGAGAGGGGGGGAGGAGGAAGAGGAGGAGGAAAAGGAGGGGAAGGGGAGAGAGAGGGAGAGAGAGGAAGAAGAGGAGAGGAGAGAGAGAGAGAGGAAGAAGGGGAGGAGGAGGGGAGAGGGAGGGAGAGAGAGGAAGAAGAGGAGAGAGAGAGAGAGAGAGAGAGAGAACTTTTCTTATATAACCATTTAACCTTATATTCCTCCTAAGACCCTGTCTGCAGTCACTTGAGAGTTAGAGCCTTAACAAGAAGGGAAAGAGCTTGTAACTCAGTTCACAGCATTTGTTGACAGCCTCAAACTGGCGACAACCCAAAAGTCAATCAGTAGATAAGTGCACAAACTGCTGTATTGATGCAGTGGGTTAGATATAGTGATATATATCTATTGTTGCAGCACTCAGGTAGCTGAGGCAGGAGGATTTGGGGTTGGAGACCGACTTGGGTAACTCAGTGAGACTCTTTGCCTCAAGAACTTTGAAGCATAAAACATATTTTTTTAAAATGTTAGTTGACAGGAAAACCAGGGCTATACAGAGAAACCCTGTCTCGAAAAAAAACAAACAAACAAAAAACAAAAAATGTTAGTCGAGCATAGTGGAACATACCTTTAATCCCAGAACTGGGAAGGCAGAAGCAGGCAGATCTCTGTGAATTCAAGGTCAACCTTGACTACACAGAGAGCTCCTGGCGAGCCAAAGCTACATGGTGAGACCCCATCTCAAACAACAACCAAAGCTTAAATGTTGGGTGTAGTGGCACAGTCCTGAATCTCAGCTACTTGGGAAGCTGAGACAGGATCAGAAATTCAGGGTCATTTGGCTACACAACTTGGCTACAAAATTTGGCTACACACTCAGAAGAGAGCAAGGGCCAATGGAGACTTTATCAAAAGATGTGGTTGAGGTTAAAGGTAGCAGAGAGCAGAGTGTTTGTCTAGCATAAACAAGGCACTGAGTACTACCTAGTTCTCTCTTCTCTCTCTCTCTCTCTCTCTCTCTCTCTCTCTCACACACACACACACACACACACACACACACATACACACACAACTTAGAGATATAAAAGGATGAATAATTTGAACTCAAAATGATTATGGTATGGACTGGAGGTATATGTCAGTAGTATAGAGTACACAAGTAGCTTGAGGTCCTGGGTTCTATCCCCAGCACTGTAAAAAAGAAAGTCACCAAAAATAACTATAGTATATAAAAGTTAATTCAGACAAACCTCTGTAAAGAGGACATAATAAATAAATAAATACATACATACATACATACATAGTGACAAGATGGTTAAAAACCTGATGACGTGGTTTCAATCTCCAGGACCCACACAGTAGGAGAGAATCATCTCTTTCAGGTTATCCTCTGACCTCCACATGTATGTATGCCTAGTATTCTCATACCTCTCCCTCAATTTATTAAATAATTTTCTTTTTAAAAAAGAATTAAAGTGAAGCCCCTTACAGGGGACAGTAGGTAAAGGCTGGTCTCTGGGACCCAGGTAAATGTGGAAGGAGAGATGTGCCATGCAGGCAATTTACAAGCTATATTCCTAATTCTCTTGGCAGGCTTACCACAGACATCTTTACCATCTCCACTTCCCAAAGGGGTACAGCTTTAGAGGATGCACTGGCTGGGGTTCCACTCTGTCTGTATTCCATTGAACTTTTTCTGGGGAGACAAATGAACATCTATTCACCCCCACTAATGACAAACCAAAGAAACTATTCTTGTTTTGTTTTTGTTTTTGTTTTTCGAGACAGGGTTTCTCTTTATAGCCCTGGCTGTCCTGGAACTCACTTTGTAGACCAGGCTGGCCTCGAACTCAGAAATCTGCCTGCCTCTGCCTCCCTAGTGCTGGGATTAAAGGCGTGCGCCACCACCCCCGGCTCCCAAAGAAACTATTCTATTCTAGCTTGGTGATGCAATGAGTTTGGTTTGGATTGCTTTAAAGCTTAATTTAATGTAATGCATGTGGGTACTTTGATTGCATGTAGCTCTGTGCACTATGTACATGCCTAGTGCTTACAGAGGCCAGAAAAGGAGGCATCATCCCTCAGGAACTGGACTTGCAGGTGATCCCATCATGTGAGTGAAGGGAATTGAACCCAGTCCTATGAAAAAGTACCAAATGTTCTTAGTCACCGAGCCATTTCCAGTCCCTAACCAGCGTTCCTAAAAGGAACAAAGAAAAGAGATGGCTTGATTAGGAGCACCTGTTGTTCTCTCGTACAAGGCCTGAGTCCAGTTCCCAGCATCTATATCAGGCAGCTGACAACATCTGTAACTCCAACACCAGAGAATCTAAGGAGAGAACAGACTCCTGCCAGTTGTCTTCTGATCTTCATACACACACACACACACACACACACACACACACACACACACACACACAAATAGAATATAGTAAAATAATCTCTCTCTCCACCAACAATTCAACAATCTTAAAATCATTTGTTCATGTAGGGTGGGGGTTGTATACACCATGCAAGCATGGGATCGGAGGAAAACTGTGAGATTCAGCTTTCTCCCACCAAACTCAGGTTGTCAGGCTAGTCACTATCTGCTGAGCTAACTCACTAGCCCAGTCACAGTTAATAGTCTGTCAATCCTTCAGAGACTACGACCTCACAAGCTCCTCTTCCTAGCAACTATTAACTGTAAATCCCAAAGAGAGAATGTGGCTTCATGAGCCCCCTCCTACAGTAATTGTTGATGTTCACTGTCTCATAGTTCATGAGGGAAATGGGGCCACTGAACTGGCTTAGATGGTGAAGGTACTTTCTGAGAAGTCTGAGGTTTGCCTTCTGCGATCAACATAGTGGAAGGGAGAAAAACCAGCTTCCTAAGGTATGTTCTGGCATGCACACACATGCAGTGACACATGTGTGCACACACAGTAAATGCAACAAGTTTTTGGTTTGTTTTATTTTGTTTGAGACAGGGTTCCTTTGTGTAGTCCTGGCTGTCCTGGAACTCACTCTGTACACCAGGCTGGCCTCAAACTCAGAAATCTGCCTGCTTCTGCCTCTACTTCCCCAATGCTGGGATCAAAGGCATGTGCCGCCACCACCCAGCTTTAAAATAAGTTTTCTTTAAGAGAGCAATAGACATGTCACACCCAAGGACAGTGTTTCACAGCAAATCTCCCTTGCCAGGAGCCTCAAGTCATACAAGCATCTCTTCTCGGTCCCTCCTTGTCCTTGTCCCCTGAATCTCAGCTGTACTGGCATCAGCTTTCCCAGGGAGTGTTCATCTAGCATCCTGGGCCCCTTGGGTAGTAATTCATCTCTGAGACAACCTTGGAGCCATCCATTCCATCTCAAGCACCCAAGCCTGAACATCTGCCAGTTTCCAAGTAGTTCTCCATTCCAGAGCCCTTGAGCCCATCACCCACTTGCATGCCCCCTAAGGTGCCCCCTCCCTTCACTGTCTCCACTCATCCCCTTGGACAATGCTCTAACTTCCATGGAGCTAAAAGGTTTCAAGCCTCCCTTCTGATTATAAGCCCCCTGCTACCCATCCACAGGTTCCTAAAAGCCTAAGCCTTTAAGGAAGCTGTCCTGCACATCACCTAGATCTGAATATCTCAAGCAAAGCAGCACAGGGGCTGGAGAGATGGCTCAGAGGTTATGAGCACTTGCTGCTCTTGCAGAGGTCTCATCTTGACCTATAACTGTAACTGGCTCCAAGAGATCTGACATCCTCTTCTGGACTCTGCAAACACACACAAGTCACACACACACACACACACACACACACACACACACACACACACACACACAAAGTAAATCCTTTTTAAAACATAGGCAGAGCCAGGTATAGTGGCATGTGTTCGTAAATCCCAGCACTCAGGAGGCTGAATCAGGAGGAGGACTGCTCCAAGCTTGAGGCAAGTCTGGGCTAGAGTGAGATCTTGTCTCAGAAAGGAAAAATAGGTGCTCGCTTTGGCAGCACATAAACTAAAATTGAACTATACGGAGAAGATTAGCATGGCCCCTGCGCAAAGATGACATGCAAATTCGTGAAGTATTCCATATTTTTAATCCAGAGACTACCCTACCCAGGGATCCATACCATAATCACTCACCAAACTCAGACACTATTGCATAGGACAGCAAGAGTTTGCTGAAGGGACCCTGATATAATTGTCTCATATGAGGCTATGTCAGTGTCTGGCAAATACAGAAGTGGATGCTCACAGTCATCTATATGATGGAAAATAGGGCTCCCAATGTAGGAGCTAGAGAAATTACCCCAGGAGCCGAAGGGGTCTGCAACCCTATAAGAGGAACAACAATATGAACTAACCAGAACCTCCATATCTCGTGTCTCTAGCTGCATATGTAGCAGAAGATAGCCTAGTCGGCCATCATTGGGAAGAGAGGCCCCTTGGTATTGCAAACTTTATATGCCCCAATACAGGGGAATGCCAGGGCCAAGAAGTGGGAGTGGGTGGGTAGGGGAACAGGGCAGGAGGGAAGGTAGAGGGAACTTTCGGGATAGCATTTGAAATGTAAATTAAGAAAATATCTAAGCCGGGCGGGGTGGCGCATGCCTTTAGTCCCAGCACTCAGGAGGCAGAGGCAGGCGGATTTCTGAGTTCAAGGCCAGCCTGGTGTACAAAGTGAGTTCCAGGACAGCCAGGGTTACACAGAGAAACCCTGTTTCAAATCTATATATAGAACAAAATAAATTAATTAATTAATTAATTAAATAAATAAAAATAAATTAAAAAAAATAAAGGTAAAATAGGCTTTACAGATGCCACTGTCCCCTGTCACCACTTGCTACAATGATCATCAACCCCACCATGTGCTTCACAGCAGATGGCAAGCCCTTGGGCCATGTCTCTTTTGAGCTGTTGCAGACAAAGTTCCAAAGACAGCAGAAATTGTCATGCTCTGAGCACTGGAGAGAAAAGATTCAGATAGAAGGGTTCCTCCTTTCACAGAATTACTCCAGGATTCATGTGCCAGGGTGGTGACATCTACTGGGAGAAATCTGAGGATGAGAACTTCATCCTGAAGCAAATTCAAGTCCTACCATCATCTTCATGGCAAATGCTGGACCAAACTCCAATGGTTCACAGTTTTTCATCTGCACTGCCAGGTCTGAATGGCTGGATAGCAAACATGTAGTCTTTGGTGAAAGAAGGCATGAGCCCTGTGGATTCCATGGAGGATTTTGGGTCCTAGAATGGCAAAAAAGATTACTGTGGACAGCTCCAATATGTTTGACGTGCAGATATCTTTGTTTGTTTGTTTGTTTGTTGTTTTTTGTTTTTCGAGACAGGGTTTCTCTCTATAGCCCTGGCTGTCCTGGAACTGACTTTGTAGACCAGGCTGGCCTACTCAGAAATCTGCCTGCCTCTGCCTCCCGAGTGCTGGGATTAAAGGCGTGCGCCACCATGCCCGGCCTGACTCGCAGATATCTTACCCACCAGATCATTCCTTCTGTAGCTCAGGAGAGTGCCCCCACCTCACCTGCTCACAGTACCCTGTAATCTCTGCTCTCACTGAAGCTCTGTGGGTTCCATATTTTCCTCATTCCCCTCCAAATCTAGCTGGATTGCAGAGTTGAGTTTATGATTATAAGCAAAAATTAAATAAGAAAAAAAAAGGAATAATAAAAAGACTAGGCCAAGTAGTGGGTCCAATGTGTCTTCCTTCACACAGGATCAGGCCAAAAACGCAGGGCAAGGGATTACAAGAAAGAAAGAAGAGACTGTCCAAGACCCTGTCCCCTAACAACACTTGGGCTCTGACAACTGAACCAGAGAAGCTGTTTGGCTAGACCACAATGTGTCTGTGCCACATAATGAAATAACCAGTGACCCATGGGTGTAAACTGACCGAGACCAGCATCATTCCTTAGTGTTGATGCCCTAAGCAGGTCTATGAGCCTCTGAGACACACACACACCCATTTCTTCTGCAAAGTGGTGGTGATAGGACATCTTACTGCTGCTCCATTCTTCCTTCTAGGACAGTCTTACTGTGCCCAAGTCTACCTCCCAAGTCCCCAGATATGCCTTTGACAAAATAAGAGTGGCCTTGCTCCTCCACTGGTGGCATTTCATTCCACACCAGTGTTCTCAGACCCTCTAGGTCCTCACCATTACTCAGTCTTCAGTGGACCTGCCCAACTTACTTTCAGAATCCTCCAACCCCGTGAAGCTCAGGACTCCCAAACATCTGGTGGCCTCCAAAACTCCACAGGTATTCCTCAGCCCACCCCTACCATACCATTCCAATTCCCCAGCAGAAGGTTGCAGAATGTCCTGATAAACCTGGCTACCCATTTTACATGCCAATCGTTGGTTGTCAAATCTCAGAATGTGCTCTAACTTCTCTGTATCTCCATTTCTGCTTCCTGTGCCTGGAATAGCAGCATCTCAACTGTGGAAAGAAGAGCTCTGACCCAGGCTTCTCTGATAATGAGGGCAGCACCTGAGGACAAATGAGTCCCAGTATTCCTACTGGTTCTCACACAGGTCTCCTTGCTGGCAGCCAGGTAGGTGATAGGTTCCAACTTCAGGCATGGGACAGGCCAGCCTCAGACATGATCAGAGCACCAGATGGTTACTCTAATCTTTGCTCAAAATATGCCATAGGTGGCTATATGTCCACTGGGCAGGCGACTAGCCATGTAACCCCATGCAAGAGGTGGCAGTGCCTATAATGAGCAGAGGAGGTTAGCCATGTGAGCCAGGGAAAGAAGAGGGTCTATCCCCTACAACCCTGGCTCAGACCTATTTGCTACCTGTTGGTCAAGCAATGAAGGCAAGAGCCAAGTCCAGCAACAATTGCTGGGCTCCAAGCCTCTTAATCACATGAGAACCCACACCCAAACAGAAGGATGCTTCATAAGACAGGACAAAAGAGGCTCTAGGGAATCTCCTGGGAGACGGATGTTCAAGGAGAGACCTGCCAAGGTTGCTCTGAGTGCCAGCCAGAGCATGCAGGGTCTGTTATGAGTTGATGGATTCCTGTGGAGGGGAAATCTGGAAATTCTTGGTCTTGGGAGGGGGTGAGTCTTCTTAGGGAACTTCTGGGAGGTAAGCAGGGCTTATTAAGAATATCCGAAGGAGCCAGGCATGGTGGCATACTCCTTAGATCTCAGCACTTAGGGAACCAGAGGCAAGAAGATGTCTAAGTTCAAGCCCAGCCTGGTCTACAGAGCTAGTTCCAAGACAGCCAGGGCTACACAGAGAAACCTTGTCTTGACAAATAAGCAACAACAACAACAATAAGCAACAACAACAACAGTTATCTGAATCAGGGATTCTCAGACCTGGAGAGGGTGGAGGTAGACAGACCCTGTTTTCTGGGAATATCTGGGAGAAACAGTTCCCCCAAGACATGGTTACAGAAACCTGACATCTCTAGCTATTAAGGAATGGAGAAGAAACTCCAGAAACAATTCACTGAATCTTAAAGTTGTCCAGGAGTTTGTTTGTTTGTTTTTTTTTGACATTTTATACTGCCTAGGCTGTACTCACACTTGCTATATAGCCCAGGAAACACTAAACTTTAGACTCTTCTGCCTCTGCCTCTCAAGTGCTGGCATTACAGACTGGTACCAGTACACCCAATACACTCAGTTTTATCCAGTTTTAGGTACCAAACCCCTAGTATCATGCATG
>LR749516.1:859057-935210 GCA_902729485.2 Mus minutoides | reverse complement strand
CTGAGCAAGCCAAGGGAAGCAAGCCAGTAAAGAACATCCCTCCATGGCTTCTGCATCAGCTCCTGCTTAAGTTCCAGTCCTGACTTCCTTTGGTGATGAACAGCAGTATGGAAGTGTAAGCCGAATAAACCCTTTCCTCCCCAACTTGCTTCTTGGTCATGATGTTTGTGCAGGAATAGAAACCCTGACTAAGACACTAAGCAAACACTCTTCAGAGTGGGTGGCCAATCCAATCCCCACTATTCTCTGGCTCTCCTGGACGCCTGCCTGCCTACTATAGGAGCTGGTGTGTTGCCACACGTGACAATGCACCTAAGCTTCAAAGAAGTACAGTGACAGGGATCAGAGCCTCTCCTGGGTTTGCATCAGAGTACAGGGGGATTCTGCACACAAAGGCCCAGGATTGTTATGTCCCTCAATGGGGCCAAGGGAGTGTGATTGGGAAGAGAAGTCTTGGGGGCAGGGGACAAAGAGGTGACACCTTGGGGTTATCCCAGAGGAGTCCACATATTCCTTTAGCGTTTCTGTGATAGGGGACTCTCAGAATATTTGTTGAGCCAGGTGTTCAAAGCAGCTTTGATTCTAGCATTCAAAAGGCTGATGCAGGAGGATTGCCACTAGTTCCAAGGCAGCCTGGGTTACAGTGAGACCTTGTCTCATAAACAGGAGAGAGAGGAGGGGGAAGCAGGAAGAAGGAGGAAGAGAATGTATTGTGGGTGCTGGGCTGGATGGTAACTAAGCTTAGGGTGTCTTCATAATCCTGTGTGGTGGTCACATAACCTCAACACTTGGGAGAGTAAGGCAGGTTCTCAGGTAAACTCAGGTTCCTGAGTTCAAGACCAGCCTAGAGAATGAGACTCTTGTCTTAAAAGAAAAGTATGATGAATTCCAAGATGGCTCTCAACCAGTAAAGATCGCCAAGCCTGACAACCCGAGTTTGGTTCCCAGGACCCACGTGGTAGAAGAGTGCACATACTGTGACATATGCCCATATAGTTACACATGCACAAATACATATAAAATAAATAAATAAATAAATAAATAAATAAATAAATAAATAAATAAATAAAATGCTGAAAGAAGGAGGGGTGCTTCAAATGTCATTTCTGAGATGCAGACCCTGGAAAGTGGTGGTAGAGCTGGGTACTTGGGCTGAGATGCTAGTGTGTTGGCTTTGAGTGCTTTGCAAACAGAGCTTGAAATGTGAGAAATGGGGTGACCCTTAGAGGCGACAGGGCTGGCCTGCAGACTCAGGAGCCAAATCCTGGAAGAATAACCTCCAGAGTTGTTCTTAGCATATTATTTGAGGGAGGGGCCTGGGCGTTACTAGGGACAGGTAGGAAAGTCTGGAGGATTATTTAAATAGCTGACCTGGGATCGTTTGTTCAGAAGAAGGAACAGCCAGGACCGGTGGCTCACACTTGTAACCCTAGCCCTTGGGAGGCTCAGACAGGAAGATCAGTGCATTACCCATGCCAGTCTAGGTTACATAATGAGTTTCTGGAGAGAGAGAGAGAGAGAGAGAGAGAGAGAGAGAGAGAGAGAGAGAGAGAGAGAGAGAGAGAGAGAGAAGGAGAAGAACACAATAGAAAAAAAGTAAAGAAAAGGAACAGGAGAAGGAGGAGGCTTTGGGGATTATCCAGCAGCAGTACTGAAAGAGTTAACTAGGAGACCTGGATGAGAGCAAACAAACAACAAATAGAAGAACAGAAAGGAGGGCAGGGAGAAGGAAGAGGAGAACTGAGAGCAGAATGTTATTTGATGGTAGGACCTTCCTTGGTCTCCTTTGCTACTCCAGACATTATCATGCTGGACTCTGAAGGACATTAATATCATGAATAATGACATATTCCAAGATACTGCTGCCTCTCAGGCAGAGGTTCTAGGATGGTGAATACGAATATCCCTAAGGCAGGAAAACTTTGATTTATGAGGGGAACCGTTCTGTAACAGTACACAGTGCTGGAGAAGGCTGGATGGAAGAGGATGGGAGTGGAGGAAGGGTCCAGGACATGACCGGCCAGAAAATGCAGCACAAGACCCGAGTGCACAATCCCATAGCCAGGTATACTGATGCAAGCCTGTAACCCTAGCACTCAGAAGCCGAGCCAGTGCAATTACCATAAGTTGAAGACCAGCCTGGACTACAAAGTATATCTGTGTAAGGAAACAACCAAAGAGAAATAAACAAAGGAAGAAGAAATACTGCCTCAATAGTAACAACTATATAAGCTATTGGTTGATAGGTATGTAGGAGCCCTTAGATATTTTACTTATTTTTTTGTGTATGAGTTTATGCCTGCACATATGTGCATCATGTGAGTGCCTGGTGCCCTTATAGATCCAAAAGAGGCATTGGGCTCCCCTAGAACTAGAATACAGATGATTCTAAGTCACTGTGTGGGTGCTGGGAACAGAACGGGGGTCCCCTGCAGGAGCAACAGATGATCTTTACCAGTTGAACCATAGCTCCAGCCCCATTTCCAGTAATCTAAATTTCCTTCCTTCCATCATTCATTTGCTGGTTTGTTCGGTGTGTATGGAATCCCTGTGGGGATCAGAGAACAGCTTTGGGAGCCAGTTCTCTCCTAGCACTGTTGGTCCCAAGGATAAAACTCAGTTGGTCGCCGGGTATGGTGGTGCACGCCTTTAATCTCAGCACTCGGGAGGCAAGAGGCAGGCAGATTTCTGAGTTCGAGGCCAGCCTGGTCTACAGAGTGAGTTCCAGGACAGCCAGGGCTACACAGAGAAACCCTGTCTCGAAAAACCAAAAAAGAAAAAAAAAACTCAGTTGGTCAGGCTTGAATCCATCCTGAATCCATATGTCATATATATATATATATATATATATATATATATATATATATATATATATATGAGAGAGAGTTAAGAACTGAAACAAATTTTCTTACTGGGCATATACTCTCATGTGTATAATTGCAGAGATAGAGGGGCTGAGACAGGGGATAGCTGAGAGGGAGGCAGGGGGTAGTGCATACTTTTAATCCCAGTATTTGAGGCAGAGGCAGGTAATCTCTGCAAGTTCGAGGCTAGTCTGGTCACGGACTGGAGACACAAAGAAACCCTGGCTTGAAAAAAACCAAACCAACCAACAACCAAAAAACCTAAGATATTCTTTCTCAAAAAATTGTTTATAATGTATAAAAAGAATGACAATGTCTCAATTTTTTTCAATTTTTAGAAAGAATGACAATTCTGAGTTGTAGGAAAGTGTTGAGAAACTCAGGACAGATACAGTGGACCTAGAACTGGCTGAAGAGAACTGGAAGCCACCCTATTTGAAGTTTGGAGAAGACTTAGTAATACCCTGGCTGTTCTGGATCTCAGTTTTGTAGACTATGCTGGCCTTGAACTCGCAAAGGTCTGCCTGCCTCTGCCTCCCAAATACTGGAATTAAAAGACATGAGCCACCACACCAGTTTTGCTTGTTGGCTTGTTTGATTGATTTTCCCAGACAGGGTTTCTCTATGCAGCCCTTGCTATCTTGGAACTCCTATGTAGACCAGGCTGGCCTTGAACTCATAGATCTGCCTATGTCTGCCTCTGAAGTACTGGGATTAAAAGCATGCTCCACCACTACCTGACTAATTGGAAAAAGAGAGAGAGAGAGAAATCTTTTTCTTTCTTTCTTTCTTTCTTTCTTTCTTTCTTTCTTTCTTTCTTTCTTTCTTTCTTTCTTTTTTGTGTTTTCCAAGACAGGGTTTCTCTGTGTAGCCCTGGTTGTCCTGGAACTCACTCTGTAGACCAGGCTGGCCTCAAACTCAGAAATCCACCTGTCTCTGCCTCCCAAGTGCTGGGATTAAAGGTGTGTGCCACCACTGCCTGGCTGAGAGAAATCTTTTTTTTTTTTTGCCTTGGTCTTTAGGAGTCATTACATCAGATGAACATAAGATGGATGTTACTGCTTAATCCATATACCTCATATTCACCTTATTCTTTTGTAATCTTTGTAATTAAAAAATGGAGCTGGGGCCGGGCATAGTGGCACACGCCTTTAATCCCAGCACTCAGGAGGCAGAGGCAGGCGGACTTCTGAGTTAGAGGCCAGCCTGGTCTACAGAGTGAGTTCCAGGACAGCCAGAGCTACACAGAGAAACCCTGTCTTGAAAAAAAAAAAAAAGAAGGATCTGGAGAGTTGATTTAGTGGTTAAAAGGACTGGTTGCTCTTCCAGAGGCCCTGAGTTTGAATCCCACCTAGCAACCTTTTGTCTGAAACCTGATGTCTCTGTGGGCAGCAGGCACACACTTACATGCAGGCAAAGCACTCATACGTAAGATGACGGTTACAGCAGTAGTAGTAATAGTAGTTAGTAGTAGTAGTAATACTAGTAGTAGTATTGTAAAAGTACTTTATGATTAGCAGAAACTAGAGTTACAGACTGTTATGAGCCTTCATGTAGGTGCTAGGAATCAAATTTGGGTTCTCTGGAAGAGCAGCAAGGGCTCTTAACAATTTTTTTTGATGTAGCTGGTCTGGAATGTGTCTGTATTCCACATTCTGGAATCAAAGGCATGAACTGTTATACCCAACTTTTTTTTTCTTTAGGAAAGTGATAAGCTAGTTTCTTTTTGTTTAACTTTTTTTTGTTTTTTTTTTTTTTTTTGGTTTTTCGAGACAGGGTTTCTCTGTGCAGCCCTGGCTATCCTGGAACTCACTCTGTAGACCAGGCTGGCCTCGAACTCAGAAATCCGCCTGCCTCTGCCTCCCGAGTGCTGGGATTAAAGGCGTGAGCCATCATGCCCGGCTTGTTTAACTTTTTAAAACAAAAAAAAAAAAAATTTTTTTTTTGAAAGCCGGGCGTGGTGGCACACGCCTTTAATCCCAGCACTCGGGAGGCAGAGGCAAGCAGATTTCTGAGTTCGAGGCCAGCCTGGTCTACAGAATGAGTTCCAGGACAGCAAAAACCAAAAAAAAAAAAATTTTTGAGCTGGGTATTGCGATGTACTCTTTTAATCCCAGCACTTGAGAGACAGAGGTAGGAGGTTCTCTGAGTAAGAAACTCTACAGAGCAAGCTCCAAGACAGGCAGGACTACATAGAGAAACCCTGTCTCAAACAATCATTTTATGTCTATGGATGTTTTGCTACATCTGGGTACCTGGTGGGTGCCTGGTGCCTGGGAAGGAGGCAAGAAGAGAGCATCTGATCCCCTGTGTGATGGCCATTCTTGGTTGTCAACTTGCATACCCAAGCAGCTAGCTACACCTATGAAGGAGGTGTTTTTTGTTTGTTTGTTTGTTTGTTTGTTACTATTTATATGTTTTATTTATATGAGTACACTGTCACACCAGAAGAGAGCATCAGATCCCATTGCAGATGGTTGTGAGCCACCATGTGGTTGCTGGGAATTGAACTCATAACCTCTGGAAGATCAGCCAGTGCTCTTAACCGCTGAGCCATCTCTCTTGCCCTTTCTTTTGTTGTTGTTGTTTGCTTTCTTGGTTGTTTTTGTTTTTATTTTTGTTTTAAGACAGAGTTTCTCTGTGTAGCCCTGTCTTTCCTGGAACTCACTCTATAGACTAGGCTGGCCTCGAACTCAGAGATCTGCCTGCCTCTGCCTCCCGAGTGCTGCATCACCACTGCCTGGATAGGGAGGTTTTCTTAAATCATTTGAAGTGGGAAGACCCACTTCTAATCAGGATCTTTGAGGTGGGAAGATCCACTTTTAATCTGGGCCACACCATCTGCTGGGAGTTTATATAAAGGACAAGGAAGAAGGAAGCTTTCACTCTTTGCCTGTGTTGCCTCTGGAAGTAGTTACCACTTCAGCTGTAATAATTTACCTCAAAGGCAATGACATCATTGAGAATAAGCAGATACCATCTTTAAATCATCCGTACCAATATTGTTGGTAATAAAAATAACAGGGTAGTGAAGTGGCGCCACCTATGGTTCGAACTACAAGGGAGGCTGAGCCAACACATGCTGGGAGCCTAGGAACTCCAAGCCAAACCAGGCAAGGATGGCAAGAACCAGTCTCTTCCAGAAAAATGAAAAGGCTGTTGTGGTGGCACAGGCCTTTAATCCCAGCACATGGGAGGCAGAGGGAGGTGAGTTGGAGGTTAGCCTTGCCTACAAGTCGAGTTCCAAGCAACTTAGTGACACAAAGTGAGACCCTTTTTCAAAAAACAACAAAACAAAACACACACACACACACACACACACACACACACACACACACACAAATAATCTCCAAAAAACCAGCAACAACAAAATAGCCAGGCATAGTAAAACACACTTGTTATCCCAGCTTCTAAAGAGGTTCCAAGGCATGGGGATGACAAGTTCCAAAATAGCCATCTGCGTTGAGTAGCGAGAACCTGTATTCTCGATAGCAAAATAACAGCAAAATTCAAGCTAAAGAAATAAATCTTAAAATAGATAAATTAAAAGGAAGATAATATCTTACTGTATCATTATCCCAGCAATCAGGAAACTCAAGCAGAAGGATTTCAATACATAGTAAGCTGCAGACCAGCCTAAGCTATGTAAGGTGACCCATTCTCAGAACCACACATACAAAAAAGCTCATTCCCATAAATCCCCTGTGGTGGTTTCAATAGATTTGGCCCCCATAGATTCATATATTTGAATGTCTGGCCATAGGGAGTAGCACCATTAGGAAGTGTGACCTCACTGGAGGAGCTGTGGCCTTGTTGGAGGAAGTGTGTCACTGTTAAGGAAGGCTTTGAGGTCTCCTAGCCTAAGGTTCTGGCAAGTGTGGAATTGAGTCTCTTCCTGGCTGCCTTCAGATCAAGAGGCTGAATTTTCGGCTCTTCAAGCACCATGTCTGCCTACATTCTGCCATGCTTCCCACCATGATGATAATGGACTAAACCCCTGAACCTGTAAGCCAGCCTCAATGAAATATTTTCCTCTATAAGAGTTGCCATGGTCATGGTGTCTGTTCACCGCAATGAAAACACTAACTATGGTATCCACATAAGCCAATTAAAAACAGATTTTTAAAAAAGAAAAAAAAAAGACTTTAAAGACAAGTACTCTGCATTAATGGATAATTCTGCTCCCAGAGGCCATAAGTTATTAAATAAAAATCCCACTGCAGCATAAGTGCTCCTATGGTCAGGTCCTGAGAGGTAGGAAGTCAATCTCTGATCTTTTTACTAAATGGACATGTTGTCAAACTACTTATTAGATATTTTGTATATTTATTTTTGGAGACATGTTTCTCTATGCAACACTCTCAGAGATTCACTTGCCTCTGCTTCCCAAGTACTGATATTGAAGGTGTGCACTGCTGTGCCCTGCTCTAACTATCTATGCTTAAGAGCACAGATTTATTTTGTGGGCAGTGGTGAATGCAGAGCCTCAAAACAAATCAAAGTGAAGAAGTGACTTTGAGTTCTCAGTCCTAAATGGGAAGTTTATATCACACACACACTCACACACACAGAGAGAAAACATCATGTAAGAGCTTGAAGGATAGCCAGGCCATGGTGGCGCACGTCTTTAATCCCAGCACTTGGGAGGCAGAGGCAGGAGGATTTCTGAGTTCCGAGGCCAGCCTGGTCTACAAAGTGAGTTCCAGGACAGCCAGGACTACACAGAGAAACCCTGTCTCGAAAAAACAAAGAAACAAATTAAAAAAAAAAAAAAAGAGCTTGAAGGATGGGGAGGAGTAGAGTGAAAGACTATCAGACTATCTTGTGGACATGGCATGGCATGGCCATTGTTGTGCTTTATAAGAATATAGGGAGGAGAAGGAAAGAATATGGTGGATGTGCAGTCAGGTGTGGGGGAAGGGGGTACTTCTGCGAGCCCATGCTGAGGCATCCCTTCCCCCTGAGGGACCAGCCACAGAGAGTATAGTATAGAATAGAGTTTATTCAGGGCATAGGGAGGGGAGTTGAGAGGATAGGACAGACAGACAGACAGACAGACAGACAGACAGACAGGAGAGGAGTAGAGGCTGGCCATGAGCACATGGAGAGAGGGGGTGGAGGGGAATGAGGAGAGAGAGGATATGGAGTGAGAGAGGAGGGGCGAGCAGCCCCTTTTATAGTGCAGTCAGGCACACCTGGCTATTGCCAAGTAACTGTGGGGCAGAGCTTAGACTATATGCCAACAGCTGTTGTACTCCTGAACTCGCATACACAAAACAACTCATCAAGCCATCATGGATGGGGGAAGAGCACATTAAGCTCCATCCTCCCTTGGGAACTATAGGCAGTTAATTGTTGGTAGATGTTATGTTCCTCAGTGGTGTGGCTGCCATAAACTGCCCTTGCTCAAATTAACAACTCATATAAGCAACCCTAGTTAAACACAGTATGGCAATGAAGACACCTAAAGAGCTTAGCCACACTGAGAGTTTGTGGTCTGAAAAATTATTTTTCTTATGGCTTTATGGATATTTTTCTATTGCATTCTTTACGTGTATTAGTCAAGGTTTTATTGCTTCAATAAAACACCATAACCAAAAAGTAAGTTGGGGAGGAAAAGGTTTTATTTGGCTTACACTTCCACATCGCTGTTCATCATTGAAGGACAAGAACTCAAACATGGCAGGAACCTGGAGTCAGGAGCTGATGCAGAGGCCATGGTGGGTGCTGCTTACTGACTTGCTCCCCGTGGCTTGCTCAGCATTTTGCTCTTACAGCACCCAGGACCACCAGCCCAGGGATAACACCACCCAAACGGGGAGACCCTCCCCTATTGATCACTAATTGAGAAAATGCCCTATAGCTGGAGGGCAATTTATAGAAGCATTTCCTTGGGGCTGGTAAGATGGCTCAGTGGTTAAGAGCGCTGGCTGCTCTTCCAAATGGTCCTGAGTTCAAATCCCAGCCACCACATGGTGGCTCACAATCATCTGTAATGAGATCTGACTTCCTCTTCTGGAGTGTCTGAAGACAGACGTGTACTTATGAATAATAATAAATAAATAAATCTTTTTTTTAAAAGAAGCATTTCCTCAACCGAGACTCCTTCCTCTCTGACTACTCCAGCTTGTGTCAAGTTGACAGACAAAACCAGCTACTACCCAGTTATTCACTTTACATATAATTAGATAAAATTTGTTTTTCATATTTTATTCATTTGTTTCATGTTTACATGTATGGGTGTGTGCATCTCATGGCACTTGTGGGGCCAACAGAGGCAACTAGTGGCTAACTCTATCTTTTCACTATGTAGGATCTTCAAGAACTCTGGTCTTCAGACTTGGTAGCAGACACTCTTACCTATTAAGTCATCTTGTGTAAATGTAACTTTTATTTGCCTGATGTAATTGTTGTCTCCATGGTTTACTGCTTCCATCTGCTAGAGTAGACCTAGCCCTGGAAACTTCCAGCCTCTATCAGTAAGGTTCACATTGTGAAAGCACATTATGAGCTTGTCAAAAGCAAGATTTAGCCGGGCATGGTGGCGCACGCCTTTAATCCCAGCACTCAGGAGGCGGAGACAGGCGGATTTCTGAGTTCGAGGCCAAAGTGAGTTCCAGGACAGCCGGGGCTATCCAGAGAAACCCTGTCTCAAAAAAAAACCAAAAAAAAAAAACAAGCAAGATTTATTTATTTTGTTTTGTGTATACAAACATTTTGCCTGAATTTATGTATGTGCATCACATGCGTGCATGGTGCCTGAGGATGTCGGGAAAGGGTATAGGATACCCTAGAACTGAATTCCTAGAGGTTGAATACCGAGGAATAACCTATTCAATCTTCCACAGCGGCTATATCACTGCGAACTACATTTCCCAGAATGCTTGATATGGCAAGTTCCTATGAGGTTTTGAAGAGTTTCCGAGCCCTGATTCCCGTTTCCCACGGCTACAGGGCACTTGTCTTTGTGGCGTTGCATTCTGGGATTGATCATACGTTTCCGGGCCAGCTCCTCTGGACTCAAGCTAAACTTCCCAGCAAGCAGAGCGCTTGCGTGCGACTCCAGCGAAGATGGCGGGCCGTGAGAGTCCGACGCCGCCGCCGCCTGCCCGGTCAACGGCTCCAATTTCTTTCGGGTTCACTCGCACGTCTGTCCGGAGGCGACTGGCCGACCTCGGAGATGGTGAAAGACAGGCCCCAGAGGAGAAAGATTTCTTGGCGACCGTGGAAGGGAGGGAGCTGCAGAGGTGAAACGCCGGGTCTTTCACGTTTTGGAAATCGGTGAAATGGGCTTAAGCAGGAGGGCAGAGTAAGAGTTGTTTGTCCTGGTGACAGTGGCCTGGAGAGCCTGAAACACTGCCTCGGGAAATTTATGGAGGTAACCAGGAGTAGCAGCAAACGCCTATAAGTCAGGACCCGGGAGGCTAGCGCAGGAGGATCAGGAATTGAACGCTAGCCTGGGCAATTAAAAAACAAACAGGAAGAACATAAGAATTTAAGGGCAAGAAGAGGGAAGTTTGTTAGGTGGGTGAAATGAGGTATAGATTCCTCAGAGGAAAAAAGTCGTTGGGACTTGAGGATGTGTGCCTTTTGAGAAAGGGAAAGGAGGGAAAATGACAGGATTCTTCCTGTCTCAACTGAAATTGTGGGAGCTTCTCCGATTTGGAGAACGAGGCAAATTCAAGTTTGGAGAGGCCATCGGCAGTATAATTAAGAAACGAAGGTCCGAAAGGCCTAAGTGGGGCACTTCTAAAAGGCAGTTTGCCGGCCTGGAACTGGGGAGAATCTGGACTAAAGGTGGTGATTTGTAGACCATTGTGGCTGAAGGCCTAAGACTGTTTCCCACAAGACACATTTAAAGAGAAATGATCAATGGTTGTAATTCCAGCACTAGGAGATTGCACCAGGCTGACTGCAAGTATATAAGACCAACCTGAACTAAATCGTGAGATGTCTCAAAACAACAAAAAAAAAAAATGAGTGGACCTGTGAATAGTAACCTGTGAACATGGTCCATAGGACTGGGCATTGATCTTTCTTTCTTTCTGGCCATTGAAATTGATTTTCTTTGTTTCCTAACCTTCTTTCTTTCTTGATACTTAATACTTTCTTTGGAGGGGGTGTCAGGACAGGGTTTCTCTGTATCCTGGCTGTCCTGGAACTCACCCTGTAGATCATGCTGGCCTTGAACTCAAAGATCCTCCTGCTTCTGCCTCCTGAGTGCTACTGGAATTATTCATGCGTCACCACTGGCTGATATTTCTGCTTTCTAATATGTCTACTTTCCCAACCTTTTTTTCTCTCTCAACACCAGTGTGAACCCTCCAGAAGCCCCCAAGGCCCCCAAAGAGCTGGTTATCCCATTGATCCAGAATGGCTCTCGCAGGCAACATTTGTCCAAGAACCCTAAGCCATCCTCAGAAACTAGCACTGTGTCGATGCCAGATGGTGTGTTGTCCCTGGCTGTGAAGGAACTCATTGAGGGTGAGTGGAACCTTTCTCTTTGCTCTGCCCCAGTGCAGATAGAAGGGGAGGATGTTGGAAGGATAGGGTGTGGCCTCATTGATCCCTCCCATTCTTCCTTAGAATCCAAGAAGTCTCTGGAGGAGAGGGAGAATGCAGGTGTTGACCCCACGCTCACTATCCCCATGATCCAGAAAGGATGTCCTCCCAGTGAGGAAGGATCAGACAGCGAACCTCAGGCTGAGACAGTGAGCGGCCCCTCTACCTCCCTCCTACACTATTCCCTCTGCCCTGGCTGCCTACCTCCTTGCACATAGCAGGGAAAGTGTGTGTGTATGTCCCAAAGCCCTGCCAATCAGCCTTTCCTCCTTCCATCCTTATTAGTAAAATTAACAAAATAGATAGGGTATTTTTAAAATGTACTTGAATTCTGGGATGATGTGAATGAAGTGGACAACAAAGTAGACAGGAAATACAGATGCCATGAGGCTATGCACTGTTTGGAGCCGCATTGGCCTGTTTCCTCTTTCCTTCCCTCTTTGGTCTGATTTCAGCCTGCAGTGCTTGAGGAGCACTAAGGAAGCATATTACTGGATGTCAGTGAATGATGAGGGGTTGGGCAGTGGATGAAGGCTGACGGGGCCAGGTCAGAAAGGGCTTTCTGAGCTCCAGAGGGCTTCTGTCTTTTACTGTGAGTGAAGTGAAAGCTAAGGGGATGTCTTGAGCAGACAAGGGTTATAACAGGGTCCCCTTTGTCTGCCCTGACCAACAATGACTAGGAAGTGAAGGTAGGGAAGGAAGGAAGGAACCTAATCCAGGATAGAGGTCGCAAGGACACACAGATACATAGGAGTGGCTGGAGTGAGGGCTGGAAGGACAGTTAGGGTTTAGTAAGAGAAGAACAATCAGAGTGGGCACTCTTAACGGCAGCAACATCCCAAGAAAGCCATGCTTGTGGGAAATCACTGTTATGGGTCAATCTGAGGCAACTTGCAGTGTGCTGTGTCATTGGAAAGCAATGAAGAAGTGACAGCAGAAGAGATAGAAAGTGTGTTTGTGGAAGTAAAGCTTGGAGCTCGGCTTCTTAGCTTTTTAGGTTTTTTTTTCCTTTTGACACAGGGTTTCTCTGTATAACAGAACTCCTCTGGCCATCCTGAGCTCACTTATGTAGACCACGCTGGCCTCAAACTCACAGAAATCTGCCTCCCTCTACCTTCTGAATGCTAGGATTAAAGATACGTGCCACCACGCCCGGCTAGTGTTTTAGCTTTTATTCATAAAATTTTTGTGATATATCCTCTCTTTCAGCTGAGCTGGTCTCAGCCTTCTGGTGTGCTTTGCTTTCTTCTTTTTGAGACAGTCTCATGTTGTCTAACCTGGCCTTGAATTCACTCTGTTGACAAAAATGCCCTTGAACTTCATGCTTACAACTCTAGTCAGGCTTTGTGGTCTGCCCCACTTTTTGGGAAACAGGGTCTTGCTGTATTCCTGACTGTTCTGAATTTCTCTGTAGATCAGGCTAGCCCCAAACTCACAAAGATCGACCTGCCTCTGCCTTCCAAGTGCTGGAACTAAAGGTGTGCAAACTACATCCCACTTTGCCTCCCTTAAAAAAAAAAAAAAAAAAAAAAAAAAAAAAAAAAAAAAAAAAAAAAAAAAAAAAAAAAAAAAAAAAAAAAAAAAAAAAAAAAAAAAAAAAAAAAAAAAAAAAAAAAAAAAAAAAAAAAAAAAAAAACAAGAACCGGGCGTGGTGGCACATGCCTTTAATCCCAGCAGAGGCAGGCGGATTTCTGAGTTCGAGGCCAGCTTGGTCTACAAAGTGAGTTTCAGGACGGCCAGGGCTATACAGAGAAACCCTGTCTCGAAAAACAAACAAAACAAAACAAAACAACAAAAAAACCCAAGAAGGCCAGGCATGGTGGCGCACGCCTTTAATCCCAGCACTCGGGAGGCAGAGGCAGGTGGATTTCTGAGTTCGAGGCCAGCCTGGTCTACAGAGTGAGTTCCAGGACAGCCAGGGCTACACAGAAAAACCCTGTCTTGAAAAACCAAAAAAAATAATAATAATAATAATAAATGTTTTATGCTGGGGGTGGTGGTGCACGCCTTTAATCCCAGCACTTGGGAGGCAGAGGCAGGCGGATTTCTGAGTTCGAGGCCAGCCTGGTCTACAAAGTGAGCTCCAGGACAGCCAGGGCTATACAGAGAAACCCTGTCTCGGAAAAAAAATTAAAAAAAAAAAAAAACCCCAAGAAAACTCATTTTTTTCTTTTTGCTTTTCATGCTTTGATTGGAATCCAGAACCTTCCCTGTGCTATTGAGCTATACTTCTTGCCCACACTTCATTTTATCCTGTCCAGCCTTGACCTCATCTCTCTAATTCCCCATCTCCAAGCCTCCATACCATCTACATCTCAGATGACCACAGTTCTAGCCATCTGTCCTCTCAGCTTAAAATCCTTGACTTCCCTTTTTATTTCATATTCTGCACATAGCCTATCAACCCAACCTCATCATCTCCACTTCAGTAGATCCAGAAGCCAATAGCTTCATAGTCATCCACATTACTAGCATCCTGGGCAGAGGCAGCATCTGGACTAAGTTTCTCATGGGTCTTTCTTGGGGCTCCCATGTGACTCTTGGTCCCATGACTTTCCCAGTTCTCCTCATTAATTCCTTACCATCTCTACTTCCACCTTTCCTGTTGATTTCCATGGTTCTTAACCATACATACAAAGTCTTTCCTTACTGCAGACCCTTTTTTGTTTATTTGTTTGTTTGTTTTGTGTTTTGAGACAGGGTTTCACTATGTAGCTCAGGCTGGCCTTGAGCTCACAGAGATAAGCTGCTCCTACCTCCCAAGTATGCCCTTTATTTTTTGTGAGCTGTCTTCTCACATCCTCATCTGTTCTGCTATCTTTTATCATTTATCTGATTAAATGTCAGGTCGGTGGCTCCCATCTCCCTTTGAATTCCCTTAGCCAGGTATTTTTTGAGTTTGGGTTTGGCTTTGAGATTGGGGGTGGGGGGAGTCCCAGCATGTTGCCCAAGCTGGTTTCAAATTTTGGGGTTTAAGCTAGACTCCTCCCTCACGTCATACATAGCGGGGCCTACTGGACAGTGCCACTTTGTTTTTAAATGTGTTACTGCTTGATGTATTGTGTTTTCAGAACTCAATTTGTTGTATGTCTTGACAACTAGAACATAAGTCCCAACAGACTTTTTCCATTGTATTAGGTCCTTATCCTCAGCAACTAAATAAAATAGCACTTTCCACAGAGAAGGTCCCGTAAATCTTTTGAAAGCATGTGGATATTTGTTGAAGCTGGGTGTGGTGGTCCATGTATTAAATCCCAGCACTTAGGAGACAGGGGCAGGCTGATCTCTGAGTTTAAAGCCTGCCTGGTCTGTTCAACAGAGAGAGTTCCAGGACAGCCAGGGCTACATAGTGAGAGCCTGTGTAAAACAAACAAACTGGGAAGAAGGGGCAGTAGAGCAATGGCTCAGAGTTAAGAACACTTGCTCTTATAGAAAACCTGGATTCAATCCCAGCACCTACATGGCTCACAACTATCCATACCTCCAGTTCCAGGGCATCAAATGCTCACTTCTGACCTCCACTGAAACCAAGCACAACATACATCATGGATATATATATATGCATGCATGCAAACCATTCAGACACATAGCATAAAATAATTCTAAAAAAAGTTCTGTTGTTAATGAAAGACTCGGGGGTGGAGGAGCAGAGTGAGGAGTGATAAGAAGTGAAAACTGTCCAAGCTATCTGTTCAGGGCCAGGGCTGGAGAAAGTCAGCCCGTGAGTGGCAGGCAGCAAGTGCACGGCAGAGGGCCCATCCCAAGCAAAACCTGACTTTCTTCTCCTACTTGACCAATAGGTGCCAGAGGAAGCCGACTATGAGGCAGTCCCTGTGGAGGCCTATGGGCTGGCCATGTTGCGGGGCATGGGATGGAAACCTGGCAAGGGCATTGGCAATACCTTCAGTCAGTGAGTTTGGTGTGGGGTATGGGGGGACAATGGGTATAAATAAGACCCCTGTAGTTACATTTAATCTAGAACTATCTAGGTGGTGAGGAAGGACATTATCAACCTCAGCAGTTCTGTAGTCACCCACTACTGTTACAAACTGTGGTTTCCACAAGCTTTGTTATTCCAAAAGAACAAACCAAAAAGCAAACAACCTCAGATTTGTCTTCAAAACACTATCCTCTTTGTGGATCAATTTTCTCATGTGAAAAATGCAGGCAGGACTGACCTCACAGGTTTGTTGCAAAAGTAGGATTTAGTCCCTAGTAAACTAGCAGAAACTAAACATCTTTTTTTTTTTTTTTTTTTTACATTTATTTATTTAGTATATGTAAGTACACTGTACCTATCCTCAGACACCCCAGAAGAGGGCATCAGATCCCATTACAGATGGTTGTAAGCCACCATGTGGTTGCTGGGATTTGTACTCAGGACCTTTGGAAGAGCAGTCAATGCTCTTAACCACTGAGCCATCTCTCCAGCCCCAAAACTAAACATCCTTCCTCTTATTTTATAGACTTATAATCCTTTTGTTGGGCTGGTGTGTAGCCCAGTGACACAAGCTTGCCTACCATGTAAAAGGTCTTCCCTCTGTAGAACTGAAAGCAAAATCTTTTTGCAGTTGTAAATCCCAAAGAATTCCTAAGTCATTTGGTAAGCCATATATGACTGTGATTGATAGTGAACATTCTTTACTGTTCCCCTTGCTCTGTGTACATATTATATGATTTCTTTTTTTTTAATGTTTTTTTTCCCCGTTTGGTCAACTCTGCTCGCTCTGGTCGGCCCCGCTGGCTCCGGCCGGCCCTGCTCGCTCTGGTCTGCCCCACTCGCTCCGGCTGGCCCCCCTCGCTCTGGTTGGTCCCACTTGCTCAGTCCCTGCTCTCTCTGGTCCAGGGATTCGTTTATTATTCTTCATAAGTACACTATAGCTGATTTCAGATGCACCAGAGGAGGACGTCAGATCTCATTACGGGTGGTTGTAAGCCACCATGTGGTTGCTGGGATTTGAACTCATCACCTTTGGAAGAGCAGTCGGGTGCTCTTACCCGCTGAGCCATCTCACCAGCCCATATGATTTCTTTTTTAAAGATATTAGTATATTTGTTTATACAAACCTAACTTGGCACTTATAGATAGGAGTAATAATAGTATATGGGACAAGTTAATTTAGTTACACTAAATGAAATTGCTATGGGAGCGCTGACAGTGAGGCTTAGCGGTAGAATGGCTTCTGCATTGAAGCCCTGGATTTGACCCCTAACACCACAAAAAAAGAAATGTTGGCATTTTTATAGGTCACAAAGTCCTTATATGGTATCAGAAACGGTAATTAAATATAGATGTGAGCTGGTGAGATAGCTGGGCAGGTAAAGTCCCTTGTCTGTAATCCTTATGACCTCAGAACTCACGTGGCTGAAAGAGAATAGCCCCTCTCACCCCCACGCAGTGGTCTGATTTTCACATGTGTGTTGTGGTACACAAGCATACACAAGTAAATCAACAATTAAATCAAGGATTGCTTAGGTGGGTTGGAGGTTGAAAGGCTTGCCTTTTGTACTTCTACAAGCCTATTTTTCTCTGCAGGGTAGTGAAGCCCCGAGTCAACTCTATAAGGCCGAAGGGCTTAGGGCTAGGTGCTAACCGGATGGAGGCTCAGGACTTGGCCTCCACAGGTTCTCACCACCCACCAAGACCAGATGAGGATCGAGAGAAGGATAAGGAAGGCCAACCTCAAGGGCTGATACATGGAAGAGCTGTGGTTGTCCTTTCTGGCCCCTACCGGGGCCTCTATGGCAAGGTAAGAAAACACGTTCCTGAAGCCATGTCAGGTAGCTGGAGTGAGGAAACCTGGTGGTTAGGAAAGGCTGCCAGGTGTCATGGTACATGCCTGTAATCCTACCACTGCAGACACTGAGGCAGGGAGATCACAAATTCAAGAGCTTCTTGGGTTCCATAGGAAATTCAGAGGCAGCCTAGCAATTGTCCAAAGTAAAATAAACATTTTAAAGGAGTAGGGATCTAGCTAGATCAGTAAGTAGGAAGAGGCACCAAGCAGAAAAAAATAAAACCATAGTGAGTTCAAAGCCCCTCTCGGGTATTTAACAAAACTTGTGCCCCAAAAAACAAGGGGCTGGGGAGATAGCTCATGGAAAAGAGCTTCCTACCCAAGCTTGAAGACCCCAGAGCCTATATAAAACTCAGGAAAGTGTGGCAGCTGTAAGGCTTTTAAGCGTCAGTCTCAACCAGAAGGGAAAAAAGACCATATCCCATAACTTCCATGAAACTTAAGTATTGAAGCTGAAGAAAGCATGCTAAACTCAGTACCTAGGAAACTCCAATAGGAGAGTTGCTGCAAGTTTAAGGCCAGCCTGGGATAGATGACAAATACTAGTCTGGCCTGGACCCTGTCTCAAAAAAAGGGAAAGCTGGGGAGATGTGTCAGTGTGTAAAGTGCCTGACTAGCATGCAAGCATGAGGACATGAGTTTGGATCCCCAGGACCACAGAAGAGCCAAGCATACACCCATCTATAGCCCAGAGCTGAAGAGGAGAGACTCAAGGTGGATCTCTGGGGCTCATTGGCCAGCCAGCAGAGCTGAATCACTGAGCTCCAGGTTCACTGTCTCAAAAGAACGGTGGTGGGGGCTGGAGCGTTGGCTCAGCAGTTAAGAGTACTTGCTGCTTTTCCAGAATACCTGGGTTCAATTTCCAGTACCATGCAGCTCACAACCGTCCAGTCCCAGGAGATCCAACACCCTCTTCTGGACTCAACAGACACCAGGCATGCACATGACATGGTGTACAAACACATACATGCAAGCAAAAACACGCTGCTCACACATAAGTAAAAATGTCAAAGAAGTAAGGTACTTCACACCTTTTATCCCAGCACTCAAAAGGCAAAGGCAGGCAGATGTCTGTATCTTTAAAGACAGCCTGCTAATAGAGTGAGTTCCAGGCCAGCCCAGGCTATGTACATCTACATAGTTTCAAAAAAAATGGAAAAAGCATTAGGTAACGAACTTTTAAGGAAGATACCTGCTGTCAACATCTGTCCTCCACACATATCTGCACACACCACACAAGCAGCGGGTATGTGCATATAGACCACAAGTCTTCCTTTTCCATTTTGCTAAGGGAGACACAGGAACATAGACCTGGTCCCACTTCTTGGGAGCCATGGTTTGGGAGACGAGACAAAGGAACCATGCCTGCTCCTAATCACCAAAGGTCACAGCGTATCTTTGGGCATAGTGGTGTACACCTTGAATCACAGCACTCAAAGACTGGTGGATCTCTTAAGTATTAGCCAGCCTCTGCCACTGAGGAGAACTCCCATTCGAAAACAAAACAAACAAATGCAAAGGTTACAGCCTGCTCAGAGAGACACAGAGAGTGAGAGCCCAAGCTTGGTGGAGGTAAGGGCTAGAGATTTTAGGCCTAGCAGCAGTAGTCCATTCACACTCTGCCTTCTCCCTTCTTCCTTTTCACCTTAGGTAGAAGGCCTAGATCCTGACAATGTACGGGCCATGGTTCGGTTGGCAGTGGGCAACCGCATTGTGACTATTAGTGAGTATTGCCTGCGGCCTGTTTCCCAGCAGGAGTTTGATAGCCACACCTCGAAGCCAGGTGAGTCTCTTAGAGCTGGAGACTTAGAGAAGCATGGGGACAGGCAGGCTCTCCAGATCTATAAGGAAAAAGGGCACTGTGTGACTTGCAGTCAGAGGTCAGGGATGAGAAGCGACAAGAGTAGTTTATTTACTTTTTGTTTGATGGTGCTAGGATTAGAGCCCAGAACCTTGACAGTGCTTATCGGGCTCTATCCTCAGCCTAGTTTGTTCAGTTTAACTGAGAAGAGTTTGATCTAACACCATGCATCTTCATCCTCTCTGAGCAGTAAGAAATGGATATGGAATCCAGTTTCTACCCCAAGGGGTCCTCATGTATTTAAAGTGGCAGTCCCTTCTTTCGCTAAATATGAGACTAGGGTTAGGGTATGAGCAAGGATAGGCTAACAGAACAGTGGTGGTTGAGGGAGGGACAGCTTGAAGGTGCCTGTGGCTCTTCCACTCTTGTGAACACTAGGCAGTTGACTCTGCTGTCTCTGTGAACACCAGGCAATTGACTCTGCTGTCTTTGTTGTGGGCTGGGTGGTTGAGAGGGACTTCTTGAAGGAGGTGGATTGGGAATGGGGCCTTAGCCAGGAGGACAATGACCCTTGGATGGAAATGCCGGTGACACAGTAAGGCTTTCTTCTTACTGTCCCTATACCCCCTTGAACAGGCCATGTGAACAAAACTTCCACAGAGCAGCAGAACAGAGCAACTGGAACAGCCTCATCATTGAAGGCCGTACAGAATCAGGAAGACTCAAAGAGGAGGCAGAAGGATTCAGAGAAGAAGCGGAAACACTCTCCCGACCGGTAGGAGCTGATCCACTGAACTTGCATGGTATGGGGTGGCTCAAGGAGTCAAGGCAAAGCAGGGCATAGAAGGAACTGGGAACAGCAGTAGGGGCAGGTTTTACATCATGGCTTTGAAAGATAGGCCAGCTGCAACACAAGTATAACAAAAAGCTAAGCTAGCTTCTGGCTTTCTCCACAGACAGGATGGACCTGTGCCCAAGACTGAGAAAGCAGCCCCTAGAAACAAGCACTGGTTGCACAGGGACCTACGTGTGCGGTTCATTGACAAACTACACAAGAGTGGCCGCTATTATAACACCAAGGTATGATCCCCACAACCGGAGGCCCCTTCTTCACCCAAGACTGTACCCTTTAACTTTCTAACATCTTACTTCTATTCATCTCTCTAGATGACAATTGAAGATGTCCTGAGCCCAGACACATGTGTGTGTCGGACGGATGAAGGCCGAGTTCTGGAAGGTAAGTCTGAGCTACTATACCTGGGATGTTCCCATCTTAGAGGATGATAAAGAAAGGGTCTATTTGAGGAGCTGGAGCGATGGCTCAGTGGTTAAGAGCAATGGCTGCTTTTCCAGAGGATTCAAGTTTAATTCCCAGCACCCAAATGGCAGCTCATAACTGTCTGTAACTCCAATTCCAGAGGATCTGTCTGCCGCCCTCTTCTGACACCTGTGAACAACAGGCACATACATGGTGCTACAGACATAACATGCAAGTAAAACACTCATGCACATAAAAAAAATCTTAAAAAAAAAAAAAAAACTTTTAAGAAGATAGAAAGGATCCATTCCAGTTCCTAGGAGGCTGAGGCAGGATTCCCACAAGTCCAAGGTCAACCTAGGCTGCAATGTAAGATCCTATTTTAAAAAGAAAAGAAATGGGGGTTAGAGACATGGCTCAGCCATTATGAGCACTGACTGCTCTTCCAAAGGTCCTGAGTTCAATTCCCAGCAACCACATGGTGGCTCACATCCATCTGTACTGGGATCTGATGCCTTCTTCTGGTGTGTCTGGATAGCTACAGTGTAGTCATATAAATAAACAAATCTTTTAAAAAGAAAAGAAATGGAGAAAGAAAGAGGGGGAGGGGCCGGGCGGTGGTGGCACACGCTTGTAATCCCAGCACTTGGGAGGCAGAGGCAGGCGGATTTCTGAGTTCAAGGCCAGCCTGGTCTACAGAGTGAGTTCCAGGACAACCAGGACTGCAAAGAGAAACCTTGTCTCAGGGGGGGGGGGAATGAGGGGGGGGAGGGAAAAGTACAGAAAAGAAAAGAAAAGAAAAAAAAGAATATTGGGCCAAGAGCTGGGAAGTTAGGCAGGATTCAGGTTGTTTGCAAGATCCAGCATCCTTTTTCAGAACAGATATTTCCTTGAAAGTGATAACCTAAACCCTATGTATTTTCCATGTTAGATTAGCATGAAAATGACAGTTTGTCGCTATCAAAACTACTATTGCCTTTATAGGAAGAAGTGTACTGAGCTTGCACTGCAAGGCAGGCTGAGAACATACCCAGTACATAGTTTCTGTAGAAAAATGCTCCTGTGTGGTGGTGATTTCTGTAAACTACTCCTTGGTTTTTTCATCTGTGAAATGGGTAGAGTGGGACTCCATCTATCAGCATAATATAAGAGTAGCTCTAATAAATATTAGCAAAGGCCCTCCCGACAGGATCTGGCCAGGCTGGTCCTTACTGTTTACCTCATTCCCTCTCCCTCATCTGTAGATGTGAGAGAAGACATGCTAGAGACCCTGATTCCCAAGGGAGAAGGCCACCGTGTGATGGTGGTGCTGGGACCACATGCTGGAAAGGTAAGTCCTGTGTCTGGAAATGGGAGTCAGAAGATCAGATCACTGAGCATCTTGGCTGACCTTGCTCATTCTGCCCCATCCTTCCTCAGGTGGGACTTCTTATGAGTCGGGACAGAGCGCAGAGTCATGCTATGGTCCAACTTGGGAGAGAGAACCGGGTGGTGGAGCTCCACTATAACGCCATCTGCCAGTACATGGGCCCCGGTGACTCAGATGAAGACTGACACATGGCCGGACCACTGCCTGTCACTCAGGCTGTCACTACTTCTGTTGCAATCTGTAACAGATGCCAGGGAGAAGACAGTCTGCCTTCCTTTGAGATGCAAGGATGGGGATATGACTAGATAGAGCAGGACTGTTTACCAAAATTTAGAGTGTAATAAAAACCATTTCAAATAGAGGAAGGATGAAATCAAAACAAGTATGTAGACTGTAAATTTGGGTGGAAGCTGAAATAACCAAAGTGGAAATACTTCATTTCTTAGCCTCATTTCCCTGCTGAGGGTTCAGGACAAGTCAAATTACCCATTCAGTATATAGTTTACCCTTGGAACATAAAATCTATGAAGTCTGTCCCCAGACACACACACAGAATGTGCAATGCTGCATCTCAGAACAGCTTCCTCAGTTGGGATCTTGAGTGACCCTCAAAGGCTCTTTTGTTTTTTAATATTTATTGTATTTTGTTGTTGTTTTATGTGTGTGTGAGAGAGAAAGTATGTGATTGTGAATGCAAATGCTGAGAGAGAGAGAGAGAGAATATGTGAATGCTCAGAGACCATGAGTGTTGAGTTCCCCTGGAGTTGAAGTTACAGACAATTGCAAGCTGCCCTGCATGGGTGCTAGGAAGCAGACTTGGGTCCTTTAGAAGTACAGTGAGCACTCTTAAGCACTGAGCCACCTCTCCAGCTCATATGCCCACATGGTAAAGGACTCTTGCTCAGGCTTGTGCTACTAGCACATACTTCTGACCTCTAGGAATGTCCCTGAGCTGATGATGCACTGAAGAGAAAGGGGGACTTCTGCCCATGAACAGGATGGGTGAGTTCCAATTTCCAAAGGAGCTAGGCACTTCTAGTCCCCGGACATCGCTTAGGTTAAAAGGTATTTCTGACTTGGGGAGGTTCTTTGCTTGCCTTGGGTGGTTATATTCTTTTTTTAAAAAGGTTATTGTTAAGCCGGGCGTGGTGGCGCACGCCTTTAATCCCAGCACTTGGGAGGCAGAGGCAGGCGGATTTCTGAGTTCGAAGCTAGCCTGGTCTACAAAGTGGGTTCCAGGACAGCCAGGGCTACACAGAGAAACCCTGCCTTGAAAAACCAAAAAAAAAAAAAAAAAAAAAAGGTTATTGTTGAGAATCCTGAACCTTTTTCCTGCTTGATGGTTGGAGAAGAAAAGTCAGAGCCTTAGACACAATTGTTTCTAAATCATCCCTAATATATATAGTACTTAACTTAGACCTGTGCCACGGGTAAAAATACCTAACTTGTCAGCCCACCGCACATACTGAAAAGAATCAAAACATCCCAGAACACAATGATACTGGTAAATGTGGCTAGAACTGGGCTGAACGCTCTGGCTAAAATGAACAGACAAAAAGACATGAGTCACACCGAGTGTGGTGGCCCATATCTGTAATCTAGCACTTGAGAGGCTGAGGCAGGAAAATTCCCATGAGTTCCAGGACAGTCTTAGCTTCACAGAAATACCCTTCCAAGCCTAGCAGGAAATGTGCTAGGTGTAGTAGCATCTTTGATCTTAGCACTCAGGAGACAAAAGTAGGCAGATCTCCGTGAGTACGAAACCACCCTGGTCTACAAAACAGGCCCCTGGCCAGCCAGAACTCATAATAAGAACCTATCTCAAATAAGAAGTAAGGATACTGTGGCTTTCTTCCTTCCTATTGTCCCTTTTATGTCTTCTCTTATCTAACTGCTATATCTAAGATTTTGATACTGTATTAAATAATATAGGAGACAGTGGACATCTCGTTCCTGATTTCCGAGGAAATGCTCAGTGTGTCTATATTGAATATAATGTTGGCTATAGATTTATTGTATATAGCCATTATTATTTTAACATATTTCCATGTATTTCTACAGTCTCAGAGCTTTTATCACAAAAACATGTTGAACTTTGTCAAATGGGTTTTCAGCATTTACTGAAATAATTCATGTTTTTCTGTCCTTGAGTTTGTTTATATGCTGTATTCCATTTACTGATTTATGTATGTAGTAACACCTTTGCCTTTTGGGAATGAAGCCTACTTGGTCATAATGTGTAATCTTCTCGATGTGTTCCTAGATTCGGTTTGTAAGCATTTTGTTAGGATTTTTTAACATAACATTTTTATTGACTCTCTGAGAATTTCACATCATACATCCTCGTCACACTTCCCAGCCCTTCCATGTCTGTCCCTCACCCTACTTTGTGACCTTCCTGCCAAAACAAGTTAAAATAAAAATAATAATACATAAAAATTAGAAAATAAAACTAAGTTGCATTTGTGTTATATCTGTCCTCACGGGAGCATGATCAGACTCTCAGTGGCCTGCCTCCTAAGGAGAACTGAGTCCTTCCTATCTAGGCTCTTACTTTTGGGATAGTTGGGGTAGGGGTTGTCACAGAAGTCTTCCATGGCCTTCTGTCTTAGCTGTGCGTCTGCAGTCATCAATATCACAGCAAAAGTAGCCTCCCTGCTCTTCACAGCAGAAGCACAGATCATGGCCGTTCCCAAAGTTTCTGATGACAGCACAGATCTTGAACATGGCCTCAAGCTGCAATAGGACCACAAACCTAGATGAGGCCCACCCAGCAACAAGGACACCAACATGGCCTCAGGTCACAACAAAGACCATGGTCTTCAGTGGTAACATGGGTCACAGACAGCAATACAGACCCTGGCTGTAGTAGGACCAAAGACATGGCTCTCATTGGCAGTACATGCCAGATGTCACCATGGCCTCAGATGGCAGTGCAGGCCACTCAAATCAGTATAGTCCCCAGGCTGCAGCACAGAGCTCAGATATCTGCATGGCCCTCAGTAGTAAAATAGGCCCCAGACATCATCACAGTTCCCTGTGCTAGCTTCTGCCATGCTGGCCTAGGGATTTTTGCATCTATGTTCAAAGAAATTGGTCTATAATAGTTTTCTGTTCTTTATTCATTTTCTCTCTCTCTCTCTCTCTCTCTCTCTCTCTCTCTCTCTCTCTCTCTCTCTCTCTGAGATAGGGTTTCTCTGTATAGCCCTGGCTGTCTTGGAACTCACACTTTGTAGACCAGGCTGGCCTCAAACTCAAAAATCTCCCTGCGTCTGCCTCATAAGTGCTGGGATTAAAGGTGTGTACCACCACTGCCTGGCTGGTATCAAGATTGTTATATAATTATGTCCTCTTGATATGATTCTTAAAAGACTCTACTGATGGCTGGAGAGATGGCTCAGTGGTTAAGAGCACCGACTGCTCTTCCGAAGGTCCTGAGTTCAAATCCCAACAACCACATGGTGGCTCACAACCATCCGTAATGAGATCTGATGCCCTCTTCTGGTGCATAAATAAATCTTTTTTTTTCTTTTATTAGATATTTTCTTGTTTTACATTTCAAATGCTATCCCGAAATTTCCCTATATCCTCCCCTACCCACCCACTCCCACTTCTTGGCCCTGGTATTCCCCTGTATTGGGGCATATAAAGTTTGCAATACCAAGGGGCCTCTTTTCCCGATGATGGCCGACTAGCCATCTTCTGTTACATATGCAGCTAGAGACACGACCTCTGGGGGTTCTGGTTAGTTCATATTGTTGTTCCTCTTATAGGGTTGCAGACCCTTTCAGCTCCTGGGGTACTTTCTCTAGCTTTTCCATTGGGGGCCCTGTGTTCCATCATATAAATGACTGTGAGCATCCACTTCTATATTTGCCAGGCACTGGCATAGCTTCATACGAGACAGTTATATCAGAGTCCCTTCAGCAAACTCTTGCTGTCATATGCAATAGTGTCTGGGTTTGGTGACTGATTGTGGGATGGATCCCCTGGTGGGGTAGTCTCTGGATAATCTATCCTTTTGTCTTAGCTCCAAACTTTGTGTCTATAATTCCTTTCATGGGTTTTTTTTTCTTTCCCTATTCTAAGGAGGAATGAAGTATCCACATGCGGGTCTTCCTTCTTCTTGATTTTCTTGTGTTTTGCAAATTTTATCTTGGGTATTCTAACATTCTGTGCTAATCAGTGAGTGCATATCTAGTGACTTCTTTTGTGATTGGGTTACCTCACTAAGGATGATGTCCTCCAGATACATCCATTTGCCCAAAAACTTCATAAATTCATTGTTTTTAATAGCAGAGTAGTACTCCATTGTGTAAATGTACCATATTTTCTGTATCCATTCCTCTGTTGAGAGACATCTGGGTTCTTTCCAGCTTCTTATTTATAATAAATAAATCTTTAAAAAAAGACTCTATTAAAGCCTACTAGAAAATTTGTAGACCTGATATACACTCAGAATAAGTTGTAGGATACAAAATAAGCATTAAAAATAGCATTTCAGCACTCAGACAGCACTGAGAAGTCAGAGACAGGCAGGTTCCTGAGTTCAGGGCCAGCATAGTCTATATGGAGAGTTTCAGGCCAGTTAGGGCTACATACTGAAACTGTCTCAAAACAACAACAACAACAAAACAAGTACCCTTCATTTATACTAACGGTCTACTTTTTTTTTTTTTTTTTTTTTTTTTGGTTTTTCAAGACAGGGTTTCTCTGTGTAGCCAACTCAGAAATCCACCTGCCTCTGCCTCCCAAGTGCTGGGATTAAAGGCGTGTGCCACCACAGCCTGACACTAACAGTCTACTTATCCAAGAAAGAAAACAGGAAAAATATTCCATTCAAAGTAACTCCCCCAACATAAGTAGGAATATGTTTAACCAAAGTGAAAGACCTCTCCAAAGAAAATTTCAAGATATTGAACAAAGAAGTCACAGAAGATGTTAGTCAATGGAAAATTATTCCATACTTCTGAATACACAGAATTAATATTGTGAAAATATCTATATAACCAAAATTAGATTACAGAATTAATGTAGTGGCTATCAGAATCATACTTAAAAGTTTTAGAAAAAAAATTCATATGGAACCACAATATACTATGTATAGTCAAAGCATTTATACTGGACATCAAATTATGCTACAGACCTGTGGTGATGAGGACAGTGGTATTTGAAAAAAAAATAGGCAGATTGACCAATAAAATAGAGAACCCAGAAATAAAATGGCTAAGCTATACCCACTTTCTTTTTGACAAAGGAAACAAACATTATTTGCAAAAAGAACCTCGGAGCTGGAGCGATGGCTCAGTGGTTAAGTGTACTGGCTGCTTTTGTAGAGGACCGGGTTTGCTTCCCAGAACGCACATTAGATGACTTACAACCTCTATCAGATGCCATAATTTAAAACCTGAAATACTTGCCGGGAGGTGGTGGTGCACACCTTTAATCCCAGCACTTGGGAGGCAGAGGCAGGTGGATTTCTGAGTTTGAGGCCAGCCTGCTCTACAGAGTGAGTTCCAGGACAGCCAGAGCTATACAGAGAAACCCTGTCTCGAAAAACCAAAAAAGAAAAAAAAAATACAAATGAGCCGGACGGTGGTGGCACACGCTGTTAATCCCAGCACTCCAGACCCAGAGGCAGGTGGATCTCTGAATTTGAGGTCTACACAGAGAAACCTTGTCTCAAATAAAAAAAAAAGTCAATAACAACTTTGAAAGTGTTCAGTATCCCTGACCATTAGGAAAATGCAAATAAAAACTACTTTGACGTTAACGTCCAACCCCAGTCAGATAGCTATCAATAAATAATCCAGTGTTACAAAGAATGTTAGTGGTGGTGCAAATTAATAAAGCCATTGTTTGGACACTTCTCAAAGAATTAAAAATGGAACTGCTATATGAGCCAGCTAGAGAACTCCATACCCTATCATAGAGGTATTGACACCCCCATGTTTATTGCTGCTTTAATAACAAAGAATTGGAATCACACACACAGATGCACACCAACTTTTCATTAGCTACATATAAAAAATGAAATGTTATTCAGTTCTAACAAGAAGTTAAAATTTTTGCAGGAAAATAGATGGTCTTAGAATGTGTTAAGCGGGCTGGTGAGATGGCTCAGCAGGTAAGAGCACCCGACTGCTCTTCCGAAGGTGATAAGTTCAAATCCCAGCATCCACATGGTGGCTCACAACCATCTGTAACGAGATCTGGCGCCCTCTTCTGGAGTGTCTGAAGACAGCTACAGTGTACTTACATATAATAAATAAATAAATCTTTAAAAAAAAAAAAAAAAAAAGAATGTGTTAAGCAAGGTCTCACAATTTCAGAAAAAAAATGCATGTTTTCTCATATTTGGGATCTGTATACATATTTGGATACAGTATAACAAGAAAAAACAATTCCAGGACAGCCAGGGCTACACAGAGAAACCCTGTCTCAAAAAGCCAAAAAAAAAGAAAAAAAGAAAAAGAAGGGCTGGTGAGATGGCTCAGCGGGTAAGAGCACCCGACTGCTCTTCCAAAGGTGATAAGTTCAAATCCCAGCAACCACATGGTGGCTCACAACCATCTGATCTGGCTTCCTCTTCTGGAGTGTCTGAAGATAGCTACAGTGTACTTACGTATAATAAAATAAAAGAAAAAGAAAAGAAAAAACAAGAAAGGCAAAATATAAGACAATGAGGAAGGACTGTATGGGGGTAATGGACAGGAGTTATGGGTGAAGATATAAAAGGAATTGGTATTTTTATTTATTTTACATCTGTAGGTGCTTTGCGTGCGTTTACATCTGTGCACCTGTGAATGCCTGAGGCCTGTGGAGGCCAGGAAAGAGTTTCTGATCCCCTGGAACTAGAGTTAAACACAGTTGGGAGCCACCATTTGGGTCCTAAGAATTGAACCCGGTCCTTTGGAAGAGCTGCGAGTGATCTTAAAAGCTGGACCATCTCTTTAGGGCTTATTGTTATTATTTTTGTTATTCTTTTTCTTTGGAGAGAGGCAGGGAAGATGTGAAGACAGGATTTCACCAGGTTTCTGTACTGGAACTCGGCAGGTAGACCAGGATGTCCCCAAACTCACAGAATTTGCTCACTGCCTTTACTTCCCGAGTGCTTGTATAAAAAAGATGGGCTCCCGATTGTTATTCTTATAAAATATCAGAGTAATGTTCAGTACTCCCCGAAGCCCCTCCTTGCCCTCCCTGGCCTCTCCTGTAATCTCAAGTGCTCAGCGGTTAGGCAGGAGGATCTCCTGGAGTTTTAGGCCATCGTGGCCAGCACGGTATGTTTGAGTCCAGCTTGGACGTACATAGTATGCGACCTTGTCTCGAAAGTAAAAACCAGGTCGCCCCAGCAAGTCTTCCCTGACAAACGCTGTGGTCTCAGGACTGAATCCACCCTGAGAATTTGTGTTCATGGACCAAAGCTCTGCGTGTGGCCCGGGGTGGGGCACTCATGTCGCGACCCCTGCGTCTCGGCGCATGCGCGGCCGCCCTGACGGAACCACACGGCTGCCCGGCGAGGGGGGAGCCGCCGCCCGGGTTCCCGCGCGCCACTGCGGAGGGCGGCCATCTTGGGACATTCCACTTGTTGAAGGGGAAGTAGTGAGGAAGCGGCGGCTGGCGACAAACGGCCACAAGTCCGCTCTCCCTAGGACCACGTCATGGCCGCTGATCTGCCTGGTGACAATGGCGGATGGCAAGATCGAGTCAGCGGAAGGCCTCTATGCCACCCACCAGGTTCATCCTCTTTCCCTTAACCCCCTAATCCTTCCTTTTGGAACCGGCTCCCAAGGCACTCACGCAGGCTATTGGTTCGGAAGCTGCCCTGGTGAGTTTTGATTGGTCTGTGTTCAGATGGAGGCGGGTCTTCCTTTCTGAGGCTGCGGCCCTGGGAATAACGTGGCTCCGCCTCCACCCTTGAGCCTGGTTCCCGCTGACTGCCTAGGAGCATGCGCAGTGATTGTAGCCCGTGAACTGGGCATCTGGCGTGTGTCATGGGTTCAAATACCATGTCAATCTGTAAAATTAGTCGTGGGTAAAAGGTCAGCGGAGGGTACTTGTTTACTGTCGAAGCTCTTATCATAACGATTTTTTGAGGTAGCAGATTAAAAGATATCAGTCCTATTGTGTACATGGTTGAGCACACCTTTAATCCCAGCACTACAGAGGCAGAGACAGCTGATTTTTTTTTTTTTTTGGTTTTTTTTGAGACAGGGTTTCTCTGTATAGCCCTGGCTGTCCTGGCACTCACTTTGTAGACCAGGCTGGCCTCGAACTCAGAAATCCGCCTGCCTCTGCCACCCGAGTGCTGGGATTAAAGGTGTGTGCCACCACGCCCGGCTGACAGCTGATTTTTTAATTCAGGGTCATCCTAGTCTTACATAGTTCCAAGCCAAATGGTCGCTTGATGTTGGAAACAAGAAACAAATAATCCTGGCCTTGCATAAAGGGGCACTCAAATGGAAAGAAAAGTAGCTAGGCATAGTAATTCTTGAGAGCTTGAGGGGACAGAGGGCCGGTGGGGGCAGCGGGCAACCATAAAAGACTGCTTGACCGCAAACTTGGGACAACATGGCTGCTTTCTTTTGTCCCTGCTGTTGGTGTTGACTGCATTTTATCCCATTGGTGGGAACTTGACTTCCCAATCTGACACAATTGGCTAACCAACGCTAAGAGGAATAGAAAAATCTCAGAATACAAGTCCTTGCCAGATTTTTTAAAAAGATTTATTTATTATTTTATATATAAGTACACTGTAGCTGACTTCAGATACACCAGAAGAGGGCGTCAGAGTGGTTGTGAGCCACCATGTGGTTGCTGGGATTTGAACTCAGGACCTTCAGAAGAGCAGTCAGTGCTCTTAACCGCTGAGCCATCTCTCCAGCCCCGCTTGCCATATTTTTAAAAAAAATATCTCACTATTTTCCCCCTGTTTATTATGCTTCTTTTTCAAACGTAGCCAGCATATGTTGACCATTTGATATCTCTAGTAGGATTACATTACTGTTATAAGTGATGATTTAAACGTCTTGAAACAGTGGTTCTCGACCTTCATTGTGCTGTGATCCCCTGCATCTGAAGGGGTGCCTCTAATTGCCTTTAATGCAGCTACTCGTGTTATGGTGACCCCCAAACATAAAATTATTTCACTGCTACTTCATAACTAGTTTCACTACTGTTATAAATTGTAAAGTAAATATCTGTTTCCCGGTTGTCTTCGTTGGGATCCAGTTGTGGGCTGTGACCCGCATGTTGAGAAACCCTGGCTTAAGGTCCCCATGCCTCCCAAAGGGGAGTCTTTTGATCAAGCAACTGAGCTGGCCCAACGAGAATGTGAGGTTTATACCCTCTCCAGTAATTCTTTTACTTGCCTAGAAAGAAGTTTATCTTTACAAGCCTTTACTGCTATTACGATTCTCCCCTCTGGAATGGTCACTTTACAATGGTTTAGGCGCCAGATTAGAGGTCAGATTGCCCAAAACACATTGGCATGTCTAGTCTTGGGCAAGGAAGAACCTGACAAGAGAAACAAGTATTTTTGTCTTTTAGAAAAAAAGAGGGCTGGAGAGATATCTCAGCAGTTAAGAGCACTGATTGCTCCTCCGGAGGTCCCGAGTTCAATTCCCAGCAACCACATGGTGGCTCACAAAAATCTATAATGAGATCTGATGCCCTCTTCTGGTCTGTCTGAAGCTAAAGTATACTCCTATACATAAAATAAATAATTCTTTTTAAAAAATAGAAAAAAAAGCCGGGTGTGGTGGCGCACGCCTTTAATCCCAGCACTGGGAAGCAGAGGCAGGCGAATTTCTGAGTTCAAGGCCAGCCTGGTCTACAAAATGAGTTCCAGGACAGCCAGGGCTACACAGAGAAACCCTGTCTCGAAAAACCAAAAGAGAGAGAGAGAGAGAGAGAAAGAGAGAGAAAATAGAAAAAAAAAAAAAGAAGGGCCAGAGAGATGGCTTAGCAGTTAAGAGCATTGACTGCTCACCCAGAGGTCCTGAGTTCAATTTCTAGCAACCACGTGGTGGCTCACAAGGTGGCTCACAACCATCTGTAATAAGATCTGATCCCCTCTTCTGGTGTGTCTGAAGACAGCTACAGTGTACTCATATAAATAAAATAAATAAAAATTTTTTTAAAAAGAAAAGAAAAGCCGGGCGGTGTGGCGAACGCCTTTAATCCCAGCACTCGGGAGGCAGAGGCAGGTGGATTTCTGAGTTCGAGGCCAGCCTGGTCTACAAAGTGAGCTCCAGGACAGCCAGGGCTATACAGAGAAACACTGTCTCGAAAAACCAAAAAAAAAAAAAAAAAAAGAAAGAAAGAAAAGGGGGCTGGTGAGATGGCTCAGCGGGTAAGAGCACCCGATTGCTCTTCCAAAGGTGATAAGTTCAAATCCCAGCATCCACATGGTGGCTCACAACCATCCGTAACGAGATCTGGCGCCCTCTTCTGGAGTGTCTGAAGACAGCTACAGTGTACTTACATATAATAAATAAAATAAATCTTTAAAAAAAAAAGAAAAGGAGAGAGGGGGAAGAAAAAGAGGGATGGAGGGAGGAGAGAGAGCTGTTTACTTTTCCTTGGCCGTTTTAAACTGTCTAGCCAATTCTGATGTCCCATTCGTATCATTCCCCTGCATCTGAAGGGGTGCCTCTAATTGCCATTATGGAGTTGGATTGAAGTGAGGACTATCTGGCTTTCTCCAGCTGAATTTTTAGTGTTGGCTGTGGCATTGCGGGGGTGGGGGGTACCCTGATGGAGGGCCTAACCAAAAGACTCCAAATGTCAGACGGAGGTAGGAAAGGAAGTCCTTAACTGGGGTCTGGGAGAAGAAAGGCACGAGGTAGGGTAGACAGGGGAGTCAGGAGAAGCCAGAATATGGGCATATGTCAAGTCAAACAAAGTCCCTCTACTGGGCTCCTCCTTGATTTTTTACCCAAGGAGGATTCACCAGTAATATACCCAGGATCTGTGGGTTCTAGAAATCTAATCCAGGTCTGTTGGAAGAAAAGCCAATGTTCTCCTGAGTAAGCTGTCTCTCCAACCACAAAACATACATAGGTTTAAATATTTATTATTATTTTGTGTATATGGATGTTTTGCCTGCATATGTGTCGTGTACCACATGCATGCAGAGCCCCAAAGACCAGTAGAGGACATCATATGTCCAGAGACTGAAATTACAGCTGTGAGTCACCACATGGGTACTGGGAGTAGAACCTGGGTCCTCTGAAAGAACAACCAATGCCACTAACCATTAAACCATCTCCCTGGCCCCGATACATAGTTTTATTTGTTTGTCCTACTATGTAGCCTTGGCTGGCCTCAAACCCCACATGTCTGTCTGCCTCTGTTTCCAGAGTGTAAGGCCAGTACCATCATGCCTGGATCTCTACTTTGTTTGAGACAAAGTCTCTCATTTGACCTGATCTTCGCCATTTCTGCTAGATGGTGAGCCACTGAGCTCATGGGGTTGTCCTGTCACCTCATGTCCCACTGCTGGACGAGATTATGACATGACTCTGCCTGGGTTTGACATGCGTGCTGGGATCTGAACTCAGGTCCTCATGCCTATCCACCACGCACTTTATCCACTGATGCAATTCTGCAGCCCATTTTAAATTTTACTTTATTATGTAATGTGTATGGGTGCTTAGTGTGTATGCCCGTCTGTGCACAACTTTGCGTGCCTGGTGCCAGAAGTCAGAAGTCGTCATTGGATTCCCCTGGAACTGGAGTCACAGTCTGTTGGGAGATATCTTGGTGCTGGGACTGAAACTCAAGCACTCTAGTAGAGTGGCCAGTGCTCTTAATCACTGAGCCATTTCTCCAGCCCAACAACCCTTTTTTTTTTTTTTTTTTTTTTTTGGTTTTTTTCGAGACAGGGTTTCTCTGTATAGCCCTGGCTGTCCTGGAACTCACTTTGTAGACCAGGCTGGCCTTGAACTCAGAAATCCGCCTGCCTCTGCCTCCCAAGTGCTAGGATTAAAGGCGTGCGCCACCACGCCCGGCTAAACAACCCATTTTTTAAAAAAATAAAAATAAAAAATAAAAACAGGGCTGGTGAGATGGCTCAGCGGGTAAGAGCACCCGACTGCTCTTCCGAAGGTGATAAGTTCAAATCCCAGCATCCATATGGTGGCTCACAACCATCCGTAACGAGATCTGGCGCCCTCTTCTGGAGTGTCTGAAGACAGCTACAGTGTACTTACTTTTTTTTTTTTTTTTTTGNTTTTTTTTTTTTTTTTTTTTTTTTTTTTTTTTTTTTTTTTTGTTTGGTTTTTTGAGACAGGGTTTCTCTGTATAGCCCTGGCTGTCCTGGAACTCACTTTGTAGACCAGGCTGGCCTCGAAATCAGAAATCCGCCTGCCTCTGCCTCCCGAGTGCTGGGATTAAAGGCGTGCGCCACCACGCCCGGCTACAGTGTACTTACATATAATAAATAAAATAAATCTTAAAAAAAATAAAAAATAAAAACAAAACAAAAAACCGGGGTCTCATTGAGTCCAACTGACCTAGGCCTTGCAATAGAACTGAGGCTGACCTTGAACTCAACAGAACTGAGGCTGACCCGTCTGACTCTACCTCTCAGAGGCTGAGAGTGCAGCTTGAGCCACCATGCTCACATTCCCTGATAACCTTTTTCCTTTGACCCTGGAACTTGTGACAATCCACTTTAGCCTCTCTGCCTCCGATGCTGGAAGGATAAGCCTGCTATGTTGAGGAGCATCTTTAGCTCTTTCCACTGTGGAAGCGTGATTGCTCTCCCCGGGTTGGGGACCAAGGCTAAATTTGGCCCCTTCTTTACAGGTTTAAACTCCAGCCGCTACAGGACGCGCGCCCTCTGCTGGCAGGAGGGGGTCCAAGGTTTTGGTTTTGGAACATTCTGCCACATTAAAATAAATGGATAGATAGATAGATAGATAGATAGATAGATAGATAGATAGATAGATAGATAGATAGATAGATAGATAGATAGATAGATAGATAGATAGATAGATAGATAGATAGATAAAACAGTGCCCTAGCCTCTTCTGTGGGTCTGAGTTGGCCAAGAACAGGGTACTGGGGGGATGAGGGCCCCAGACTGTTAGAAAGGTTCCTAGCTAGGGGCAAGTGTGTGTACTTCAGATCAGAAGGCTTAGGAGGATGTGGGACTTTAGGTTAGTCACATACACAGTGTTCTCAACTTTCCTAATGCTGTGACCGTTTTATAGAGTTCCTCACTTACAGTGACCCCCCCCAACCATAAAATTATTTCATTGCCTCTTCATATTGTAATTTTGCTACTGCTATGAATTATAATGTAAATATTTTTTGGAGATAAGAGTTTTACCAAAGGGTTGTGACCCACAAGTTGAGAAACACTGCTTTATGGTTTCTGTGTCAGAACATTTTTGGGTTCAGACACTCAAGCCTGTGATTCTAACACTTAGGGGACCAAGGCAGGATGATTGTCATGATTTGGGGCCAAAAGAAAACTCTATAATTTCCCAATGTTTGTTTGTTTTTTAGTTGTTTTTTTTTAAGATTTATTTTACTTATTATATGTAAGTACACTGTAGCTGTCTTCAGACACTCCAGAAGAGGGCGCCAGATCTCGTTACTGATGGTTGTAAGCCACTATGTGGATGCTGGGATTTGAACTTATTACCTTTGGGAGAGCAGTCGGGTGCTCTTACCCGTTGAGCCATCTCACCAGCCCCTGTTTTTTAGTTTTTCGAGACAGGGTTTCTCTGTATAGGCCTGGCTGTCCTGGAACTCACTTTGTAGACCAGGCTGGCCTCAAACTCAGAAATCTGCCTGCCTCTGCTGGGATTAAAGGCGTGCACCAACACGCCTGGCTTTTTTTTTTTCTCAGTGTTAACAACTATGTAAATTGTAGATAAATAAGTAAATAGATAACCATAAAAGAAGTGGCACTGGGTAGGAGTTTTGTTTTTTGTTTGTTTGGTTTTTGGTTTTTTTTCTGAGACAGGGTTTCTCTGTATAGCCCTGGCTGTCCTGGAACTCACTCTGTAGACCAGGCTGGCCTCAAACTCAGAAATCCGCTTGCCTCTGCCTCCCGAGTGCTGGAATTAAAAGCACCACTGCCCAGCTCCTTAAAACATTCTTTCAAGAAGATGTGACAGTCCAATTTAAGCAAACTTTCTACCGTCAGACTTTCTTTCTGTACAGTAAGCCACAAATTCATAGGGACTGAGCTCCACCAGCTCCGGGCTCCTTCTCATCAGCTTGCTTATTTCACAGATTTTTGTTGCTTTTGTTTGTCTGAAATGAGGTGTCACCGTGTATCCCTGGCTGGCTCTCTATATAGGCAGAGTGGCCCGGAACTCCCAGACTTCTGACACTCTCCTCGAGCATCGAGTGTATGTGGTGCCCAGACATACTTGCAAACAAAACAGAACTCAAAATGTATTCTGAAGATCTGAATCACACATGGTTATAAAGCAGGAAAGTACTGACACTAAAGTGGACCAAGGACACAGAGGGAAGTCAGCACACGGCCCTGCATGGACAATCGCAAGTACAGGGGAGAGTATGAAAATAAAACTTAGTTTCCTATATAATACTCTGTGGCAAGGGCCACTCTGGATAAAATGAAGGCTTAAGGATCTATGGATGGAAGGAAACAGCATGATAACTCACACCAGTAATCCTATCACTCAGGAGGCTGAGGCAGGAGGATTGTTAGGAGTTCAAGCCCAGCCTGGACTATATAGTGAATATCAGACCATTCAAGAAAACACAGTATGAGCAGGGCCTGGTGGTGCACACCTTTAATCCCAGCACTTGGGAGGTAGAAGCAGGCAATTTTCTGAGTTTGAGGCCAGCCTGGTCTACAAAAGGAGTTCCAGGACAGCCAGGGCTACACAGAGGAACCCTGTCTCAAAACAAACAAACAAACAAACAAACAAACAAAAAAACCGCCGGGCGTGGTGACACAGGCCTTTAATCCCAGCATTTGGGAGGCAGAGGCAGGCGGATTTCTGAGTTCGAGGCCAGCCTGGTCTACAGAGTGAGTTCCAGGACAGCCAGGGCTACGCAGAGAAACCCTGTCCCGAAAAAAAATAAATAAATAAAAATAACAAAACATAGTATGATTGAATCCCCCCAAAATAAAAGTTTACATTTATTTTGCGTGTGTTTGAGGAGGGGGCATGTGTTCCATGGTGTGCTTGTGAAGGTCAGAGGACAACTTTTAGAGTGATTTCTTGACCCGTCCAGCAGGACCTAGTTATTTCCGTGGGTCGAGAAGGACCAAGCCTGTAAGAGAATGGACAAGGAGAAAGGAGTGAGACCTTGTATTGGGAGGCGTTTGTCATGGTCTGATAAAAAGCACAATACCCAGCCAGGCGTGGTGGTGCACGCCTTTAATCCCAGCACTCCGGAGGCAGAGAGGTATAGGCAGGCGGATTTCTGAGTTCGAGGCCAGCCTGGTCTACAAAGTGAGTTCCAGGACAGCCAGAACTACACAGAGAAACCCTGTCTCGAAAATCCAAAAAAAAAAAAAAAAAAAAAAAAAAAAAAAAAAAAAAAAAAAAAAAACCAAGAAAAAGAGGAAGGAGGGGGGGGGGGGGGGGGGGGGGGGGGGGGGGGGGGGGGGACTGAGGAGGGAGAACAAAGACTTCAAGGTGAAGGACATATGGGAGGCTGTAAATGGCAGGCTTGAGACATCCTGTGATTCATTTCAGAGTCCTGGCGCCGCCTGCATATCTCTGAATGCTGGTTCTTCCTTAAGAGCCCTAGGTGTCAATCCAGGGCAAAAAGACCATCCGGTTCTGAGGAGCAGCCTTCTGTGAAAGAGGAGGGGTGACTCAGCTCCCAACAATTGGTTAATTGGCTCTCAGGTGGGAGCTGTTAAATGCCTGGTTTCCCTCAGCCTGGTTTCCCACAAGTTCTCTTTCCACCAATGAATTCAAGTCGTCAGGCTTGGTGGCAAGTGCACATACATGCTGAGCCATCTCACTGGCCCCCAAAAAATCATTCCCCCAAAAGGGGAGGTGACATCTTTTCTTCAGATTTATTTTACGTGTATGCGTGAATGTTTTGCCTGTATATATGTATTGCACCATACTTGTGTCTGGTGCCATTAGAGGTAAGAAGCGGTCACAGATGGTTATGTGCCACCAGGTGGGAGCTGGGAGGAAAACCCTGGTCCTCTGAAAGAACCAGTGCTCTTAACTAATGAGCCACCTCTCAGCCCCAAATTGTGTTTAAAACTTCTTTTTTTTCTTTTCTTTTTTTACCCCAAGGCTGGGATTCTCTGTGTGACTCTGGCTGTCCTGGAACTCACTCTGTCCATGCTGGACTTAAACTCACACAGATTCACCTGCCTCTGCCTCCTGAGTGCTAGGATTAAAGGTGTGTGCTCCTAGTGAACTGCTTGAGAATATTTCTTTGTGTGTGTGTGTGTGTGTGTGTGTGTGTGTGTGTGTGTTTTCGAGACAGGGTTTCTCTGTGTAGTCCTGGCTGTCCTGGAACTCACTCTGTAGACCAGGCTGGCCTCGAACTCAGAAATCCACCTGCCTCTACCTCCCAAGTGCTGGGATTAAAGGTGTGCGCCACCAAGCCTGGCTTTGAGAATATTTCTATTTAAAAGAAACAGTTTTTTTAATTTATTTTATTTATTATATGTAAGTACACTGTAGCTGTCTTCAGACACTCCAGAAGAGGGCGCCAGATCTCGTTACAGATGGTTGTGAGCACCATGTGGATGCTGGGATTTGAACTTATCACCTTCAGAAGAGCAGTCGGGTGCTCTTACCCACTGAGCCATCTCACCAGCCCCAAAAGACTTTTATTTATTTATTTATTTATTTATTTATTTATTTATTTATTTATTTATTATATGTGTGTGCACTATAGCTGTCTTCAGACACTCCACAGGCATCAGATTTGTGTTACGGATGGTTGTGAGCCACCATGTGGTTGCTGGGATTTGAACTCAGGACCTTTGGGAGAGCAGTCGGTGCTCTTAACCGCTGAGCCATCTCACCAGCCCCCAAGAAACAGTCTTTATGTTGACAACCTTTACCACACACTTGAGCCTCTGCTAGAATCCTTGATTTTCAGCTAGCAAGCAGCTTCGACCACACTCTAGAAGAATAGTTAATTATTTAGTTTGATTTTCTTACCTGTGTGTATGTGTTAAATGCCCTGTTAGTGTGGATGCCCTCGGAGGCCAGAATAGGGTACCAAAAACCCTGGAGCTGAGTTACAGGTGGTTGTGAGCCACATGATATGTGTTGGGATCCCAACTCGAGTCCTCTGGAGAAGCAGCAAATGCTCTTAACCACTGAGCAATCAATCTCTCCAACCCCTAAGAGGGCAATTTTTCTTTCCTGAGTGCGCATACATTTCCTCCTGCCTCAGCGGCATGAGGATCAGGAGTTTAAGGTCTCAAAGGAAAACTAACCCTGCCCATACTTCCATGAGATTAGTGCCATTCCCAGCTTTCATCAGATCAGCTTCTGACTAGAGGACAGTGGTTAATGCACAAACTCATACCTGGTAAAGAAAAGGGAGGGTTTGGACCAAAATGGGACCGATATATCACCCCCTCCAAGACTCAGGGGACATCAAGGGAAAAGGGGAGAGAGGATGTGAGAGCCAGAGAACGAGGAGATGTATACCAAAAACATGTCTCCTGAAGCTGATGTTGCCTTTGCACTCATGACTGAAGCTGTGATTGTCTGCACAGGACTGGCACAAGACTGAGTTCATCGCCAACACTTGGTCATGAGTGGGAGAAGCGGGTCCCATCTCTCCTTTCAGGCAATTAAGTGTTGTTAGGGAAGAGGATGTAGTTTCCTTCAGTGGTATAGGCACTGATAAATTGGCCTCGATGGAGCAAATCATCTCCTGCCTGGGCTCAAGATTCGGTGTGCCACCCACCAGAAGAAGCTATTAAAGTAGAACAGGGGCTTGTTGGGAGAAAAGGGTCCCAGCAGGAGAGGGAGGGGCAATGAGAGAAGGGGATGGAGAGGATAAAGCAATGGAAATCCATTATATAAAGGAAACTGCCCACAATGTCAAAATACAAAGGGATTTTAGAAAAACCACAAAAGGAAGACTGAGGACTTCAAAGTAAGTTTCATTATAAGGAAGTGTTGCCCCAAGCCCATCTCTCCCCTCACAGTGAGAGAGAGACACAGAGTTGGTCACACAGGACCATAAAGAACTTAGATGGCCATTGATAATGGAAGGGCTGAACACTGCTATGTTTAGATTATGAAATATCATGAGTAGGTTAAAAAAGATGAGGTTAGGGCTGAAGAGATAGCTCAGCAGGTAAGAGCACTGGCTGCTCTTCCAGAGGTCCTGAATTCAATTCCCAGCAACCACTTGATGGCTCACACCCATCTGTACTGGGATCTGATGCCCTCTTCTGTTGTGTCTGAAGACAGATACTGTGTACTCATACATACATAAAATAAATAAATCTTTAAGAAAAGATGAGGTTAAACAGAAGATTATATGTTAATTAGAGGGACTCTGGCCAGCTTGAGCATGGCCAGCATGGCTCCAGCAGGCCTTGCCCTTCTCCCCCATTCCCTCTGCCTTGTTAAAAAACATTAGATTCCATTCCTAAAGCTAGTCCCCAAGGTCTATTCCTTATTTATCCACTTCCTCCTCCTGATGCTAACAAGGTCCAGCTATCAAACTGGTTAAATCCAGAAATCAAAAGTGGCCCTTTGGCTCCCCTAATTAACATGCCCAGTTAAAATTAAACACCTCATCCTAACATGGGGTTTCCCCTTTTCCCTTTCCTTTTTTTTTTTTTTTTTTTTTTTCGGTTTTTTGAGACAGGGTTTCTCTGTGTAGTCCTGGCTGTCCTGGAACTCACTCTGTAGACCAGGCTGGCTTCGAACTCAGAAATCCGCCTGCCTCTGCCTCCCAAGTGCTGGGATTAAAGGCGTGCACCACCACTCCCGGCCCCTTTTCCCTTTCTAGACCTCCTTTTTCCTGTGTGCCACGCCTGTCTGGCTTTCTCCGGAAACAGTCCTTGTTTCATTTCTCCTGCTCCTCCCTCTTCTATCTCTTGTCTTTGTCTCTTATTTCCTGGCCCTCTATCCCTCTGGGATAAATAAATCTCTCTCTCTCTCTTTTTTTTTTTTTTTTTTTTTTTTGCTGAGAACTTGGTCTTGGGTTCCTGAGCTGATAATTCTCCTTTCATTAATAAAGCATTAGGCTTCCTGGATGCCTTCACCTCAATGAACAAAATATAAGAGGAACTGAGAATGGTTCCCAATGTCAACACTGGGCCCCTACATGTATGCATACTCATGCATGTGTGCCTACAAACACATGCAAAATGATACATACACGCACATGCACACGTACACAGAGAGAGAGAGAGAGAGAGAGAGAGAGAGAGAGAGAGAGAGAGAGAGAGAAATGGAACCGGTCAAAGAAAGGGAGTGTTGGCCATGATTTTTTTTGAAGATTTATTTATTTATTATATGTAAGTACACTGTAGCTGTCTTCAGACATTTCAGAAGAGGGCATCAGATTTCCTTAGGAATGGTTGTAAGCCATGTGGTTGCTGGGATTTGAACTCGGGACCTTCGGAAGAGCAGTCCGAGTGCTTTTACTCACTGAGCCATCTCACCAGCATGATTGTTGTTTAACACATTTGATAGGTGGGGAAGCCAGGGCTCAGTGGGATTCAGCAACTTGCCTGTGGATGCACAGCTAAAGAATGGTACAGTAGTGACCCAACATCACTGAGACACTGTCTTTTTTTTTTTTTTTTTTTTTGGTTTTTCGAGACAGGGTTTCTCTGTATAGCCCTGGCTGTCCTGGAACTCACTCTGTAGGCCAGGCTGGCCTCGAACTCAGAAATCCTCCTGCCCCTGCCTCCCGAGTGCTGGGATTAAAGGCGTGCGCCACCACGCCGGCCTGACTTTTATTTTTAGGGAAGGCAGACGCGAGTGGGGCTCTGTGTCTTTTCAAGTCCAACCTGGTTTATAAAGTGAGTTCCAGGCCAGCCAGGACCAAAACTACAACCAAACAGCATCAAAACCATACTTAAAAGCAGGAAGTCAAGCCAGGCATGGTGGCGCAAGCCTTTAATCCTCAAGGCCAGCCTGGTCTACAGGGTGAGTTCCAGGACAGCGAGGGCTACACAGAGAAACCCTGACTCGAAAAACAAAAATCAAAAAAACAAAAAAAGCAGGAGGTCAGCCAGGCGGTGGTAGAGCACGCCTTTAATCCCAGCACTCAGGAGGCAGAGGCAGGCAGATTTCTGAGTTCCAGAACAGCCTGGTCTACAAAGTGAGTTCCAGGACAGCCAGGGCTATAAAGAGAAACCCTGTCTCGAAAAACAAAAAAAAGAAAAAAAAAGAAAAAAAGAAAGAAAGAAAGCAGGAAGTCATAACAATCTATGCAATCTATGGCCATATCACCCTGTACTGCCCAACCTGACTTGATCTTGGAAGCTAAGCAAGTCAGATCTGGTTAGTTCCTATATGGGCACCTGTCTCCCTGTAAATCCCAAGTCTGTGATGCACAGAATTTGGGTCTAGCCTGTGCCAAGAAGAAAATAAAAATAAAAAAGTAAAGGATAATACACTGCATTTGTGTAAGGAAAAAAAGTGTCTACTAACTACTCTTCCAGAGGACCTGGGTTCAGTTCCCAGCAACCACATGGCAGCTCACAACTGTCTGTAATCTCAGTTCCAAGGCACATGACACCCTCACACATACATGCAGGTAAGACACCAATACACATAAAACAAAAACAAAAGAATAAACAAAATACAGCATCCCAGCACTCGGGAGGCAGAGGCAGGCAGATTTCCGAGTTCGAGGCCAGCCTGGTCTACAGAGTGAGTTCCAGGACAGCCAGGGCTACACAGAGAAACCCTGTCTCGAAAAAAAAATTAAAATAAATAAAGACAGAAACTGAGTGTTAACTATTATTGCCCCGATTATGGTAAATGCAAGGTAGTTCCCCATTCTTCTTTTTCTTTTATTGACTTTTTTTTTTTTTTATGTAACCCAGGATGGCACAAACCCTCCGATCCTGTTTCAACAACCAGTACCAACTCGTTTATTATTTCTCACAACTGTCGTGCATATTGCACTTACCTCAAAACTCTATTATTCCCAATGTGCAATTTGGGGCCTTTTGTGTTTCCATGTAAGCATTCTCCGTTTGTACCTTTTGTTAAAAGACAGGACCTCATATAGCCCAAGACAACCTCGGCTATTCCTCTTACCTCTTCCTTGCTAAGTACTAGGACTACAGGTGTGTGAGCAATCACACCCGGGGCACTCACACATTTTACCGTAAAAAAGAATATTTTTGTAAAGAGCTAGGAATAGGGTGGGGAAAAGAAATTAAAATTCCACTCTTATCTTTCCCCTACCCAAGACGATCTCAACTTTCAAGATCTTTTTCTCCCAGCCAGGAGCGTCCAGAGTCACAAGGTAAACAAACATTGACAGCCACTCTAGCCCAACTCTGAGGACTCGTTAGCCTGGGAGGTTTACCCTCTATCTCTCAGTGAGTAACGAGATCAAAGCTTGGCCCGCTTCCGTTTAGGGAGGGGCAAGCCCTCTCCTGGGTTCCCTCAGACAGTCCTGCCTTTGGGCAGTCTCTTGTGCCTCCAGCCCCCTAATCCGCCCTCATTCTCTTTCCGGAACTTCCCTCGGAGGACTCTACTACTGCTCGGAATGCTCCACGAGTCCGCCAAGTGGGTGAGAAGAGCCATGGCTGGAGTCTCGGCCCAGAATGAATCACTTCCGGTCACAGACTCCCTCCCCCGGAAGTAAGGCCTGATGTAAACAGCCGAACCGGGCACCTAAGCCCGGGAGGTCAGAAATTTGTGCCGCAGGCGGCACCAAGGGCTAGGGCAGGGGTCGGGGAGGGTGATCAAATCGGTCGAGGCGACCTGCATCTGGAGCAAGATCCAAGGGTTGGTGACAGTCATGGGTTGGGTGTTTCTACTAGAGGTCTTGACAGGTGATGGATGGCTGGGGATATGGGGGCTTGAGTCGGTGCTGTCATGGAAAGGATCGTGACTTTTGGGAGAGGGTGAGGCGTTTCAAATAGGGTTCTTCGTTAGTGTGGGCATTTGGAGCAGAGATTTAAAAAGGGCTCTTGGAAGCCAGTGGTCTCCAGCGTATGGCTCATGTAGAAGCAAGACCCAAGTTTTACACCAGAAAAAGTAGATTTGCGATCTTAGCTGATAGGTGTGCTTGAAGAGATCGGATTTGAAAAAAGGATGAGGTTTTTAGGGCAGGAATGTTTAGGGTAGGGAGTCAGAGCAGCGGCATTGGTAGGTTGAGGTTTTCCTAAGCAGGATATGTTTTTTGTTTGGGGGGGGGGTAGCTGTGCCCTAGAGCAGAACCTTTAAGAGATAGCATGGAGACAAAAGGGACAAATTTTAGGGGGAGGGGATTCATGAATAACGTTGTGTCAGCTCAGGGATTGTGGGTAGAGAGTATAGGGAATGGAATGTGTCAAATGTGGAGAATATGGAATGTCAGGGGAATGCCTCAGGTGTGGGTAGGGTGTGGATTGGTCTTGAGGACTTAAGGAGAGGGAGTGGAGGGGGGTTCTCAGGCTTGCCTTTGTGATCAGAGTTGGCAATATGAGAGAAGGGTTTGGGGAAAGTATGCTTCATGGGAGGATATAAATGAGATGCCCTGGAGGCTAATAAACCTCCAGATAAAGTTAGAAGGGCTTGGGGAGGGGAGTTCTGTGGGTGATGGGCCATTCCTGTCTCATGAAGATGCAGGAAACATTAGCTCTTGTTCCACTATTTACTGACAGGTGGAGTTGGGTGCCGGTGTGAAGATGAAAAGCTTGTAGAGAGGTTTGAGGTCATATCAGACGTTAGAGCTAAGAATGGCTGGAAGGGAGGAGGAGGTACCATGGGATATCCCCTACCCCATTACTTCCTGATGGGTTCAGTATGGGCTTGGTGTTTGTGGCCGTTGTGAGTCTTTTGTCGTTGTAGGCCGGGATACGTTCTGCCTGTGGTCTTGGTTTAAACAGATACTCTGAGGTATCCTCCACTTGTTTTTGTTTTTTACAGTCTGGCAAAGAAAAGTGTCAAAATGGGGAGGAAGCCAGGCGTGGTGGCACACGCCTATAATCCCATCCCTCAGGAAGTGGAGGCAGGAGGACTGCTGGGAACTGAAGGCCAGCCTGTGCTACATAGGGAGTACCAGGACAGCCAGGGATACATAGCAAGACCCTATCTCAAAACAAAATAGACCAAGTGGTGAGGAAGAAGAAATCATTTGGGGGACAGAAGTTGTAGGACTTAAGAGAGGACACTGGGGAACTCTTCACAATGCTGTCTTTTCTTGTGCCTAGGAAGGCAGTCCTGAATCATGACTCAGCAGCCACTTCGAGGTGTGACCAGCCTACATTTCAACCAAGACCAAAGTAAGCTTATGATTGTGTCTTTGTGGGAAAGAAGGAAAAGAAGGGTCAGGGGTGACTATGAGCCCCAGAATACAGGAGTCTGACTGATTCCTTCCATCCCCAGGCTGCTTTTGCTGCGCTATGGAGACAGGCGTGCGGATCTACAATGTGGAGCCACTGATGGAGAAGGGGCATCTTGGTGAGTGGCTGTGGGCAGAAGGTCTGATGTGTGCATTGGCATGGACCTCTCCTGACACCCTGCTCCCTGTCCAGACCACGAACAGGTAGGCAGCGTGGGCCTGGTAGAGATGCTGCACCGATCCAACCTGCTGGCCCTGGTGGGCGGTGGGAGCAGCCCCAAGTTCTCTGAGATCTCAGGTAAGTGCTTTCATCCTGTACTTGACCCAGATTCTTCAAATTCCTCTCTTCCCACGTAGACCCTGAGGGCATGGCAGATAAAGTCCTCAGTGCCTCTGAGTCCCACAGTAAGGCACAGTTTGGAAGTCATGAGTCTTAACAGCTTAAAATGTTTGGTCTCTAGTATTTTTTTTTTTTGAGGCAGGGTCTCACTGTCTAGTTCTTTCTACACCAGGCTGGTCTCAAACTCACAGAGTGCTACTGGGGCTGGAGGTATAGCTCAATGGTAGAACCCTTGCCTGGTCTGTTCCATCCCCTGCACTATCAAACAGCAAACCCACTTATTGCCTGTCTCTTATTTGCCTGCTTCTTAACAACGGGGCACTTACTGGGAGCCTACTAGTTTTTCTAAGTACTTTGCACACAAACTCTGTTAATTTGAGACAAAGTCTTGTGACTATTTATTCTAAATACTTTGCACACAAACATGTTAATTTGAGACAAGGTCTTGTGTAACCAGGTATGACCTTGAATCCGTCTGTCTCCCAAGAGCCAGAATTACAGCCTAATGCCATCACACCAGACTTTATATATTAGCTCATTTAGTTTTGTGAGGATTTTCTTTTTCTTTTTTGGTGATGTGGGGTTTTTTGAGACAGGGTCTTTCTCCATAGTCCTGACTGTCCTGAAACTCACTACATAGACCAGGATGAATGTAAACTCTCGGAGGTCTTCCTGCCTCTGCCTGCTGTAATCAAAAGATGTTTCCCACCATCTCTGGCTCATTCTGTGTGGTAGGAAATACTGTAGCTCTTCTCCCTTTTCCTGCTGTGGATGGAACCCAGGCCTTTGCACATGTTCTGTCACTAAGCCATACTCCAGCCTCCTTGTCCTCATTTTTATTGATGAGAATACGGTGGCTCAGTTAATAGACTTACCCGAGATTACACAATTACTAGGCATTCAAAACTTGGAGCTGTCTCTCTTATGCCCTCTTGGTTTGCCATCTTGTTTTAAGGTCTTTTTTTTTTCCGTATTGACCCCACCAATATCTGGCAAGAGTTGTCCTGGGTGAGTCACAGAACTCCAGAATTCATCACAGGACTCTCCTGAGGGTATAGACTGGATTCTGGACACTGACGTAGGCCTGAGTATCAATCCTGTAACTGGTTGTTCTTATGCTGCTGTAAGGTTCTTGACCACACTCAGCTCATTTGAGCCTTGATTTCCTTACCTCCAAGTGATATAGCTGTTCTAGAATGTGCTTTATCAGAGATCTGGTCCACAAGTGTTCATGCGGTAGGAGGCACACACTGAATATTTGGTGAAAGCTGAAGCAAGTGGTTGAGATCCCATGAGGAGCAGGAGTGGACACCCAGTTTGCCTGTCACCCTAAACTTTGGTCTTGCCAACCCACCCATCTGCCTGGCAGTGCTGATCTGGGACGATGCCCGAGAAGGCAAGGACTCCAAGGACAAACTGGTGCTGGAGTTCACCTTCACCAAGCCAGTGCTGGCTGTGCGCATGCGCCATGACAAGTGAGCTTGATGAAGACTGGGGACAGGGGCGGGGGCAGGAAGTTCCCATAACAAGTAAGGTAACCCCCGCCCTCCACCCACCACCACTGCCTCCTCGCCTTGCTGCCAGTTGCCTAGTCCTCATGGCCCTCTGTGTGTACATCTCCAGGATTGTGATTGTACTGAGGAACCGCATCTATGTGTACTCCTTCCCTGACAGTCCGAGAAAGCTGTTTGAGTTTGACACTCGGGACAACCCCAAGGGTGAGAAGACCCAGATATGCTGGTGTAAGGATGTGAGGCTGTGGAAGAGACAGTGACAGGAGGAGCTAAGAGAAGGGACATCCTGACATGCTGGGGGAAAGGCTCTGTGCCCTTTCAGTCCCACAGTCAGTTCCTCTTCCCTGCCCCGGTCCTGCCCCACCTGAGAGCAGAAGGCATTCGTTGAGAACATGGGTAGGTGTGTCCATGGGCCCTGGGCCTCCAAGGATCTCCTAGCAGCTTAGGATCTGTTCAGATGGGCGAGCAGAGCTTACCCCTGTGAGGCTGCTATGGGTACCATACCACAGAGGGTTAAAGTCAGCCCTCCCTCATCCAGCTCTGTCTATTCTGAGACTCAGCCCTGCCCTGGCCTCTCCTTCACCTGCCCATCCCCACTTCATCCTCACCACTTAGGGCTATGTGACCTCTGCCCAAGCCTGGAGAAGCAGCTGCTTGTGTTTCCTGGACACAAGTGTGGAAGTCTGCAACTTGTGGTGAGCCAGGCAGCGGGCAAGGGTGGAGAGCTGGGTGAACTGCCTCTCTTTGGGAACATTGGTCCCTCCTCTGTTACCACCCCCCAAGCCCAATCTGCTCCCTCCTACTCCAGGATCTCGCAAGCACAAAGCCTGGTACTTCATCAGCGCCATTCACTATCAATGCACATCAGAGTGATGTGGCCTGTGTGTCCCTGAACCAGCCAGGCACCGTGGTGGCATCAGCTTCCCAGAAGGGCACCCTTATTCGTCTTTTTGATACCCAGTCCAAGGAAAAGCTGGTAGAGCTTCGAAGAGGCACCGACCCTGCCACCCTGTACTGGTGAGCACAGGATATGTGTGGTGGGCTGCTTATCTTTCAGCACAAGTCGTCATGGTGGATGTCATTTCGGGTCTGTCTTGCAGCATTAACTTCAGCCACGACTCCTCCTTCCTCTGTGCTTCCAGTGACAAGGGCACTGTCCATATCTTTGCTCTTAAAGACACCCGCCTTAACCGCCGCTCTGCGTGAGTATCTTCACCCCTCTTATCCCAATCCCTCTGGCTAAGTGCCATACCTGGACTTATCAAATGCTGCCTACAGGCTGGCTCGTGTGGGCAAAGTGGGACCTATGATTGGTCAATACGTGGACTCTCAGTGGAGCCTGGCCAGCTTTACTGTGCCTGCTGAGTCAGCCTGCATCTGCGCCTTTGGTCGAAATACTTCCAAGAATGTCAATTCTGTAATCGGTGAGTGACAGCAGCCTCTTGATTTGTGGTACTAAGTGGTTAAAGGACTACAGGTCCCCTAAAAGAATTTAAGGGCTCTCAGAGCTGGAGGAAACTGGAACATGATGTCATTAGTAAGGGGTGTGGCACTTGGGCAGGGGCCTGGAGTTAGACCATTAACGCCAGTGGGATACCCGAGGGGATTGGGGTATGTGGCTGGGCACCTAACCTTTCACAACACCTCCATCCCACCCCCCAGCCATCTGCGTAGATGGGACCTTCCACAAATATGTCTTCACTCCTGATGGAAACTGCAACAGAGAGGCCTTTGACGTGTATCTTGACATCTGTGATGACGATGACTTTTAAAGCATCCTGGCAGCTGTACTAGGAACCTACAGATGGCCGGCCGAACTGAGTCTTGAGGGTGTTGAACCAGCCAGCAAGCATAAATGAGCCTTTCACTCTGCATCAAATACAGCTGTGTCTAAATAAACAGCTCGCTTCCACAAGCACTTCTGTGACTGAAGTGCTAAAGGCCAGAGGACAGCCTAGTCTGTCCCTGGGCCTCCTAGTCTGGAAAACACCAGGGACCCAAAGGGATTATACTAATCCAACCTAAGGATTTAAAAAATAATGGTTATCGGGAGATAGTCTCTGTGATGTATATGAATAAAAGGCCTTTGAGTGGCATTTATGACTTGACCTCAAGGGTGGGGCATGCTTTTCCAGGAGCAGTGTGACCTTCTAGGATCCTGTCGGGAAGTGGAAACCAGCTTGGGATCTGCCTTCCTATTTTTAGCTTGTTCATTGTTGAATCAACCACAGCCTGCACTGGCCTGTATGGTGCCCCGCCCAGGGGTAAAGAGAAGTTCGAGTTTTGAGCTGCTCGCCGCGTGGCGACGCTTGGTTTCCCAGCAGTCTCTGCTACCAGAGTTAGTAGTTTCTGGTCACATTCATGTTTGCAGCTGCGCAGTATGCATACGTTGCTAGTCGGCGGCTCCCAAGACTCCATTTCCCAATGTGCCTCGCGGTACTGTGAGTGATAATTGGGTGTTGTAGTCTCGCCGCCTTTCAGGCTGGTCCAGCAACCCGCAGGATGTCGGAGGTGCGGCTGCCACCGCTGCGCGCCCTAGACGACTTTGTCCTGGGGTCTGCGCGTCTGGCGGCTCCTGATCCAGGCGATCCACAGCGATGGTGTCACCGCGTCATCAACAACCTCCTCTACTACCAAACCAATTACCTTCTCTGCTTTGGCATCAGTCTTGCGCTGGCCGGGTGAGGGAGGGAAGTAGCGATTGGCCGAAGATACTAACGGGACGCAGGGTGGACTTGCGGGTCTTTGAGGAGGAGGGGGATCTAAGGGAAATGTTAGACTGCGTAGTGTGAGTTCAGGAGAATATGAAGGTCTGGGGGGCATGGGTGGAAAATTTTGAAGGAAGCAGATCTTTGTTATAAGGAGGGTCATGGAGGTGGGATGGGGGAGGTGTCTGGAGAAAAGACACAGGACCTGGGTAGAAAAGGGAGGAAGGCTGAGGTGGAATGTGGGCTAAGAAGTGGACTCTGGACTTAAGGAAGGACTGATAAGGGGATGTGAGAGTACCTAAGAGATGCAGCGATATGAGTGATAGGGCAGATTAGGGGAGCCCTGGAAGGGTTAATACAGAGGTGGAGGTGTAGTAAAGTCAGGGTTTGGGAAGGGAGCTGGTAGAGAAGCTGTTCATATTGGGCCCAGAGGGAAGACCTAGACCTGAGAAGCTTGCGGCCAAAGACAGAGGATCTAGAAGAGGGACTTGGGCAGGGTTTTAAGAGTGGGACTGAAACCAAGCAACTGGGGGAGGGTGGCTCTATCCAAAAAAGGGTAGTTGGGGAGCCTTTGGAAGGGGATACACCTGACTGCAGGCCCGGATGGGGGATCTGGCAGGGTTAAAGTCAAAGTAGAGGAATGTGGGAGTAGATGTAGGAATACCAGAAAGAAATCCTGCAGGTCGAAAGTCAAAGACCACAGAAGTGTTGGCAGCCTAGGACCACTAGCAGGAAGTGAGGGTCTGGTAAGCCCACAGTAATTGCTGGGGTGGAGCCGGGCCTGGTGAGGCTGTGCTGGGATGCTAATTCCAGAGACAGGGAACAAAACTCTTGGGGTCCAGAATTGGGTGTACAATGAGGCTAGCTGAGTGCTCTTGTTCCTGCAGGTACATTCGTCCACTGCACACCCTCCTGAGCGCACTGGTAGTGGTGGTGGCCCTCGGGGTGCTGGTGTGGGCTGCTGAAACCCGTGCAGCTGTGCGCCGCTGCCGTCGCAGCCACCCTGCTGCCTGCCTGGCTGCAGTACTTGCCATTAGCTTCTTCATTCTCTGGGTCGTGGGTGGCGCCTTCACCTTCCTGCTCTGCATCACAGCGCCTGTGCTTTGTGAGTTTCCACTCTCCCTGCTAGAGCTGGGGAAGATGGCCAGCTCATGCTTGAACATCAGGCCTGCCTGGCACTGGTTTCTGAACTATGAGAGGATGAGAAACCCTGGAGGACAGACATGCTTCCATTAAGTGTGTCTTCCTTGGCTTTGCTCCTCTGGGAGCATCCCTCTATTACCTTTGTGGGTCTTCCAGGGTTAAGTGCCTTAAACTGTCCAAGTCCCAATTTACTGGGATGTCCTTCCTGGCCACATCCCCTATGGTAGGCTTTGAGAACTCAGCACTCCATTAGCCTGCCTCTGAGTGAATTCCCCATTTCTTGGTATTGCCTACAGTGATCCTGCTGCATGCTTCACTGCGCCTGAGAAACCTTAAAAACAAGATTGAGAACAAGATCGAGAGCATTGGTCTAAAGCGGACGCCAATGGGATTGCTTCTAGAGGCACTGGGACAGGAGCAGGAAGCTGGATCCTAGGACCTTGGCATCTACACCCTGGATCTAGAGGACCCCTACCCCATACCCAAGACCGAACCTTTTCCTAGCTATTAAAATAGGCACCTAGAGTCCTCTGGCCTAGCCAAAAGAGACACCTGTGATTGATCACCGCAGCCCCAAACTAGTCATCTCTTAGCCTCTAGCCCGTTACCTAGGGACCAAAGTCTTCCTCAGTCCTGAATTTGAGACTCAGTCACCTACTTCCAGCCTTAAAACTAGATTTTTAAGCCAGAGCATCTGTGGCCAATCTCAAAACTGAACCCCAAGATACTCCTCTGAACCAAATGTGGGGCTCACTAGTCTTCTGTACTTCAAAGCTAGGCCCTAAGGCAGGACATTCTCAAATCTTGAGCTTTAAAGATTTTTCAGACCCCACACAGCTTGGAATATAGGTTAAGACCTGGGCAAATCTTGAGCCTAAGTCCAAGTGTCCTCGGCCCTGACCACACTGAGCCCTTAAACTCAGATAACCCTAGCCCTCAGCAGTCCCAATAGCCTCCCTCCATCCGTTAAGAGGTTCTCTCCCTCCCTCACAATGTTCTCAGTATCAAGGACCAACATGTGGGGCTGGCTAGGGATAGCCCCAACTGGGAAAGGGGCACATATAATAGTGTTGCTACAACAATAAAGTCTTTGAATCTCAAGCTAGTTTGGCCTCCTGTGTACCTTTCAATGAACAACCCAGTGGCTGTCTTCAGTCCTGCTGGACACTACCTGACCTGGTTTATGTATAGGTGCTGAAATGGTGACTGCTATAGTTCCCATACCTGCTGCTTGTTATAAGTGGGCTAGGGATATATGCGCAGAGAGGCAAAGAAGCTGCCCCATCTCACAAAATGAGGGAAGTCAAAACATGACAGCTGGACATGGTGGTACATGTAATTCCAGCTCTGGGGAGGCTGAGGCAGAAGGACTACTAGTTGTGGCCAGCCCTGGCTACATACAATCTACTACAAGCTAACACAACATGGCATTATTATAAGCTATTTCCAGTTGGTTTTCTTGCCATAGGTATATTTTTTTCTGGCTGGGCATGGTTGTACTTGCCCTTTATTCCAGCACAGGTGGATCTGTACAAGGCCAGTGAGCACAAGGGCATAGTAAGTTCCAGAGTTCCAGGCAAGCTAGGGCTACATACTCCTGGTCCTGGTCAGTCATTTGTACACACACACACACACACACACACACACACACACACACACACTGACTTAACTAGAGGTGTGAAACAGACAAAATTCAATCAAGTTCAGTTTATACATTTATTATAGAAATCCCCTTCCAGTGTGAGTAGTGTCTTGGGCCCAGATCCATTGGTACAAAAAGAAAAATTTAAACACCAGGTAAAGGGGGCAGGGGAACCCCCAGCTCCATAAAGTCACAGACAATATAGAAAACACAGCTTATGTGGATTCATTTAAAAAGTGGTAAATAGAAGGAATGCCAAGGAGAACATGATGTGGCCTGTGACCCATGGCCAGATGTCACCTGAGGGTTTTGCTGGCATGTACTAGTGGCCAGGTTTAACCACTGCAGCATCCCAGGATACAACATACTTAAATGGCTCTGTTTCTTGACAACCTCTTGTATGGCCTTCTGATTGGGGAAGGTCAGCACAGAGGCTATGGGCAGAGACAGAGACATAGCTCCTTCGGGTACCCCCACTTAGACTTCCATCCTTCCAAATGTGGACAGAAGCCCATCGCCCATCTGCTCGAAGACTCTAGCAGGAGGAAGCAGGGAGTTCTGTTCCCAGCGGTCCCCAGCCCAGAGACTCTGTATGGTCCATTTTGTTGAGGCAGGGTGGTGGCTCGGGAATGGAATAGGCTGGGCATGGGGACAGGAATGAACCCAACCAAGAATGAGCTCACAGTTTCCCTTTTATAAAACACCTAGTGCTGGGCAACGACAGAATACTAAATCACAACTGTAAACAGAAATGGAGGAAGGGGTAGAGTCCCCACACCATTATCCCCCTCTTTGAAGCTAGCTGGGGCCCTCCAGTTCCCCCAGCAAAGGATGAGAAGAGAAGCAGGGGTATCAGACATCTTCCTGGGCCAGAAAGAAGCCAGGGGTCCTGTGAGATCAGGCAATTGTCCCTCAGGACCAAGAGCAACCACATCTCAGGGCTCAGCGAGGTTGACTGTGTGCTCCTCAGACTGGAGTTTGTCCAGACCCACACAGGACTTAGGGTCAGACCAGTGTCCCTGGGGTCTGGGTATCAGAACTGGAAGACTGCTCCCCCTCTAGCGTCAGGTCACTTAAACGAGCGCTCAGCTCCGGGGGATACAGGAAATCCGTGTAGTATCTTTACAAAGGAAGGAGAGCAGGAATCCGGAAGACAGGTAGGGAAGACAAGGTGAGAGAGGGAAAGACAGAGAGGACACACACAGAGAAAGGAAAAGAAGCTGTTAAAGAGGTGGAGACAGGTACAGGACAGCACCGTCAGGTTCTCAAGCACAGGGCAAGCTTGGAAGAGAAAGCCAGGGACAGCACAAGTCCCTTCCTCCCATCACCCGGACGTCAAGGCTCACTGCCAGCTGCCACACACTAGGGAGAATAGAAAACCCCTTCTAAAGCTTGGGAAAGAACTGCTACCAACACCCAAGATCCTCCTCACTGGGACCCCAAGGACTAATATAAGTTATGTCTGTTAGCGACTATAGCTCATTGCCTGTGGTCCCTGCTCCCCGGTCAGGATACCTTCAGCATCTTAATCAATACCCCTACCCATCAGTAAAAGCACCCCCATACCTGCCAGAGACAGGGGGCGCTGTAAAACTCCTGGAGTGCGGGAGCGGTGCCTGGCTGGGAGGGCCATAGAGTGACTGGCCCACCTCATAGCAGCGGGCATGGAGGAAGGGGGTGTGTGCTGGCCCCACGTGCGGGAGCATTGGCCTGCGCTGGGGACCAACGGCCAGTCCCGAGTTCCGGATGTACCAGTCCCGCAGCCCCTCCAAGGCAAGGTTCTTGTGGCCGCCTCGCTCACCAGCTGGAGGTATCCGAGTGGGTGGGGGCATCCAGAGTAATGGGTTTGGATGCACTTCCAGACCCTCCACAGCTTCTGGGGGCAAGCCACAGGGCTTGGAACGGATGGCACGGGTGTTGGGGTCCTTGCTGCGGAGGAGGGGGCTGCTGCCATCAGCTGCATATATGGGTGGAGGACCTGGGAGCATGGCAAGGAGCCCATCTCTGCGGGAAAGGGGTCCTGGCACCTCAGGAGCAGGCAGCAGCTCCCCCCAACCTGCCCCGCCACTACCGCGGGGCAAGCCTCGGTCCAATGGATAGTCCAAGAGAAAGTCTCCGCACACAGGTGGGAGCCGGGGGGCGCCACGGGATGCAGGGGCAGCTGAGCTAGGCCTGGCAGCCCGAGGAGGGTCTGGGGGGCCAGTGGTACGGGAAGAGAAGGAAGGGACTGGTTGCGGGCGCTCATACAGCACCTCACTGCTCTTGCAAACTGGGGGACCAGCAGCAGGGGGAGCCAGCGGAGCAGGTGGAGATCCAGCTCCGCCAGCAGCTGCGCGGTCCACCAGCAGGGCCTCAGAGCTATTGCTGCGGCGGGTACGAGCTGCGAAGAGGGAGGCCCGATCCGAAGCAGGGTCAGGCCGAGGAAAGCCCATCTGGGAGTCCTGACTACCGGACCACTGGCGAGAATGGAGGCCTTCGGGTCTGGAGAGCAGAGGTGAGGTAACATGGGCAGGGTCAGACAAGGAAGGCAGATGATGAGTGCCCTGACTGCCCCATCTCTTTCTTTCCACTATCTCGAAAATGGGACCAGTATTAGAAGTTGTGTTCCTGTAGCTGCTAATAACAACATTACAGTAGTTCGGGTAATGGAATGGACCAGTGAGGTTCGCTCCCGCACAGGAAGGCTAGGGCACAGGGAGTGGAAAATGTACACAGGAATAGAGTACACGCTCTTAGGGTTACGCAAATGTTTCTGGGAAGGAAGCACCAGCTAAGGAAGGGCACACCCAGGCACTGTTCTGTTCGCCGGGGGCTCCTAGTCTCCCGCTAAGGTTATCCTTATGGCTGCTTGCTGCCTGCTGAAGGAAGTCCTAGGCCTTATGCCTGGGACTAAAAGTCTTGCTGAATTCTAACCCACCATGTCTATGACCCATCCCCAAACAATTATCCCACCATGCACAGAATGCACACCCCCCCCCCAAGCACAAGGCTTCTTCTGTTCACAGCCTGGGAAAAATCGATATTTAAGCATTTAAGAAACATTACAGTACAGTGCTCCGAGGCCGACACTAGAGTCGAAAAATGTCCGTGGGTTCAAACACCAGAAAGTCGGTTTGCTCGCAGCTGACTTAACTAACCTTTCTGTGCTTCCGTTTCTACATTTATAAAATGCAAATAACCACATCTCCTCAGAGCAATCTTAGGGTGAGTGAAGGAGTCGCTCTCCATCACGAACACTATCGATTATTAGCAGACAGGAGGCATTTGGTACATGCTACCCAACATGCACTGTACCTATATCTTTCAAAGGCAGATATTACACTCCACAAATGAGGAGACAAAGATTCAGAGAAAGAGAATGACTTATCCAAGAGAAGCCGGGAAAGCCCGCGCTTTCCCACCTCTGCCTGCAATTCCCACTCCGGCTTCAAAGGCTAGCTGCCCATGTCCCACATCTCTTGGTATTCACCATCTACAGTCAGAACTAAGGTCTTCCTCCTCTGATATTCAGACCCACCCTCAAGTATCCCCTTACTTGCAGAGCCGGGGGCCACTGCCCCGGGTGAGGACAGGGGTGGCAGGCACACTTCGCCCCTCAAAACTGGAGGCACTCCTGGGCAGCGAGCGTGTGGGGCTAGACAGAGATGGCAGGCCCACATCGGGACCCAGGTTAGAAACTGGACCCACCAGTAGGCCCTCTTGCCAACCCAGGCTCAGGATCCCACTTCTGGTCCCGGGAAAGGGGAAAACAGGTTCCTCTTTACCTGGTGGGGCTGGCCACAGAGTTACGCCGGCTCTTCAGGTCCCCATAAATATCTGATGGTGGAGGTTTCCATGGGGCGCGTCGCTCGGGGCTCCCCCCAGATACTGCCCGAAACTGGTCCCACGCTTTTGGTGGTGAGGGGCGCTCCATTAGAGGGAAGCAGCTATGAGGCTCTTCTGAGTAGGATGGAAAATAGGGTCAAATTCAATGAGAGGGCCCAGCGGGGGCAGGGCAGGCTTAAAGGGACAGGCATGTGCTAGGACAGGGGTCAGCAAGCTAAGGGACGAAGCAAGGAAAAAAGGTAGTGCAGAGGCTGGCCTTAGGGGCTGGGGGACAAGAGGCAGTGATGAGAGAAACTAAGGACACATGGGAACATGGGACATGGCTAAAGGGAAGCTGGACAAAACAGGATATTTTGAGAGGACAAAGAAGGGGGCTGAGCACAGGTTTAACGGGGATGGTTCTCACCATTATCATGGCTGGCCCCCGACTCTGAGAGGGAGCTGCTCTCCGAGTGCAGAACTACATCTTCTACAGGTGAGATATGGAGAAGCAACCCATCAGTCAAGGTCTGGGTCCCATCCCCTTACACCACTAGATATAGGCACCTCTGTGTAGCCTGCCTACTGACTACTGACTCGGACCCTGCCCAAGAACCCATCTTCGCCAGACACAGGTGTATAATCCCAGCTATCTAAAAGGTTTCATGAAGTGGGGTGTGTGTGTGTGTGTGTGTGTGTGTGTGTGTGTGTGTATCACAAGTTCAAGGCCAGTCTGGACTATGGAGTTAGTTCAAGACCAGCTTGAGCAACTTATCAAAAATCTTCTTTCAAATTAAAAGTAAAACCAAAACAAGGTGCTGGAGAGGTGGCTCGGTGCTTAAGAACACTTGCTGCCCTTGCAGAGAACGGAGCTTCAGTTCCTACACCAGGCACCTCACAATAGTCTGCATGCATGCAGTAAAAATAAACACATGCAGGAGCACATGCATGTAAATAAACATGACTAAATCTTAACAATTAAAATGAAAGAGACAACTAGGGCTGTAGCTCCATGGTCGGATGCTTACTTAGACTGCTAAAGGAGGCTAGGTTCAACCCGAGCACAGCTAAAAGCATCTACCTTTGCCTGAATTCAAGACCACCGTGAGCTTGTGGATTCACCTTCCTGCCTACTGCTCAAGCCCTCTCTTAACCTCATGTCAGGTTATTGCAACTCTCCTTGATGACCATTACGACCATTAAGTCCTGCTGGCCTCTCTGCCTTCAATGGCATATGCATTAGCCATAATCCATTCTCAGGCCCATTTTTCACTGGGGAGATACTGGGACTTAGCGTACCTTGGCTGAGCTGAGCAAGGCGTGTACCCAGGCAGACACCCTGGGCATTGACTAGTGCTCCCGCAGACAGTGGCAGTGGCTGGAGCACCGGGAGGCCAAGACGGGCCCGGAAGTCCCTGAGCTGCTCCTCCAGCTCATGCAGCCTTCGAAGTGCATCAACCTGGACCTGGCGCCTGCGCCGCCTCTGTTCTCCGTTGAGGTCAGGGGCCAGGGCCAGGCGGCGCGCAGCAGCTGCAATCTGCTGCTGCACTGACACCTCCCGTTCCAGGGCCTCCAGAGCCAGTTCCTACACAACCCAGAAGGAGGCACAGAATCAAATAATAGAAATGACTAGGCACAGTAATGGGAAGGTGGCAGAGCCCATCGACACAGGAAATGGAGCCTGTTCTTTGCAGGGGCTAGCCTGTTTGCCTAAGGAAGAAATGTATTCATCCTCAGGGGACAGGATGAAGGGCTGGGCCTCTTCCTAAAGATGGGAGGCTTGTCTGGATAGACTTGGTTCCCATAGTGCATGGGGAACCCACCTATTCAAACCCATTCCCTCCTCAGCTTCTACCCCTCCTGGCCCTAACTGCCATTCTGCCCTCAGTTGTCCCTGCCCCTCTCCAGCATCAGCTCGCTCACCTCAGCAGGACACAAGGGGTGGTGTGCTGGGTTTGAGTGTGGTGGAGGGTAGGCACGTGCTGCAGGGGGCCTCCGGCGGACCAACTGAGGTCGCTCACCAGGCTCCAGTGGGCACTCAGGGGGCAGCTGACCAGTTAGCTCCTGGAAGGAATGGGGCCAGAGACTCCAAGAGTTAGTTAGAGGGAAGGCATCAAGTAGTAAGAGTCAGAAACTAGCCCTCCCCCTCCCAAAGAGCTTGGCCCTGCTCAATATTCCACAAGTATGAGGTCTCCACCTCTCAAGGTCTCTACCACCTAGGGTAGGGCGTGTAGCCCTCCAGCGGCCCAAATCTCTGGGTCATTGAGCATAGGAATCTTGGAAACCTGGAGGCCCATGTTCTTAGTTTTTACAATTATGAAATCCCAGTCCCTATGATGTAATACGGGGGCTGCATTTTCGGAATCTAATTAAAGTGTGTGTGTGTGTGTGTGTGTGTGTGTGTGTGTGTGTGTCTGTGTGTGTGTGTGACTGTGTGTGTGTGTGACTGTGTGTGTCTGTGTAGGCCAGAATCCAATCCTGGATGTTGTTCCTCAGGATGCCACCTCCCCACACCCCCACACACACAACCTGTCCTCTGTCACTAGCTTGGAACTTACTGATTAGGCTAGTCAGCAGGTCAGCAAGCCCACCTGACCTCCGCTTCCTCCGTATTAGAGTTACAAGGTTAGCCACCACACCTGGCTTTTCATAGGTTCTATGGATTGAACTCAAATCCTTATACCCCCATGGCCAACTGAGCCACTTCCCCAGCCTCTGAACCCCATTATTACCTTAGGCATTCACACTATGAAGGGGAAAGTCAACTACAGTCAGGTGTGGTGCGTCATGCCTAAAATTCTAGTTCTTAGGAGGCGGAGGCGTGGGTGAGAGACTATCCAAGACTACAGTGTGAGTAAGCTAGCCTGGGCTACAGATGAATGGCAGGAGGGAGGAAAACAACTCCCCATGGCAGCTCTGGGTGGATTTTGTTGCCCAAGTTTTGAAACAGTTGTTCTTTTTGGAGGTGGGAGGTTTCAAATTATTCAAAAGTAACTGTGGTTCTGTGTCACCACAGTTCCCTGATTTTGAGACCTCTAAGTCACACTTTGAGGACACACACAATGTACCAAAATCTACTAAATGCGGAGACGAGAGGTTGGGCAGCCATCACTGCAGTACGCCTGCCTAGGTCCCCTGGCTCCTCACCCCCTCCTGCATTGACAGCCCTGGGGCCAGGCCCTCACCGCCTCCTGCAGACACACTTTCCTGAGCTCTTGAAGTTTCACGCTCAGGGCCTCTTGCAAGGCTCGCTGGCGGTCAAGCAGCCCTCGAAGACGGTCTGACTTCACCTGTGGGGCAGCCTCTCCAAACAGGGCAGCTGCACAGAGGGAGCAAAGGTAAGGACAGCTAGGACCATCCTGGAACAACTGCAGGTCCAGGGGCCAACCCCTCCCAAGCAGGCACAGGGAGACTTCAGGCAGTGGGGGGTAGTAGGAGGTGGAAGCAGCCACTGACCTGGGGCCGTGAAGGTAGGAGAACTGATCAGCTGACCTTTGACTTCCATCCTTGCACCGCTTGGACCTTGTGGCTGATGGCTGGATAAAGCCTGGCAGTGACACAGCACAGGAGGTACTGAGGGAGATAACACCATAGAACCCCTAGCCCAGCCCCACTCCCCGTGCTTCAGCTGCGAATATAAGGTACCCAGGCCCCACCTGCCTACCTGGCCTTTCCTCTCAGATTCTCTGTCAATGTCTGGACCCGCTTGGCCTGGTACCTTGGTTCCCTTCCCATTGAGTGCTAACACAGTAAGTGGGAAGCTGGGCAGACTTACAACACCTCCTCAGAGGCCCATAGGCCATAGCCAGGAGTCTCACCTAGAGAGAGAATTAACAGTAGAGAGTCAAGTAGGTATAACAATAGTAAGCACTTACGCAGCCTTGGGTGCCTGGAACAGCTACCTGCTATGTCACAATGAATCTTTCAAACCCGTCAGGCAGGAGGTCCATCATTATTAACTTTCCTTTTGAGATGAGGGGTGGAAAGCACACAGAGGTGAAATAATTCCCCAGTGAAGGGCAGAGCCTAGGACCACCCCTCTCATGGAACAGCTCCAACCCTAACAATGTCCTCTTGAGTGCCTCAACCCCATCCATCAAGCTTTAGGGCTTTTGCCCAGGCTGTGGCCACAGCCTAGGGGGGCTATTTCCAGCCTCTTACCACTTGAATCTTATTCCTCGCTTATCATTTGGGGGCTGTTTTTGTTTTGACATAAGGTCTCCCTCTGAAAGTCATTGTGTAGCCCACACTGGTCTTGAACTCATGGCAATCCACCCTTAGTCTCCCACATGCTAGGAATCGAGACAGGCACTACCACACCCAGCTCATTCTGGGGCTTAAATGTCCCTTTCCAAGGTGGCCCCTGAGTGATGTCTTCTCACAGCTACTGTTGGACAAGACACTACCCCTCTCTGTATTGTCTGCCCCAGTGTACCCTAGCCCCGACACCTCAAGCACAGCTGCACCCAGCAAGCAGTCCACAAATGGATGCCAGCGGGCTGAATAGATGCAACATAGCAGAGCCAGGCATCAAGGGTAGAGCTGCATCTATCTTCCTAATTCCATCCTGCTGCCCCACGACCTCAGGCTCCCTGCAGCCCCTCTTCTCTCCCACCCTGTTCTGAGACTAGCATACAGAAATTACCCTGCTGAGATGGGCAAAAAGCACCATTCACAGCCACGGAAAACACATTACCTGCCCCTTTTTTGTCGCGGGAAGCACTGGCGGATCATGGAGCACTCTTTGGCTAGCTGCCAGCCCTCCTTCTGCTTTTCTGGAGTTTGCTCCCTCCCTCCCACATCCTGCTCAGTCCCCAGCTGGGCAAGCAGGTGACATCACCTCCCACCACCTGTCTTAGCCTCCAAGGCAGGTGACTGGGAAGGCCTAGTGGAGACAGCAGAGTTCTCATTGTAACTGCCCCCCCCACCCCTGAACCCCTTGAAATCCACAGCTTGTCATGATGTGGTAGAGCAGACCAGAAAACCAAGAAAGCCAAAGAGAAGCCCTTTCCCCATTTTCACACTATAGGGTGTGGTCAGACTGTCTACAAGATACCCCCAGTTTTCTCTGCAGTCTTCCTGCTTGTCCCAGAGTCTGTATCCCTCCCTCAAAGGGCTCATGGACTATCCTCCACTGCAATGGGGGGGGCAACCCCATAAGCCTTTTTGTACAGACAGTATGTACACTGCAGGGGGTCTCACAAGCCCACCCATCTGAGGTCCAGCAATTCCAGCATGGTAGGGCATCTTTAGTGTCCCACCTCAGCATCCTCAGTCCCTCAGCCCCCAAAACTCCTACTTTCCCAGGACCTGTTTTAATTCAGAAAACTTTCACAAGGTTTGCCTGAACCCTTCTCCGCCCCAACAGAAAGCTAACTCCTCCCACCTTGGGTCCATTTACCCGTTCACCAACATTAGTCTCATGTTTCACATCAGAGGGCCTCCGTCCTTCCTTCTTTAGAAAATTAGAGTATCCCGGAGCCGACACAGGGTCCAGTCAGGAACCCCGACTCCACCCCATCAGCCTGACCTCAGGGACATAGTTATGGCATGAGTCATTAGGTCACTAGGCAGGCTAGACGTGGATCAACGCCCCACACCTCCATACCTGAGTCAGGAAACTTTGCTTCTACTCTTCCATGTTCTGTACACTTACCTTGGAACTTCAGATTGCTTGACATCAGACAAAGATAGTAAGAAGGCAATCCACCACATTCCAGCATCGCTACCATGCCCTCATATGAACCTCTGAGACCCTCTTGCCCACACCAGAGCTTTGCCTTGTCATTCTGTGGTCCTGTTACGGGGTTAGGTTGCAGCAAGCGAGCTACAGAGGGCACATGCGGGGACACACACACACACACACACACACACACACAGAGGCAGGCCCAGCAGGTTTTTCAGGTCTGCCCTTCTGACACCATGGCTGAGAAAAATTCCTGGCTGTAATGACTGTTTACAACCCAGATACTTCACCTGGGTGGCACTCCAACACTGTCAATGAGCTCCCCATTTCCACATCCTGCCACCACTTGAGCAAATGCACAGAGTCTGGACCTGCTCCCCAGTGCTCCCCCAAACATACAGCACACCCCCTTCTATCACTCTAGCTGAACAAACAAACAGAGGGGCGAGCAGATACAGATGCCTAAACAACAGTGGTATCTAAACGGTTCAGTTCGTCTTCTCTGAGGCACTAGTCATGATAAAAAAGGGGAAAAGGGGCCGAGAAGAGAGGGCTGAGTCTCTGTCCGGTCCTTCTTCCTCCATTTTCCAACCAAGAATTATTTTGATATCAAGAAAGGAAAATGGACATGTGAGGCTTTGCCCTGCTCCCCCAATGTTCCCATACTCCTCAACACCACCCCTCCTATCGCTACCCTATATTCTCAGGGTCCTCCTTCCTCAGATCTGGACCTCTGGAAGGGAACTTCCTCACTTCCTGTGCCTTCACCATCTCACGGCCCTGGCACATCGCTCCCAGGTACTCACCAATGCCCGAGTGCTGGAGGGCAGCCTCAAATATCTCCAAAGGAACAGTTGTCTCGTCCAGGCCCTAGCTTTCCTGGCAGTACAAGTGAACAGCATTGACTGCTGCCCGGGCTACCTCCCACTAGGTAAAGGCCCAACCTACCTGGACAGGATGGGGTTGGCCCACACCTTTTAACCCTTACCTGCCCGCTTCCAGGGCTAGGGCCTCCCTGGGAAGGCAGTCAGGGGTGGGGGCAGGTGCCTCGGGGAGCCCAATATGGTCAAGGAGAAAGCATAGAATGCTCTCCTCACTGCGGATATCTAAGAGATAACTGGCCAATAAGCTCTAAGAATTGTGGGAGGAGCCACTGCCCAAATCCCAAGGCCACTGGAGCCTGCTTACACCCCAGGGCATGGGGGCTAGGAAACTGAAACAGACAAACAGACACACACACACACACACACACACACACACACACACACACGCACGCACGCACGCACGCACGCACGCACGCACGCACACACACATATCTTGGATTAATTTCTCACATAATTAGGATAATGATTTTCTAAGTTGCAGAGAGAAGTTAACCTTTCTAAGGAGAGACCAGATCTTAAGACACTCCCACCTTCTGTACTCCAGGAATAAAGGATCCTAGGAGACACCATAATCTATACCCTACAACCCTGAGGGGTGGCACAGAACTAGCCTCCTCTGAGTCATGTTAGAAATGGTAGGCTGGGGCTTGGCAAAAGTAAAGAGGCCTGACTGAGAACACGCTAATGTAAAGGCACAGGAAAGAGCCGGCCAGGGTGGGACACACCTTCCTTTAATCCCAGCACTCAGGAAGCAGAGGCAGGCAGCTCTGCGTTTGAGGACAGCCTGGTCTACAGATCTAGTTACAGGACAGCCAGGGCTATACAGGAAAAAAAAAAAAAAGAACAAGCCAAACAAAAACAATGATAAGAAGGAGCGGAACCAGAATACTAGACTGGACCCTGGGCTAGAAGTAGCTAGTGGCTACTACTCCTGAAAGGAGAAAGAAGACTCAACTTTATCCATGTTCTCCCTGTTAACATTTCTAGCCTGCAGTGAAGTAGACAAGGAAACAGAACTCTAAGTCCCTCTAATGCCCCTCAACACAACCCTACCTGGGCCCTAAGCTTGTCCCAGGCACATACCAAGCATGCTGTACTCCAGGTAAGACAATCTATTTTGTGACCTCAGAATCCAAACCTAGCCCCTACAGCAGCCCCTGCCATGTATGAACAGGGAGGGTTTTTTGGGTTTTTTTTTGGGTTTTTTTTGGTTTTTCAAGACAGGGTTTCTCTGTATAGCCCTGGCTGTCCTGGAACTCACTTTGTAGACCAGGCTGGCCTCGAACTCAGAAATCCGCCTGCCTCTGCCTCCCAAATGCTGGGATTAAAGGCGTGTGCAACCACGCCCGGCCAGCAGGGAGGGTTTTTAGGGGTGCTCCATGTAGGGGAGGAGAGCCTAGAGAAGAGTTTCCCCAGTCACGTGTTATCAAGGCCTGCTGCCCCGGGTGCCCACCTTTCTTCCTGGTTGTGAAATGTATGTGTGGAACACAAAGGCCCCTTTCATCTTCTTCCTCCCCTTTCCCCCCTTTGGTATGCTACTGGAGGCAAGGAGCAGGCTGACATCCTCTTGGCAGCCATCGGCCCCCTCCCCACCCCCCTTGCAGGAGGCCACCAAGCATGTTGGAAAAATGGATTATTTATTTATTTTTAGTTTTTGTTTTTTTGAGACATGGTTTCTCTGTGTAACAGAGCCCTGGCTATCCTGGACTTGTCTTGTAGACCAGGCTGGCCTCAAACTCATAGAAATCTGCCTGCCTCTGCTTCCTGAGTGCTGGGATTAAAGGTGTATACCACTACAGACAGCTGGAAAAATGGATGTTTATAACCAGGGACAAGAGAGATGAAAAATTAGGAAAATAATTCAGATAGAGCCTCAGAGTTTAGGTTACCTCATCTGTAAAATGGACAAAATAGACAACAGAGTCCAAAAGAACATATAACTCACACCAAATCATTAATGGCCAATCATAATAACAATATATTTGAGTTCAAGGACAGCCTGGTCTACAAAGTGAGTTCTAGGACAGCCAGGACTATACAGAGAAACCCTGTCTCAAAAAAAAACTAACTAAATAAATAAATAAATAAATAAAATAAACATTTAAAAAATGAGGAAAATGTTTTAAAAAAAGAACAATATATTTGGAATTAGAGAGATGGTTCAATAGTTAAAGGGTGTGTGTATGTGTATATATATTATATATACATACATGTTGTCTTAGTCAGGGTTTCTATTCCTGCACAAACATCATGACCAAGAAGCAAGTTGGGGAGGAAAGGGTTTATTTGGCTTACACTTCCATACAGCTGTTCATCACCAAGGAAGCCAGGACTGGAACTCAAGCAGGTCAGAAATCAGGAGCTGATGCAGAAGCCATGGAGGGATGTTATTTACTGGCTTGCTTCCCCTGNTTCCCCTGGCTTGCTCAGCCTGCTCTCTTATAGAACCCAAGACTGCCAGCCCAGAGATGGTCCCACCCACAAGGGGCCCTTGATCACTAATTGAGAAAATGCCTCACAGCTAGATCTCATGGAGGCATTTTCCCAACTGAAGCTCCTTTTTCTGTGATAATTCCAGCTGTGTCAAGTTGACACAAACCTAGCCAGTACACATGTATACTATATTATATACATACATGTGTATATTATATATTATATACATACACACATACATATACACTGTTCCTCTGGAGGACCTGAGTTCGATTTTGAGCATCCATATAGTAGCTCACAACCTTCTATAAATCCAATTCCAGGGAAATTCAACATCTCTCAGGGTACCTGTGCACATGCACCCCCCCACACACACACACGGTTAAAAATTACACCTATGAAAAATTTTAAGATTTCACCTACTTTTCTTCCCCCCCCCCAAACAGTGTTTCACTATGTAGCCTTTGGTGTCCTGGAACTCACTCTGTAAACCAGACCGGCCTCAAACTCATAGAAATCTGCCTGCCTCTGCCTCCCTAATTCTGGCATTAAAGAAGTATGTGCCACCATGTCCAGCTTATTTTTCTGTGTATGAATGTTGGCTTGATTGTATGTCTGGGAGCCATGTGTCTGCAGTGCCTGTGGCGTCCAGAAGAGGGCCGCAGACCCCTAAGACTGGAAGAGCAGATGAACCATCATGCGGCTGTTGGAAAGTCAATCTGGTTCCTCTGGAAGAGCAGCCAGTGCTTTTCATTGCTTAGCCTTCTCTCCAGCCACAACAATTTGAACAATTTTGTTTGTCTGTTTTTAAAGAACAATAAATCCGAGGCTTGGGAGATCTGGCTAAGTGATTATGATGAGCACGAGCTCTTCTAGAGGACTGGGGTTTGCTTCCTGGCATCCAGATCAGGCAGTTCACCACAGTCAACTCTAGCTCTAAGGGATCCAACCCCCTCTTTCTGGCCTCTGTGGGTATTAGTACACAGGTGACATACTGACACAGATACATACACAAAAATAAAAACAAACCTTAACTCCTGGCAGTGGTGGTGGTACAAGTCTTCCTTTAAGCCCAGCACTCAAGAGGCAGAGGCAGAGGCAGAGGCAGAGGCAGAGGCAGAGGCAGAGGCAGAGGCAGAGGCAGAGGCAGAGGCAGAGGCAGAGGCGGAGGCAGAGGCAGAGGCAGAGGCAGAGGCAGAGGCAGAGGCAGAGGCAGAGGCAGAGGCAGAGGCAGAGGCAGAGGCAGGGGGGATCTCTTGAGTTCAAGACTAGCCTGAGTTGAGTTCCAGGACAACCAAGGTTATGCAGAGAAACCCTGTTTCAAAAAACCAAAACAACAACCACAACAACAACAAAAACCCTCCCTTTCATAATAATAATAATAAATTCCACAGAGGTATACTAGTTTAGAAGGAAGTAGGAAAGATATAGTAAGTAGACAAGTGGGGCTGGGTCACCCCATACATCATTGCCCCCTTCATGATTTTTTTTTTAGACAGGGTTTCTCTGTATAGCCCTGGCTGACCTGAACTCACTTTGTAGACCAGGCCGGCCTCAAACTCAGAAATCTGCATGCCTCTGCCTCCAGAGTGCTGGGATTAAAGGCATGCACCACCACGCCCGGTCCCATGATTTTTTTTTTTTTGTCAGCACTGGAAATTGAACCCAGGGCCTGGAGCACACTTAAGCAAGCATTCTCCCACTGCCTTAGCCTAGCCGCACAATTTTAACAGACCAGAAGATGGTCTAACTTCTAAACATACACGGACCTTGCACAAATAGTGTAAATGGTGAATCAAGGGTTTAATTCTGTTGTCGCTCACAGTGACAGTATGTGACTGCTTAGAAAACTCACTTTTCTGTACCTCTCTGTCCCCATCTGTTAAAGAGGGAAATCGGGGTCGTGAAGGGAACATTATAGGAATTCAGAGTCCTCGATGTTAAATTACACAAGAGTTCATTGCCAGGCAAGGAGACCTCTAATTCCAGCACTCAGGAGGCAGAGGCAGGCAGATCTCTGTGAGTTCGAGGCCAGCCTGGTCTACATAGCACATTCCAGGACAGCCAGTGGCTTCATAGTGAGCCCCTGTCTAAAAATGCAATTATAAAATGGTAACAGATGCTCATACAGTTGTTGCAAACAACTGAATTAATCCATTTCCAGCTTGCTAGGACCCAGCAACTGGCTGGGGATTAGGACACAAAGCATGTTGCTGGTATAATGACAAGGGTCCTCCACACTGAATCAAACAGATATGTTTGGATGCTTCTTTTGAGACAAAGCTGGATCACTCAGCCTCACCCAATAAATCTGAAACAGATGTTTGTTTGTCTGTCTGTTTGTTCTTTTCTTGGCTAACTTAGTCTGAATTTTCACTATCCAAAATCAAGAACCGAAAGTATTCATGGGGGCATCCAAAGAGATGCCTTAGCAGGGAAAAACCCCATGAAGCCAGCCTGACAATATACATCTGGGTCCTTAGAACTCATATAAAAGCCAGACACAACATTGCAGGTCTGTAATCGTAGCACCCACAGCAAGATAGCAGGCAATGATGGAATTCCCCTGAAACATGTGGGCTGACCCGTCTGGGATACACAGCAAATGAGAAACCCTTCCTCAAACGTGCTAGAGGCTTAGGACCAACGTCTAAAGTTTTCCTTTGATCTCCACACATGAGCCCTCACATACAAGAGCATACATACACAAAATAAACAGAGCCAGCAGGATAGGTAAAAAGGTGCGTGCCACCAAGCTTGAAGACTGAGTTCAAGAATTCAACATAGTGCAAGGCAGCTGACTCCTGAAGGTTGTCCAAATCCACTCGCCTGTGTGAGCTCCCTCCCTCCCTCCCTCTCCCTCTCTCCCTCCCTCTCTCTCTCACCACACACACACAATCACAGAGATAAAAGCATTCCTTACTTCCACATATAAAATAAACATAAAAATTTTTCTATAAAGAACTAAACATGTTCAGATGCACTTGAGATAGACAGAGCTGGTATCTCAGCTTCTAAATTCTCCCTCCTTACCAAAAGCAGACGTATTTGAAAGAAGTGTTTCCCCTCAACATACACACAACACACAGACACACACAGTCTAACTCATGATTTAAAATGCAGGAACTGGGATAAGTGATGCGTGCCTGTAACCCCAGCACCAGGGAGGTTAAAACAGCAAGATCTGGAGTTCCAAGCCAGGCTGGGTTACCTCATGAAACCCTGTCTCAAAAAAAAAAAAAAAATGCAGGAACGGGGAGCTAGCCAGATGGCTCAGCAGGTAAGAGCACTGACTGCTCTTCCAAAGGTCCTGAGTACAAATCCCAGCAACCACATGGTGGCTCACAACCATCCGTAATGAGATCTGACGACGCCCTCTTCTGGTGCGGCTGAAGACAGCTACAGTGTACTTACACATAATAAATAAATAAATCTTTGGGCTGGAGGGAGCAGGGACTGAGCTAGCAGAGCAAGCAGAGGTCCTAAATTCAATTCCCAACAACTACATGAAGGCTCACAACCGTCTGTACAGCTATAGTGGACTCTCTTTCTTTCTTTCTTTCTTTCTTTCTTTCTTTCTTTCTTTCTTTCTTTCTTTCTTTCTTTCTTTCTTTCTTGAGACAGGGTTTCTCTGTGTAGCCCTGGCTGTCCTGGAACTCACTCTGTAGACCAGGCTGGCCTCGAACTCAGAAATCCGCCTGCCTCTGCCGCCTCTCAAGTGCTGGGATTAAAGTCATGCACCACCACTGCCCGGCCAGTGTACTCATATACATAAAATATAAATAAATAAACCTTTTAAAAAACGCAGGCCAAAAAAAAAGCCGGACATGGTGGTGCACGCCTTTAATCCCAGCACTCGGGAGGCAGAGGCAGGTGGATTTCTGAGTTCGAGGCCAGCCTGGTCTACAGAGTGAGTTCCAGGACAGCCAGAGCTAAATAGTGAAACCCTGTACAGAGAATATGAAAACAACAAACATACAAACACAGTGGATCAGTGATATAGCTGAATAAGTTTCATCTCTAGTGTTGTGAAAAAATAAATAAAACTTCAGGCTCATCCAGTAGTAACAAGAAAATGAGATTCCTGTGCTGTCCAAATATTTGAATTTGAGGATAAATAGGGAGAATAACAAGGGGCTACTGTGTTAGTTTCATTGCCTGTTGAGTGTGAGTAAGGAATGAGACCCATTTTAGTATATGTGCTGCCGAAACGAGCACGAGACCCATTTTATTTATCCAGAACATTTATCATTTATATAGACCTACTACCAACTCAGAGCTTACTCACCATCCCAATCTTTTTTGTTTTGTTTTGTTTTTCAAGACAGAGTTTCTCTGTGTAGCCCTGGCTGTCCTGGAACTCACTCTGTAGACCAGGCTGGCCTCGAACTCAGAAATCCGCCTGCCTCTGCCTCCCGAGTGCTGGGATTAAAGGCGTGCGCCACCACGCCCGGCTGTCTTCCCACTTTTTAAAAGATATGTCTTACCATGTCCTCTGCATCTATATGGGATAGCTTTCAGCTTCATTTTTAGGTTTTGTTTGTTTGCCTGTTTGGTTTTTGGAGACAGGGCTTCTGTGTGTAGGCCTGGTTGTCCTAGAACTCATTTTGTAAACCAGGCTGGCCTTGAACTCAAAGATCTACTCCAGTGCCTCCTGAGTGCTGGGATCAAAGGCGTGTGCCACCACCACCCAGCTTGAGTTTAGTGTTTTGATAGGACTCCTAAATTCAAGGCCAGCCTGATCTACAGAGTGAGTTCTAGGACAGCCAGGACTATACAGAGAAACCCTGCCTCGAAAACCCAAATATATATATATATATATATATATATATATATATATATATATATATATATATATATATATATATCCCGGTGTGGTGGTACACCTTTTTAATTCCAGCACTCCAGAAGCAAAGACAGGCAGATGAGTGTGAGTTCGAGGCCAGCCTTATCTACAAATCAAGTTACAATACAACCACAGCTGTTATACAGAGAAACCTTGTCTCCAAAACAAAATCAATATATAAAAGTATTCTGGAGGGTGATGTATCTTGCCAGGCATTATAGTACACTCCTTTAATCCTAGCACTCAAGAGGCAGAGGCTGGTGTATCCTTGTGAGTTCAAGGCCAGCTAGAATTACATAGTGAGACCCTGTCTGAGAAACAAACAAACAAACAAACGGTGGGTCTTGCTATTTCCTGAGATGAACAAGGACTTCTGGGATCAAGTGACCCTCCCAAGATCTGCTTCTTGGGTAGCTGGAGATACAGGTGCATAGCACTACCAGGCTGAACGGGCCTCATTCCAATATCCAGCAATAGTCACTGCCCATGCCCTACACACTCACACAGAGATGCCAATGGAGGAGATGGGGTTAGCCTCAAAATGTTTATTGATAACTTCATGAGGGAAAGGAATAAACCCCTTCTCTCACCCCACCCCTACCAAGTCCTGAAGTCTGTGACATAGAAAGTGTCTTGTTTTGTCAGTCCCCAAAGAGCAGAGAGCATACCCCTAAGATCAAAGGCAGGTGAAGCAGATACCATGACTTCAAGACTTGTACATACCCTGTGTCGGTCTCTCAACCTAGTACGTTTTCAACCGCCATACCTCCCATACCAACCATGGGAAAATCCCCAATATAGAAAGGCTGGAAACCTGATCCAGACCTCTCAGACTCCCAGAGGGTCAATGAATAATTTAGGCTGTTCGATCACATTTGGGGAAAGCAGGGAGGTGTACGAACATTTCCATGCACTCCTGGGGCAGGAAGAGAAATGCAAGCTCCCTGTGAGATCACCAGGATGGAGATGGGGGAGGGGAATCCCAGATAAAAACTCCACCTGCCACACAGAGCTTAAAGCCTAATTAGTCCTGTTAAAAGCAGTATAAGGAGCACACTTTGGGGGCTGGAGAGATGGCTTAGCAGTTAAGAGCACTGACTGCTGCTCTTCCTAAGGTCCTGAGTTCAAATCCAAGCAACCACATGGTGGCTCACAACCATCCTTAATGACACCTGACACCCTCTTCTGGTGAGTCTGAAGACAGCTACAGTGTACTTAGATATAATAAAAGAAATTTAATTTAATATAATTTTAAAAAAAAGGAGCACACTTTGGGAGCCCTGGGGACAACAGAGCCTTCAAGTTCTGAGGCAAGGGTGAGATCCAGAGTGCAAAAGGGATGGGAAATGGGTATTAGGGAGGAGGAGGGGCTAGACAGGTTGGAAGGCTATAATAATAGGTAAAATAGGGGGCTTGTTTTGGGGGTAGTATGAGAGGTTAGGACAAAAATGAGTGCAGGATTTAAAACAGAAAAAGTTCCTATAGGATGGTGATCAAGAGGCAGAGCAGGCGCCAGCTATGGTGGGATACACCTGTAACCCTAGCACGCTGGAGGTGCAGACAGAATGATTACAAGTTCCAGACCAGCCTGGGCTACATAGTAAGATTCTGTCTAAAAACTAAGGTGGAGCTGGTACAAGTCCATAGTCCCAGCACGCAGTAGGCAGAAGCAAAAGGATCCTACAAGTTTGTGGCCAACCTGGACTACATAGCAAGTTCCAAGACAGTCAAGGTTACATAGACAAATCCTATCTAAAAAGAAGAATACAGCCAAAATGAGACACTGGATAGAAGACTGGGGTTCAGAAGAGGACAGAAAGTACAAGGAGACAATTAATGATATATAGAACAATAGCTAGAAGTATGACTGAAATAAGCCAAGCCAGTGAGCAGGAGAGGGAAAGGGCAGCAGGTTCAAGACGAGGTCAGGAACAAGAAAAGACCAGGGCAGAATGAAGACAGGGATGCAGTAGGTGCTGCTGGGACAGAAAAAGGAAAAACTGCAGGAGAGAGAAGAGGATGTCTAAAGGTACTGAGCCTTGATGGAGATGGGGGAGGCAGTAGGGGGGGAGCATTACAGAAGTCAGAGGTCAGCAATCAGGATAGAACTGGAACAAATTAGGGTTACAGCGTGTCAGAGCATTTGATTGGAAGGGATTCAGAGACTGGATAAGCATTTTAGGAACAGTGTGGTCAAGCATCAGATCAGAATCTGAGTTAATGCTGTGCACTGAAACAAGGGCTTTGGAAATAGGATAGGGTCAAGCAAGGAAGGATTTGGACCCAAAACTAACCTGTTTGGGGTTGGGAATCAGAACTGGGCGGACAAAGAAGGGGTTCAAGATCACACCACGCCAAAATATAGTTAGGTCAGGGGGAGAACTGAAGGTTCTGGTCCAAGGTTGCCAGGGTTTAAAGGGGATGTCGTCAGGTCAGACAGGGGTCAGGGGTGGGGGCATAGGGTCAGAGAGTGTCGGCGCGCACGCAGGTCCATCCTTGTGGGCGTTTCCAGGGCTCATCCCGCCTTGTCCCCACCCTTCTTCTTCTGGCAGGAACGGTTACTTACCGAGGGTCCTCGCACTGCCGCGCAGGTGGGGTCCGTAGAGGCCTAAAGGGATCTAGTGGGCGCGCCTTCTCGCGCAGCGCCCCGCTCATTCCTGGGCGCGCGCCTCCTCGCCTGCTCCCTACCTCTGGGCCGCGTTTGACCGCACACACAAGCGTTCGCCTTCAGAGGCAGATGGGGGACCCCCGGATGGCGGGGAAGGTGCGGTGGCCACGCCGTGGGCGGCGGCCCCGCGCCCCTCACCTTTAACTCAGGATGTCCGTTTCTGGCTGCACAGCCACCTCCGCCGCTGAGCGCGAACCTAGGGGGCTGGAGGACGAGGGGGGCGGGGCGCGGGACCACAGCAGCGGCAGAGACAAAGTGCGCAGGCGCCAGCTTGGGTCTTAGGTTTTCCTGCTTTGGGAGCACCAGGAATGAAGAAGAAGCGGGGAGTTTGTGCGCACGCGCCTTTTTGGGCGGCAGAGCTTTAAGCCACACCCCCTAGGTGAGCCGCCCTAATCCTCTGACTCCCAAGTCACTCTTCCCTAAGACAATATCCCAAATGCTATCGATAAGCCTTTATCACGCCTCTAAAGTACTCCCCAAAGCTCCTATTGCCATCTCCTAGATGCTCCCCAAAACGACCTTCCATCATCCTCCAAATTATCTCTCCAAAGTATTGTCTGATCTCAAGCACTACCTTTAGGCTAGGCCATTCTCTGCTGTCATTGACCTGCACCAAACACACAATTCTATTGATCAAGCATGCAGAAATCATTTGTTGACCCTAGGTTAGACCTGCAAGTTACCCTCCATGGATGTCAAACTTGTATGCACAATGTGTTTTTCATAGCATGCCCTTAGAGTGTGTGCGCTTCAAGCTACACTCCAGTAGCCTCCAAATCTCTCTTTACATCTGAATTGCACCCCCAAATCACTTCCCATAGTTCCCTCAACTGTTAATCCCAAACAGTACCTCCAGTCCATCCTTCATCAATACCCAGTCTGCACCAATAAACTGCCATCCATAGCTTCCAAACTATTCCTTCTTCACTATCCTCAATTGACTCTCGAAGCCAATAACTTCTAAACACATTAATCATTCATTCATTTGCGGTACCTAAAATTTCAGGAACTCAGGGCCTCATATGTAACAGGCTAGTATTCTACCAATGGAAAAAAAAAAAAGCCAAACTCCAAATATCATTCCTAAATCCTAAATTCACGGTGCATGGGAAAAAAACTTTCTGTATACCCCAAACACTATAATCTCCACACCACTCTGTCGATTCTGAGTGGGTTATCCAAGAACCTGCAACGCCACCCCGAAGAGCTCCAGCTATGTTCAATATAGACTCTACCTGCACCTCTAAGTGCTTCCAACTGTCACTGGTTTAACTGCAAACCATGGTCCATGGCCACCCCACCAAAATAAACCACCTTCTACTAACAGACCATTCCATCTCTACAAAACTTCCTTAGCTGTTTTTTGTTTGTTTAGGGTACGATGTCCCATGAGGGACAGGCTAATTCCCAATTCTAAGTAGTCAAAGATAGTCTTCAACTTCTGATCCTCCTACCTCCATCTCCTGAGCCATAGCTCTCGACTTTCCACCACTTTTGTTTATTTGTTTGTTTTTCAAGACAGGGTTTCTCTGTGTAGCCCTGGCCATCCTGGAACTCTGTAGACCAGGCTGGACTCGAACTCAGAAATCCACCTGCCTCTGCCTCCCGAGTGATGGGATTAAAGGCGTGCGCCACCATGCCCGGCTCAACTTTCCACCACTTTTAAAGACAATTTCATGTGGCCTAAGATGGCCTGGACCTTGCTGTGTGACTGAGGATGATAGTCAACTCCTTATCCATGGAGCTGGAGAGATGGCACAGATGGTTATGAGCAGTGGCTGCTCTTCCAGAGGACCTGAGTTTGGTTTCCAGCATTCAGATGGTGGTCCTTGCAAGTGGTGCTCACACATACATGGAGGCAATATAGTCATACATGTAAAAACAAAAGAAATAAAATTAAAATCAACTCCATAGCCTCTCGCCTCCACCATCCCAGTAAGGTCCCAATCCCACTCCTAGACAACCACAAATCAACTGTCTATGGATTTCCATTTTTGTTTGTTTGTTTGTTTGATTGGTTGGTTGGTTGGTTTTTCAAGACAGGGTTTCTCTGTGTAGCCCTGGCTGTCCAGGAACTCACTCTGTAGACCAGGCTGGCCTTGAACTCAGAAATCCGCCTGCCTCTGCCTCCCAAGTGCTGGGATTAAAGGCCTGTGTCACCACGCTCGGCTATGGATTCCCTTTATCCTACCTTTATCCTAGACTTTTTTTTTTTTTTTTTTTTTTTTTTTTGGTTTTTCAAGACAGGGTTTCTCTGAGTAGTCCTGGCTGTCCTGGAACTCACTCTGTAGACCAGGCTGGCCTCGAACTTAGAAATCCGCTTGCCTCTGCCTCCCAAGTGCTGGGATTACAGGGACAATTTTTTTTTTTTTTGAGACAGGGTTTCTCTGTATAGCCCTGGCTGTCCTGGAACTCACTTTGTAGACCAGGCTGGCCTCGAACTCAGAAATCCGCCTGCCACTGCCTCCTGAGTGCTGGGATTAAAGGCATGCGCCACCACGTCCAGCTATCCTAGACATTTTATATGTCATTTTTATTTTATGTGTATGAGTGTTTTGCCTGCATGTATGTATGTATGTGTACAACATGCATTCAGCGCCTGTAGGGGCCAGAAGAGGGCAGCAGCTTCCTTAGAATTGGAGATACAAATGGCTCTGAGCCACGGGAGTCCTCTACAAGTGCAGCAAGTGCTCTTAACTGTGGAGTCTTCTCTCTAGCTCCAATATGTACATTGCGGGGGGTGGGGGGTTGCTTTACTTTGGTTTTTGAGAGAGGGTTTCTCTGTGTAGTCATGACTGTCCTGGAATTCATTTTGTAGACCAGGCTGGCCTCAAACTCTGAGATCCACCTGGCTCTGCCTCCCCAAGTGCTGGGACTAAAGGTGTGCCCTGCCACCCCATTCCTCACTCCCACCCGGGGCTGTAGATGTTTTAATGTCTAGCTTAGCATACGCTTTTGGGTGGTAATGGTTCTTTTTTGAGACACGGTCTCACACTGTGTCCCAGGCTAGCCTGAACTCTTTGTGATGCTTCTGCCTCAGCCTCTCAAAAGTCCACACATAGACACACAGAGAGTTTTTTAAATGTTAAAAACAAGCCTAAAAATAAACACAAAAACAAAAACAAAACCTTCCAAAAATATCCCAAAATGCTTTTTAACAATACATAAGATCACTGACTCCAAACTACTTTTCAATAATTATGTCACCTCTAAAATTGCCCAAGAGCCCCAACTCTGCCTATACTCCCTAACTCCTTTCCTGGGTCTCACAACTACACCACAAACTGTAAAACTGTAATCCCAAGCTAAACTACACTGTTTAATTATTTTCATGATTAACTTGTCTGGCCCTCCATGTGTG
>LR749516.1:831402-858957 GCA_902729485.2 Mus minutoides | reverse complement strand
TTTTTTTTTTTTTTTTTTTTTTTTTTTTTTTTTTTTTTTTTTTTTTTTTTTTTTTGGTTTTTCGAAACAGGGTTTCTCTGTGTAGCCCTGGCTATCCTGGAACTCACTTTGTAGACCAGGCTGACCTCGAACTCAGAAATCTGCCTGCCTCTGCCTCCCGAGTGCTGGGATTAAAGGTGTGTGCCGCCACCACCCAGCCCTTCTTTTCTTTTTTAAAAATGTTTATTTATTTGAGTAAACTTTAGCTATCTTCAGACACACCAGAAGAGGGCATCGAAGAAGGTGTCAGACCCCATTACGGATGGCTGTGAGCAACCATGTGGTTGCTGGGAATTGAACTCAGGACCTCTGGAAGAGCAGTCAGTGCTCTTAACTGCTTAGCCATATTTCCAACCTCCTTTCCTTCTTTTCTATTCTCGTTTTTTGTTTGGAGACAGGGTCTCTCTACAAAGCACAGGCCGTCCTAGAACTCTGTATATCAGTGTGGCTTCTGCCTTTGAGCTCTGGAATGAAATGTGTGCACCATGATTCCTCCCCTCTTCTCCCCCATCTCTGTAGCTCTCTATTTTGAGACAGGGTCTCCACTAGTTCAGGCTTGTCTCAAACTTGCCAAAGATCCTGCTGCCTCTCTATCTGCCTCCTAAGGAGTGAGATTACAGACATTTACCACCATAACAGGAAGCTTCCAGGCCACCCACCCAGGAGAACAGACCATGGCCATAGGAAGAAGAGAGACCCTGTCTCAAGAGTGGAAGAAAGCCGGGCATGGTGGCACACGCCCTTAATCCCCAGCACTTGGGAAGCAGAGGCAGGTGGATTTCTGAGTTTGAGGCCAGCCTGGTCTACAGAGTGAGTTCCAGGACAGCCAGGGCTACACAGAGAAACCCTGTCTCTAAAAACCAAAAAAAAAAAAAAGAGTGGAAGAAAAAAAAAGAGTGGAAGAAAAGCACTGACTCCTGAAAGCTGTTCTCCAACTTCTGTATGTTTACTTCTTTCTGAACACACACACACACACACACACACACACACACACACACACACACTTTTAAAACATTAAAACCAGTTTTTGTCAACTGTGCCGTCTATATCATGCCCCAAGAATTCTCAACTAGACTCTAAAATTGCCCCTCACTATTCCCTAGTGCTATTTGCAACTGTCCCCCATTACAGTCCCAATATCCCAACTATACACAAACCAGTCTCCAGTAATGCCACGTCCCTTTGATAGTTCAGACAGCACCCATGTACTTTCCAGTAGTCCCCAATTATGCCCTTAAATTTCCACCAGTGATTCCTAAGCATATCTAAGTGCCCACAATAACTTCCAACTTCACACCCCAAAGCCTCAGGGTTAGCTTCCCTGTGGCTGGTGGAACTCATCACCATTAACCTGGTGGCTTAAGACAACAGAAATTTGGAAATCTGCTCTTTCACAGTGCTGGGAAATAGAAATCAAAAATCAATTTCACTGAGCCAAAATCAAGGTGTCACCAAAGCTGTTCTGGACTCTCTAAGAGAAAAGGTACTCTTTGTCTCCTTGTGACTGCTGTCATTCCTTGGCTTGTAGCCCTGTCACCATAATCTCTGTCCCCACTTTATCACTTCCTCCGTGTCTGTTGGTCAGACCTGCTTCACTTACCTTTCATAAGAACACTTGTGTCCTGGTCTACAGTGTGAGTTCCAGGACAGCCAGGGCTCTACAGAGAAACCCCTACTGGAAAACTTCTTAAAAAAAAAAAAAAAACAAAACAAGCCAGGCCTTAAAAAAAAACAAAACAGCCGGGCGTGGTGGCGCACGCCTTTAATCCCAGCACTCGGGAGGCAGAGGCAGGTGGATTTCTGAGTTCGAGGCCAGCCTGGTCTACAAAGTGAGTTCCAGGACAGCCAGGGCTAGACAGAGAAACCCTGTCTCGAAAAACCAAAAAAAAAACAAAAAAAAAAACAAAAAACAAAACAAGGGGCTGGTGAGATGGCTCAGCGGGTAAGAGCACCCGACTGCTCTTCCGAAGGTGATAAGTTCAAATCCCAGCAACCACATGGTGGCTCACAACCATCCTTAATGAGATCTGGCGCCCTCTTCCGGAGTGCCTGAAGATAGCTACAGTGTACTTACATATAATAAATAAAATAAATCTTAAAAACAAACAAACAAACAAAAAAAAAAAACAAGCTGGGCGGTGGTGGCACACGCCTTTAATCCCAGCATTTGGCGGGAGGCAGATGCAGGTGGATTTCTGAGTTCAAGGCCAGCCTGGTCTACAGAGTGAGTTCCAGGACTGCCAGGGCTATACATAGAAACCCTGTCTCAAAAAACCGAAAAAAAGAAAGAAAGAAAGAAAGAAAGAAAGAAAGAAAGAAAGAAAGAAAGAAAGAAAGAAAGAAAAAGAATACTTGTGGTTATAATTAGGGTCTACTTGGATAATCCAGAATAATCTCCCCATTCCAAAATCCTTCATTTAGAAGGTAAGACTGCTGATGTATGCGTTCAATCCTAGCTACTCAGGAGACCGATCTTTTAGATCACTTAAGCACAGGAGTGTGAAGCCAGTCTTGGCAACATAGCAAGATCCTGACCTCTCTAAACCAGGCATTAGTAGTGCACACTTTCAATCCTAGCACTGAAGAGGCAGAGGGAGGTGGATCTCTGTGAGTTTGAGGCCAGCCTGGTCTGCATAGTGAGTTCCAGCCAGAGCTATGCAGTGAGACCCTATCTCAAACAAACATGTAAGTTAAATAAATATTTAAGGCGAGCCTCTGATTTAGTCGCATCTGCAAAGCCCTTCTCATGCTCTCCCTCCCATGCTCAGTCTTGCTTTTGGCTCTGCTCCCACTACTGTCCTTAGTTGTGATATCACACACATGAGGGCCAGCGGGCTGGCTCAGTGAGTAACAGGCCCTGCCACAAAGCCTGAAGACCTGCATTCAATCGTCTGAGCCCACATAAAGGGAGAAGGCAAGAGCTGACTCCTTCAAGCTGGCCTCTGATCTCCATATGATGCACACACAAACATATACAACACACACTATATATGGATAAACAAACACATAATTTTTTCCAAAGGCTGCAGGGTGTGATGGTACACCACCTCTAATCCTGGCCACTGGGAAGGCAAAAGCAGGTGGATCTCTTATGAGTTTGAGGCCAACCTGGTAGTCTACTTAGCAAATTCCAGTCTAGCCAGCTATCCATAGTAAAACCCTGGCTCAATAAAAGAGATAAAGGAAGAAAAGACAGTAAAGAGAAAACTCATGGGTCAGGACAAAGGTAACGCTAGGAGGGAAGCTGATACACTCTCCAATGATCTTATAACTCTACCATAAATACCTACTGCCATTCTGTCATGCTCTGGACGCTCAACTGTATTTTCAATCTTACCCCCATAGGTTCCTGCCTCATCCAGAAACTCTGGCCGGCCCCTTTCTTTTCTTGACACACCATTCAGCTAAATGATGGCTGTTCAGAGACCTCAGCCACCCTTGATCACAAGGTTTATGTACCCCTAAACACCTTCAATCTTACCTTCCAACTGCCCCCCCCCTCTGTGTTCCACATCTCCCTTCCACTGGGCCCAAGTTGTCTCACAGTGAAACCCCTGTTACATCAGATGGGAAAGGGGTCGGGGCCTGTCGAGGAGGCCTGTTGAGAAGGTTGAGAGTGAGAGATTAAGAGACTGGGGCCTATCGTACATGGTCTGCCTCAGAAAAGCAATTGCCATGGACTCACTTGGGACAGGCATATGAAGCTGGTGCTTGCAACACTGGAGGGTGTGAAAGAATAATTACTTGGGAGGCAGAGGCAGGAGGATTTCTGAGTTCGAGGCCAGCCTGGTCTACCAGAGTTCCAAGACAGCCAGGGCTATACAGAGAAACCCTGTCTCGAAAGAAAAAAATATATATATAAAGAAAAGCAGTAAGAATCCACTCTGATTGGTTTTTCTCTGAACGTTCCCTGTACTAATTCATTTTTATCCTTACACTTGAATTTTGAGGAGGGTTTGTTATCTTAGCCTATAGATAAGAAAGCCAAGGACAGTAAGGCAGGATCACTTGCTCTGAGGTTACACAGTTTATGAAATCCATGATTTGAACATGCTTCCCCTGCCCAGTTTTCCAGTCTTTCTTCAGGCTTCTCAATAGCATGCCCAGATCAAAAGTGACAGTCTGAGCCAAAGAGGTGATGCATTGGTGTAGCCCCCAACTGTTCAGGAGACTGAGGTGGAAGGATTGAGTGAGGTCAAGACTATGGGTCTAACCGGGTGTGGTGGTGTACGCCTTTAATCCCAGCACTTGGGAGGCAGAGGCAGGCAGATTTCTGAGTTCGAGGCCAGCCTGGTCTGCAGAGTGAGTTCCAGGAGAGCCAGGGCTACACAGAGAAACCCTGTCTCGGAAAAAACGACTATGGGTCTAGCCTGGGCAACATAGTGAAGACTTCCTCTCAAAAAGTAAATATGGAAGCTAGATGTGGTGGTGCACACTCATTCCAACCCTCGGAAGTCAGGTGTATGTGGACCCTCTGTGAGTTCTAAGCGAGCCTGGTCTACATAATGAGTTCCAGGACAGGGCTATGTAGAGAGACCCTGCCTCAAAAACAAACAAACAAACAAAACAAACAAACAGCAAACAAAACACAAAGTATGGTCTGATGAATAGACACCATGGTGTAAAAAAAAAATCTTGCAACAGACTGAAGCCAACTCTTTACAGACTAATTATTCTTTTTTTTTTTCTTCTGTAAAGTGTCCCCATTGTGAGGTGGTCATGTCTGAGCAGAAATGTGCATATTTACAAAACCAAGGAGGTGACATTAGCTCTAGCACCAACTGCAAGCCCAGTGAGCATCCTTGCTTTTTCTTCCAGGAGTGCTTGCATCTCCGACCATTCTGCAACTCTCTGAGTAGCTAAGGATGATCTCGACCAACAAATTCTTTGCCGTTCACGTCCCTCCTACTGCGATGACAGAATTGTCCCACCATACTCCCACATCTACTGTCATAAATTTTCTCCTGCTCCAACTGACGGTCTCAGGATGCTGAGAAGTAGGAAGAGAGAAGTGGTGGGCTCTGGTGTTTTATGAGCTACGTGTACCTGTTGGTGTCAGTGGAACTTCTGTGTCTGCATCACCCTGCATTTACCTGCCATACACAGGCTCCTCCTAAATGATTGATCAAGCAAACAAGTGAGCAAATTAATTAAGGTTGGGAAATTTCTTGTATACAAAACAGCTGGCTATTTATATATCTCTTATCCTCATAACTTTGCCAACACAGTTTATGGCCCCATTTGACAGGGCAAGAAAGTGGAGGCACAGAGCGGAGCAGGTCTTCTGCATTATTCAAATAGTTCATTTTGATTATAGAAGTTATTCTCTGGAAACCAGATCTAATTACCATCCGTCCACTCATTCATCCATCTGTCAAAAGCTTCATTAACCATCTATTGCATAGTACAATGATCATAGTACAATAAATACTTTGGATAACAACAGAACAGGCTGAGCTCTTTGCAGAAGACCAGCTCCTTGGCTTGACTGTGGGCACCAAAAGGGCAGGGTTTCAGCACCACCTTCAAGAAATGTCATTGCTGCACTCAAAGTGGCTTGAGAAGACATGGGTACCGAGGAGTTGGGGTGCGGGCTGGGATAATCCAGAGCTAAGAGGTGGCATGGTTTCGCCAAAAAACCGTGGCGTAGAGACAGGTGCAGAAAACCCAAGACTCAGCTTAATATCTTGCTGGGGGTGGGGATTGGGGCTGGGGGTATGAGGATTGTGTGGATAATTTGAGAGGGGGTGTGGCTCAGGAAGCTACGTAAAAATGAAGGCGTGGCTCAACCAAATCACTCCTCTCCTATTTGCTTCCGCCTCCCGGGGCGTGGCCTAAAGGCCCTTCTCCGAAGGGCGGGCCAAAGCCGGTTTTCCCTACGGCTCGAAGTCGTGGCTTAGGGCGGGCTCTCCAATCTCCAGGCTGCAACTGGCTGCCTTGCTCGGGAGGTATGGCCCAACCAGACTTCCATCCCCAGTGTGGTCACTTCCTGTGGAGTTTCCCCAGCCCAAGGAGGAGGGGGAAGAGGACGAGAGGGAGGCGAGCGGTCGTTCGGGGTTAGGTTGGGGGGTGTCGGTCCGTTCAGGGCGGGTGATGACTCACGGCCCATCCCATCTTCCCGACGCCGCCCGCCCACGCAGAGCTAGCTCCATGGCTTAACGGAGGAGGCAGCGGCAAGCAGGGGGAGGGGGGACTCTTATTTTGTTAGGGGGACCGGGCCAAGGCCCGACCGGCCTGGCAAGGCTCGCCCGGAGCCGGGCGTCATGTCTCATGCAGCCGAGCCAGCTCGGGATGCCGTAGAGGCCAGCGCGGAGGGCCCTCGAGCCGTGTTCCTGCTGTTGGAAGAGCGCAGGCCAGCTGAGTCGGCCCAGCTGCTCAGGTGCGGGGCCACCTCTGGGGCCGGGAGTGACAAATGAGGTTCCCCGGGGACTCATCTCAGGACACGGCGGGGGGGGGGTCCTCGACTGGGATTGGAGACTCTTGGCCTAGGCTTGAAGGACGTCGGAGTGCCCATCTTGGGTGGGCGCCTCAGAAATCTGGTACTGACCTGCTTAGAAGCTTACAGGAGTAGTGGGAGTGCGTGAGGAGGGCAGTCATATTTAGGGGGGGGGGTCTTTGCTGAGTCTAGCGGGGCAGATCGTGGAGTATACAGAAACTGGTTTGCTGTAGTTGAACTTGGAAACTGATTAAAAGCTGAATTGGGGATTGTTGAGTCGGTCGCAGAGGGATGAATATGAGGGCATACTGTCAGATGAGGCACTGATTTTAAGGAAATCCTGGGATTTCCCCCCTCCCCCTTTTAGTGTGGGGGGGAAAAGAATCCAGGGAGGCAGAGGTGTTATTTGGGGCACCTAGTGATTCCCAGTAGCCGGTGCTGTGTTTGGAAATAGCACGAGTCTAGAGGAGTTAGGGGGAGGTCTCCAATCTGCCGGGAGTGTGTGTGAATATTCGAGCGAAACAACTTGCTGGGCCCAATCAGTTCACTACCCCCGCTCAGCTGGCGTCGGTACAGAAAGGCCGAGATTGTCTTATCCAATGGGTGCTAAAATGTGATGCGGCAGGGCAGATAGAAAAGATACAGTTCACTTTTTAGGCGTGGGGGTTGGGGGGTTTGGGGGAGGCCCCGAGCCTTATATGGAAGCCCAGAGGAGGGTCTTGTTTCTGTTGCCTCTCTCCCTAGCCTTGCAGCCAAGTCGGCCCAGCCCACTCCCTACCCACACGCCCTCCCAGCCGGTCTCTCAGTTCCCGGGTGTAATCTTGAATCAGTCTCTAGAGCTGGAGTGAGTACCGATTGCACCATTCCCGTCTGGGTGGGTCCTCGGTCTCTCCTTTTCGGCTCTTCTCACCTCCATCAGCCTTGCTTTGAAGCTCCAAGCCTTCCTTGTCCATAGCCCTGCCCTCCCCAGCCCCCATCTTTTTCAACTTACGTGCAGTGGTGTGTGTGAGTATGGGAGGGGGCTTCCTCCTCTCTGCCTGGGATTGTGCTGAACTCAGCTGCTCTCAGAGCTTCCTCTTCCCGACTTCCTGGGTGGCTTTAGAGCCCCATCTGTGCGCAAGGAGAGGAAGGAAGACCTCTCCTTGGGGAGGGGAGAGACTTTGTACTGAGCGGAGTCACAAGCTTAGTGGATTCTAAACTTGACTGAATTCAAGGGTGCATATTATTTGGGGATGCGATGGGTGGAACCCAGGGCTTCGCACTTGCTAGACAAGAGCTGTACCACGGAGCTATCCACCTCTAGTAAGGATGTATGTTCACCCTCGTGCGTGTTTTACTGGCACACTATGGTCCTTTCTCCCTAACGGGGAGGACTGAGCAAAACTATCGTGGATTGCTTATAACGTCCTTGATCATCGCAATAATGGGCACGATTGAAAGGAGGGATGGATGTTGCTCTGTTGCTGTAGTGCAAGTCCCAGCTCCTGTGGGTTTTTTATTTGTTTGTTTTTATAATTTGCCATGCAGGCTCAGTATATAGTCTAGATTGACCTCAGTCTTCTTCCTTCATGTGAGGTATGGCTTGTTTTTTGTGCAGTTGGATGTTGTTACTGAAAACGGGTGTGTGTTTTGATCTCTCTACAAAGTAGTAGTAGGAGGAGGTTGGGCAGTTTCTCCTAGCTAAGAAAGATGCTCGTCCTGCAAGGCAGCTTGTGCACTCAGAGTCTTTTCAAGTTGCTTCCTGGAGGAGTGAGGGGAGCCTTTCCTAGTTCCCTTCTTATATTTGGCTGGGGCTGGAAGAACTCATTTGCAAAGTGGTAACTCTTGATGCAAAGTGAACCTGGGAGCTCAGGTCTCTTTGTGATGCATTCAGTTGGTGTTACAATGGAGTGTTGGGCTGATGGGTACCCTTACTTGCTCTGTACGTGTGTACAGACTTGGATTCACTTACAGCTTTGGGCAAAACAGTAGGGGGTGTGGGGGCTGGGAGAACTCTGAAAGCTAAGCAGCCGGGATCCTTATTCAAAGTGAATTGTTATTCTCAAAGTCCTCTTGTGTCCCTCCCCCCTCCCCCCAATCCCTGGTTGTTGTGGTGGTTCAGGCGAGGGAGTTGGGGTCCGGGCCTTTCTATTGTTCTGACCCTTAAGGGCCTGTGGGTAGGAAGCAGTATAGGGGAGGGAGTGCCCTTCTGGATATGAGCCCGCTTCACTTTGGTGTCTGGGAAAAGTTGGGTATTTAGAGCTCCCGGCAGTTACTGATCATCACTCCTTCCTCCCTCACACCCTCAGCCTGAATTCTTTGCTTCCGGAATCCGGGATTGTTGCTGACATCGAGTTAGAAAACATCCTTGACCCTGACAGCTTCTACGAGCTCAAAAGCCAACCCCTATCCCTCCGCTCCAGGTAGGACTGGCCGAACTGATCATGCTCCTAGTCTTTCTCCTTACTCCATGGCCAGGGGCCCTCCGAGCCCACCCAAACCCATTTTCCCCTTCTCCGTAGCCTATATTTTCCCCGTGCTGAAATTATAGGCACGGAGGAGGCCAGCAGGTGGACGGGACAATGCGTCTCTGTCCTGCCTTACCCTGCTTTATCTCCCTTCTAGAATTCACATACAGATCTCGCAAACCTGACTACTCAGATAGGTGTGGCCTTCCTAAACGCCCGCCCTCCTGTGGGTGGGGCCATGCAGCCCCTGCTCAGCCCTCCTCTTACCTGGCAAACCCACCCTCCCGGGCCTCTAGAGCGTCCAGTGGGTGGAAACCTAAATGTGCTGAGTCATCGGCCTGGGCTTTGAGAGAGGGGAGGGGACCTGGAAGAGGGGCAGGAAGAGAGGATTGTGAAACCTCCGAGATTTTCTAGACTGACTAGCTCCTGGCAGCAGAGCCCTGGGCAGGGAGGAAATGGAGTCTGGGGCCACTCTGGAGCCTGATGCCCACTTCCAAGAGCTCCAGATTAGGCTTAGCAACGTTCTATGTTCACGTTTCACAGTGCAGCTTCGGTTCCACCTGAGCTCAGGTCTTTAGTAAGAAAAACTCTTCTTAGAGGCCAGCATCTAATCACTGTGTGAACCAGTTCAAACAGAGGCTTCACCGATAAGGCCAAAGGCTACAATCTTAATTCCTCTAGAGGAGTTGGCCAGACTGTGACCTTTGAGAGATGGAACTGTGTGTCTGGTCCCAGCATCTCCTGAGGGCCCACATCCAGACCTGGTACCTCTGTCTCCTACCCACACATTATGGTCTCGGAACACTGAGAACAAAACTGCTTCTGAATGTAGTCCAGGACACTGTGACCCTTAGGCTTGGAAAGAGACTTGTAGCTTACCTGTGGCCCTATATCTCCCATTCTACAGCCTCCCAATATCACTGCAGGCCACACCGACCACTTCAGCTACACTCTCTGCGTCGTCTTCTGCAGGGGGCTCCCGGACCCCTGCCATGTCATCTTCTTCATCACGGGTCTTGCTGCGTCAGCAGCTTATGAGGGCCCAGGCCCAGGAACAGGAGAGGCGTGAGCGGCGGGAACAGGCAGCGGCCACTCCCTTCCCCAGCCCTGCGCCCGCCTCACCAGCCATCTCTGTGATTGGCGTGTCTGCTGGTGGCCACACACTGAGTCGTCCACCCCCTGCTCAGGTGCCCAGGGAGGTACTCAAGGTAAGGACAGATCCAGAAGCTCTGGGACCCAGTGACTGATAGGAGCTAAGAGGCTACCCAGGGTCCTCATAGCTTTTGCACAGGATCTGTGTGGTTCTAAGGATAGTTCATGATAGTGTTTAAATGGTCTGCCGTTGTGCCCCAGGTGTTTATGGTTTCTTCGGCTTTCTTCTGTACCTGTGATGAATATTTTGCCTATTGGGATGTCTAGGGAAGGCATTTGTGGTTCTGTTGGGTGGTGTCTGAGATGTAGCAGGAAGCCCTGAGGACTCTGACAAGGTGATCTAGAAACTGACGGAACTCATCAACCCTGGAAAGATTTTGGAGGCTGTAAAGGATTTCTGGGAAAAGAAGTTTGGGGTTTTGGGGAGATCTACAGCCTGTAACTCAACTATTTTTAGGCTCATGTGGATCAACAGGGCCTGGAATTTGAGAACATCGCAGAGATCTCTGAGCTCTTTTGTGCCTTCCCTCCTTCCACTCGGCCTTTTATCTCGCAGGTTCAGACCCACCTCGAGAACCCTACACGTTACCACTTGCAGCAAGCTCGACGGCAGCAGGTCAAACAGTACTTGTCTACCACACTTGGGCCCAAGCTGGCTTCCCAGGCTCTCACCCCACCACCAGGGCCTTCCAGTGCCCAGCCACTTCCTGCTCCTGAAACTGCTCATGCCACCGGCCCTACAGGCAGTGCTCCTAACAGCCCCATGGCGCTGCTCACCATTGGGTCCAGCTCAGAAAAGGAGGTAAGAGGCTATAGATAACCTCCCTTTATGCCCTTCGTCCAGTTGCTTTATTATCGTTTTGTTTGAGTGTGTGTGAGTGCCTGAGATGCTGGGATAGAACCTAGGGCCTTGCCCGTGTCAGGCCAGCACTCTACCATTAAGCTACTCCCACCCCCAGCCTCCCCTTCCAGTTCTTCTAACCCTGTACAGTATTTACTTCTTCCCCCAGATTGATGATGTCATTGATGAGATCATCAGCCTGGAGTCCAGTTACAACGATGAGATGCTCAGCTATCTTCCAGGAGGCACTGCAGGGCTGCAGCTCCCCAGCACGGTGAGGCCCTAAGAAGGGAGGTGGTCTGAAAATTATGGCATTCGTCTGTCACTAAGACCACAACCGCATTGGCTGTGTGTATATGAGCAATCCTTGCCATGCATTGGACTAAGATAGAGAGAAGGGCCTTATATTGAAAATGGGCCTTTGTTAGACTTCATGGAGAGGTGGCCCTGGTAGACATATATACATATATATATATATATATATATATATATAGAGAGAGAGAGAGAGAGAGAGAGAGAGATAAATAAATTAAATACGGGGAGTTTATAGACATACTATTATCTGGGCACTTGACCTGTGCTCTACTAAGTACCAAGAAGTGGAAATCATGTAGCAGTTCCAATATCCCAAGAGATTCAGGTACTGCCATGTAGTGACTGGAACCAAAAATCTTGAGTTTTATATATAACAAGTGGTTGGACCTTGAACTGTTTGGAATGTGCAGGTCCCTTGCAATGAATTGGGCTAAGAGGCTCAATCCTTGTAAAGAAAAATGTCTGTGACTTTCCAGAGCAAGAGATCTGCTTGCTGTTCTAAATAGTCTAATTCTGGTCCATCCAGAGAACCCTCATCATTTGCTTTGGCAAGTTATCTCACAGCTTTTCCCAACATCCCAAGAGGATGGAACCTTGTATAAAAATGGTAGTAGTTTGGGGCTGGGGATGTAGCCGAGCAGAGTGCTTGCCTCGCGTGGGTGAGGTCTTAGGTTTTGTCCTCGGTGCCACACACACAAAAAAAGATCTACTTCATCATAACTTTTCATGTATTTGGACACAACTAGAGTTTCTGAGGGATTTCAGTATCTGGCAGCTTGTCAAGGGACGAGTGTATTGCACCAAGACTGTGTCTAGGATAGGAAGAGAGCAAGACCAAAAGGAGGCTGGTAGAAAAGCAGCAGCCGCTGGGAGAGAGTCAGACTAAAGATTCTGAAACACCAGAATGTGTGGGTAGACCTAGAGTCAAGACCTTGCTAAATGACTGATAAGAGCTCATGGTTTTTAAAGTAGGGATCACACTTAAGGCTGGGGATTAGGCTGGAACTCTCCAGAAAGCCAGATTTTGGATGGGGTGCTGCCATCATAATTTACCAAGGTCTGAAAAGATTTGAGTTGGAGTGTTCCAAGAATGCTGGTTTGGAATGCTAGGCTGGAAGCAGCTAATGGCCTTGAATGCCAGATCAGAACGGACAGAGAACCTGATGGTTAGGAGTTTTGCAGCATATGTCTTCTCAGAGCCAGGCTTGGAGTTTTGGAGGAAGGCTTCAGAGGCCACTTAGATATGTGAGGGACTGAGTGGGCCAATCCCTCCCCCTACTCAGTTACCACAAACCAAGGGAAGTTCATTTGGTTCTGTTCCTACTGTTAAGTACCATGTGGAACTTCCCTGAAGGGAAAAAAAAAATGCCCTGGAGTTGCCCAGACTTGGCATTAGGGGGTGCTAGCTTTTAATAAGTGAGAGTCAGGAGCCTGAATTGGAGGAGACTCTTCTATGCCTTTGCTGTCTACAGCTGCCGGTGTCAGGAAATCTACTTGATGTGTACAGCAGTCAGGGAGTCGCCACCCCAGCTATCACCGTCAGCAATTCCTGTCCAGCTGAGCTGCCTAACATCAAACGTGAGATCTCCGGTAAGTGTAAGGGTGTTGGCCCTTTATCCCACCCTGTCCTGCCCTGTCACAGCCAGAGCTGGAGCCAGATCTAGTTCTAGGGAAGGGGTTTGAACTTTTCAGTTGAGGCTGGGGCTGGGAGGGTAGCTTAGAGTCTTTTAGACTCTACTGTGGTGCTTCTATCCCAAGCACCCCAGAGAAGCAAAGGCAGTTGCTTTCCTTTGTTTGTTTGTTTGTTGTTGTTGTTGTTGTTGTTGTTGTTTTTATCTCATGGCTCTTGGTCCGACTTTCACCTTGTTTTCTCTGACTTCCTCTTATCTTGGTTGTAACAGAAGGCCTGTGCCACCCCAGTTTCATTTTAAAAAGTAGCAAAGAGAGACGTTTTACTTTTTTTTTTTTTTTTTGGTTTTTTTGAGACAGGGTTTCTCTGTATAGCCCTGGCTGTCCTGGAACTCACTTTGTAGACCAGGCTGACCTCGAACTCAGAAATCCGCCTGCCTCTGCCTCCCGAGTGCTGGGATTAAAGGCGTGCGCCACCACGCCCGGCGCGGTTTACTTTTTTTTTTTTTTTTTTTTTTTGAGACATAGTTTCACTCTATAGCCTAGGCTGACCTCAAATTCCCAACAGCCCTCTTGCTGGGGCCTCCCAAGTGCTGAAACTACAGAGCTATGCACAGATGCCCAGCTCTGGAACTCCCTATATAGCCCAGGCTGGCATTGAACTTGGAGCAATCTTCCTGCCTCTCCTTACAATGTTGGGAATATAGGCATGAACTACCATGCCTGGCTCAAGACATCTTTTAAAACAGTCAACAATAGTATGGTGGTGCATGATTGTGGTCCTAGCACTTGGAAGACAGTATAGGCTACGTATTGTCTTAAAAAGAAAAAGAAGAAGAAGAAAAAGAGAAGAAGAAGAAAGAGGAGAAACAGAAACATCAAAAGAAGAAGAAAAAGAAGATGACAACAGGGCTGGAGAGATGGGTCAGAGGTTAAGAGCACTGGCTGCTCTTCCAGAGGTCCTGGGTTCAATTCCCAGCGTTCACATGGTGGCTCACAATCATCTGTAACTCAAGTTCCAGGGGATCCATTGCCCTCTTCTGATGTACCCTCTTCTGGGTGCCACCTTGGGTGCCAGATATTGCACATGGTGTGCATTCACACACGAAGGCAAACATCCATAAACAGAAAATAAAAATAAATCTAGTTTTTAAAAAGAAATCACTTGCAAGTCTGGCTCTGAGGCCAAACTGTGTAGTTACAGCTAATTTGGAGATTGTCAAGGAGGATGGCTTAAGTCAGGTGTTCAAGGCCAGCCTGGATGAGAAAGCAAGATCCCACCTCTAAAAAACATCTCAGCTTCTGTCCCTCTCCCACTAGCCCCTACCTCTGCATCTGCAGGGACTCTGTTTCCTATATCCAGAAGCCCTGATATCCACCCTCACTCTCTTCCAGAAACCGAGGCAAAGGCCCTTTTGAAGGAGCGACAGAAGAAAGACAATCACAACCTAAGTAAGCCGCAGAGCAGGCGCACTTGCCCACCCGCCACACAGCCCTGCCGTGCTCCTTGCTTCAAGGGCCACCTTCCATGGGGAGCCTCCCAGCGCCCCTGATCCTCTCCCTTCCTTCACCCATTGATGACTCTTCCTGCTCTTTCTTTTTCTCCCCCTCTCTTGAAAGTTGAACGACGCAGGCGATTCAACATTAACGATAGGATCAAAGAGCTGGGCACCCTCATCCCCAAGTCCAATGATCCGTGAGTCTGGGCTGGGGACCCCAGGCCAATGGGAGGTGGAACGAGCATCCTGGACCAGGGAAGTTGTTCCTTGGTGTGTCTGCCATGTAGTCTTGCCCAGACAAAAGTTCTCTGAGCTGGATGTTGAGGCTCATACCTGTATTCTCAGCTTTGGGGAGGCTGGGGCAGGAGGATTGCCATGAGTTCAAGACCAGTCTGGGCTATATAGTAAGCTCTAGGCTATCCTGGGCTACAGAGTGAGACTCTGCATCAAAAAAAAAAAACCCAATACTTCCCCACCCCCCAAAAGAGCCCTCTGTCTTTCTTAGCTGGGGGACTGTAGACCTTCCGACTTTGAATCCACAGTATTAAGTTCGTCTGGCCTATCTGCACCCTGTGGAACATAAACACAAGTGTTCTGTTCATTTTGTAATTCTTTTGCGTAGTCAGGGTTCAGTTATTGAACTTTTGCTTTGTACCAAGTACTCTGATAGGCTCTGAGGACACCAGAGGGAACAAAAGGAAAAATACCATTGTCCTTTGGATCTGATGCCTTTAACTGAGGCACCACAGTTAAGACAGTTAAGACAAAGAAAATCCATGACATTCGTTTTTTTTTTTTTTTTAAGATTTATTTTATTTATTATATGTAAGTACACTGTAGCTGTCTTCAGACACTCCAGAAGAGGGCGCCAGATCTCGTTACAGATGGTTGTGAGCCACCATGTGGATGCTGGGATTTGAACTTATCACCTTCGGAAGAGCAGTCAGGTGCTCTTACCCGCTGAGCCATCTCACCAGCCCCGACATTCGTTTTTTAATGAGGGTTGTGGAACAGAAGAGAACTGGCCTTGGTGGTGTATGCCTATTAGCCCAGCACTCAGCCTTCTGAGGCAGGAGGATCTAGAGTTTGAAGACAGCCTCAAAACAAAAGGATGCGGGGGAACTGAAGAGCTGCGCTCAGCAGTTAAGAAGACCTGGGTTTGGTTCCAGTTCCAAGGCATCTGATACCCTTCTTTGGCCTCCAGGAGCATCAGGCGGGGGCAGGTGCTGTTGGTGCATACACATACATGCAAGCAGAAGGAAGATGAGTGGATAGTGGGATGGTGACAGTGACTGTGGCGAGCAGAGTAGGGCTGAGCAGGCCTCAGCTAGCAAGGAGACACTTGAATAGAGAGCTGAAAAGACTGAGCTCTGTATGTAGCTAAGCACAGTGCTTGCCTACCATGTGAAAGGCCCTCCGTTCATCCCCAGCACAGAACAGGAACGGGCAAGATGGAGGAGGCCTTGTGCTAGAGGGAAAGCCCTAGGTGTAGGGTTGTATCCAAGTAAGGGGCTTGAGATGAAAATAGTTTCCTATGTTAACACTTGAGAGGCCAGCCTTGGCTGTCATGGGGGAAAGGAGCCAAAAAGGGTCAAGAGGGCTTCCAGGTTTGGGGATATAATGGCCACCACTAGATGATTGCAAGCATAGGGTTTATTGAAAGCACTCTAACCCTTTGATTTACCTCAAATTCTGACATGTGGTCAGGTATTCCATCTACATGGCACAATCCCCCCTGAGAGAGTCATGTACAGCGCTAGATCTTTTACCTCTTCTCGGGCCCCACAGGGAGATGCGCTGGAACAAGGGCACCATCCTGAAGGCATCTGTGGATTACATTCGCAAATTACAGAAGGAACAGCAACGCTCCAAAGACCTGGAGAGCCGGCAGCGGTCCCTGGAGCAAGCCAACCGAAGCCTGCAGCTCAGGATTCAGGTTTGAGGGGAGAAAATTGGGAGGGTGACTGGCACTTCTGCAGGTAGAGGCAGGCAAAGAGCTGACCAGTTTTCCCTTTAGGCAACCCAATTCAAATGATGATGAAATAAGTAATTAGCACACCATTACCAAGAATAGCTAGAATACCTGGCATGGTGGTTCTCTGCTGTGCCTTTCATCCTACCTTTCAGGAGGCAGACACCATTCTGGAGGCAGACTCTGCTGGATCTGTGGGTTCAAGGGCCAAGGCCTGACTCTGCCTTTACAAATTAGAAGTAAGATGGTTTAATGGCTCACTGGGTGCTCTTCCAGAGCACTTAAAAAAATAACAACAACAACAACAAAAAAAAAAAAAAAAACAAGTCTGTAACTCCAGTTCCAGGGGATCTGACACTCTCTTCTGGCCTCCACAGGCATTGTACCCATGATGTGCAGGCAAAACACCAATACACAACAAAAATAAATATTTAAAAAAAAAGTCTCATCTGGGCATGGTAGCACATGCCTTTAATTCCAGGGTGGCAGGGGAAGGCAGATCTCTTGAGTTCAAGGCAAGACAGGGATATACAGAGAAACCCTATCTAAGGGGGGAGGAAAAAGCAAAGAGATTCTCCAAATAGTAGTCTAATGTATGTGGCATATATGTTGACTCGTGCTGTAATAAGAGCTGTATGGGGCTGGAGAGATGGCTCAGCGGTTAAGAGTACTGACTTCTCTTCCGAAGGTCCTGAGTTCAAATCCCAGCAACCACATGGTGATTCACAACCATCCATAATGAGATCTGACACCCTCTTCTGGTGTGTCTGAAGACAGCTACAGTGTACTTACATATAATAAATGAGTAAATCTTAAAAAAAAATAAGAGCTGTATGCCCATTAACTCATTTAATTCCCAGAAACACCCATATAAGAGAACCTTCCATTATTGTACCATTTTACAGAGTGGGACTCTGGGGCTCAGAGACTAAGCCTGAAATTTGGCAAGCAGTGAGGCCAGAGGATGCATGGGAACCGAATAGCCTTTCAATGAAGACACTCTTCTACCTGTGAGGGAGGGCCTTTGCACCCAGCTTACTTTGTACCCACCCCTTCGTTTTTACAGGAGCTAGAACTGCAGGCCCAGATCCACGGTCTGCCAGTCCCTCCCAACCCAGGACTGCTCTCCCTAACTGCAAGTTCAGTTTCTGACAGCCTCAAGCCAGAACAGCTGGACATTGAGGAGGAGGGCCAGCCTAGCGCAAAGTTTCACGTATCCGGAGGACCTGCCCAGAACGCTCCTCTTCCACAACAGCCTCCAGCACCACCTTCCGATGCCCTTCTGGACCTACACTTTCCCAGCGACCACTTGGGAGACCTGGGGGACCCCTTCCACCTAGGGCTAGAGGACATTCTGATGGAGGAGGAGGGGATGGTGGGAGTACTGTCAGGGGGTGCCCTGTCCCCACTGCGGGCTGCTTCTGACCCCCTGCTTTCTTCAGTATCCCCGGCTGTTTCCAAGGCCAGTAGCCGCCGCAGCAGCTTCAGCATGGAAGAGGAGTCCTGATCAGGCCTCACTCCTCCCCCTGGATGAGACCCTGCCTTTTTCCCAACCCTCCTGTGAGACTGTCCTGTCCAGGAAATCTGGGGGAAGAGGAGTTGCAATCAGGCCCCAACCCTGTAATAGGCAAGGAGGAGGAATCAGGTGAGGCCCTGCCCCCTTTCCAGTCATGGGGGAGAAGGTGGAAGAGAGCTGGGAAATCGAAGTTCATCACTTGCGCATCATAGCCTTACCCCTTACCCCTGGTCCTACTCCTGCCTAGGTGATAGAAGGAGGCAGGATAAGGGTATGCCCCTGGCCACTAGGGTCCTTATAAACAGGTCTCTGAAGGAAAGGAGATGCCAGGATGTTACTCTATTCCTTCTCTGGGAATTGCCAGTCCAGCTTTTCCTGGCACTGGAAGAAAAATCAGAAGAGTGCTCCCCCGCCCCCCGCCAGGGTTAATCCCTATCTCTTCCTTATGACCCCTGACTTGTTCTGGCAAGGAACAGAAGTAAGGGTGTGATCCAGCCCATTCCCCTGGGACCCATCCCTTCTCTATAGGGAAAGCCCAGCACAGATATTACAGGTATGGAGGAGTTACTAGGCTCTGATCTCCCACGTAGAGGCCCCAGCCCTAGCCCTGACCCTTAGCAGGACACCATGCAAGCATTCCATTTGGCAGGGAGGATCAGTTCCTTAGCTCCCTGCCTTAACCTGGGACCAACCTGGGACCTGACCTGTGAGGGCTCTGTGCTGGCCTTATTCTTGGGGAAGGGAACAGATTTTGACCTAGATCAAGTGTGACTTAGGTCCTCACCCTTGGGACGACCTTGCCTTTTCTGCCTTGAGGGGCAGTTTTGGGGAGATGAAAGGGATTAGTGTGGACCCAGTGTAGGCATCCCAGTACTTCCCTTCACCTTGTAGAAAATGGTAAAGAAAGGGCATGTCCAGGCTCTTTACCAGCCCAGGGAAACAGAAATCTCCCTAGAAGGCAGGGCCCCGGAGGAATGGTGGCAAAGGTATAATGTATCCCTCATTTGTTTGTGAATTTTTTATTGAACCCACCCACTCAGATGCTAAGTCAACCCTGACCTCTGTCCCATTCACACCGTTCTCCATTTAAGGGACTACCCCTGTTTCAGAGCCAGTCCCCACCTAGTCCCATCCCTGCCACCTACACCCAAGGTCTTCAGCTTTAAATTGCTGGAGCCAGGCCCCAAGGAGGATTTACTGAGGGGTCTGTAGGTTTGACTAAAATAATAAATGCTAGGCGTGTTTGATGCGCTTTTAACTTTGGCATCGAGTCTACCGTTCTTGTTTTTGATGGTGCAGTGAACATGGCCCCTGTGGGTTAGGAGAAATCACAATTCTAGAAAAAAAAAGATAGAACAGATTTCAGAGGCCCAAATAGAGAATTTTTAGATAGAAGGAGAGCCCAGAGGGAAACCACCTGTAAGCAAAAGCAATGAGCCTCCCTAAGAGCCTGCACTGACTGGATCAGCTGAACTGCTGTGCTTCTCCACGTTAATTCCCCTGGGGCTATTGCTCTGTATGCCTGTTTCCTCCCCATTCTCTGGTTGGAGAGGCAGTACCTTCCGCAGACATGTAGCCTGTAAGCGCGCCATGCCGGAATGCCATGTGCAGAGAGAGATACTCTAACTTACAGGGCTGGAGTTGGAGACCCAGCTAGCCCTCCAACACTCAGCCATGTCCTCAGCCTTGTAGGCTCACTGATAAAAGTATGTGAGGGTATTCAACAAAACGTATTCAAGCTCTCAGACACAACAAAGAAAAACCAGTGCAGGTGGGAACAGGCATTGTCACCACGTCTGGAATAACATTGGGAAGGGTGAGGCAGGACAGTTTGCAAGTTTAGGGCAGCCTAGGTTATTCAGACCCATCTGAACAAAACAATAGGGAAGCACAGGCCGGGCGTGGTGGCGCACACCTTTAATCCCAGCACTGGGGGGGGGGGGGGGGGGGGGGGGGGGGGCAGAGGCAGGCAGATATCTGAGTTCGAGGCCAGCCTGGTCTACAGAGTGAGTTCCAGGACAGCCAGGGCTACACAGAGAAACCCTGTCTCGAAAAACCCAAAAAAAAAAAAAAAAAAGAATACGGAAGCACATTTGGTATTGTGGGGCATGTAAATGTAGGTAAGCACCCATATGTAGCCTCTTACTATTTTTAAGACAAAAATTTCAAATAGTTCAAGCTGGATCCTCAGCCTCTTGAGGACTGGAATGACACATCTATCTCATCACTTGAAGGCTGGGAGAAGTCTTTTTCTGATGATCAGTAAGATCAACAGGACAAGCATCAGACTTAGTCCTTAACATCACCACCAGGCTAGTCCCTGTGAGTGCACAGTCCTGCTTACAGCATCTTCTCATGAGAAGAAACCCAGTGCTTAGAAGGCTGCAGCAGGAATAGTAAGGGACATCCTGCACCAATTAGGCACGCTGGAGCATGCCCAAGCACTCCCAAGGTTGAATGAAGCAGGAGGAAGTTCTCGATGAACATTCAAGGCTAGGCTATGCTATAGTGTGAGTTGAGATTTTGTCTCAAAACCACAGTGGGCGGGTGATGATGGCTCAGAACAATGTTTTACCACTTGCTACAAACCTGACTATTTGGAGTTCTATTCTTCGAATTCACTTAAAGGAGGAAGGTAGAAAACGAATTCCACAGCGGTGTCTTCTGACAGCCATGGTGCACATGTGGGTCATGACACGTGTTCTCACATAACCTACACACAATGCACACGAAAAGTAGCCAGCTGGGTAAACAAAATCACCAGGTAAACTGCACTTGGAAGGTGAAGGAAAGAGGAATCAGAAACCAAGCTGTACTACATCCTAAACTTGAAGCCAGTCTGATCTGCGTGAGGCCTTGTCTCAAGAACAAGGATGTCAAAATAAGAAGACAACGTGCTGGAGAAATGGTGTGACAGTAAAGGGCGCAGCTACCCTTCCCAAGAACCCAGGTTTCCATTCCCAGGCCCTGCACAGTGTGTGGCTCTGGAACCCCAGTCCCAGGGGGATCTGATGCCCTCTTCTGGCTATCTTAGGTACTGCATGCACATGAGGCACTAACATACTTCAGAAATAAAGGAAAGAGAGGATTATTAAAATAGAGAACAAGGACATTGCTGACATATTTCACTCCACTGCCTGGGAAGCAGAGACAAGAGAATCTCTTGAGTTTGAGGCCAGCATGTTGATCACAGGCAGTTTCAGGCCCTACTCCTAGATTACATAGCAAGACCTTGTCTCAAAAACCCTAAAACAACCAATCAATAAACACATAGAAGAATACATTTCAAGATATAAGACCTCAGGCTCGAAGGGTAACTTGGCCATTAAAGGTTATAGCTCACAACCAAAACAGACAACAGTTATGCTAAGTGATATGACCCAGACACAGGATATATACTGTATAACTCATATGTGGTAGCTAGACTGTGCAATTTACAGAGAAAATACAACATGTTACCAGAGGCTGGGAAGTTCAGAATAATAGTTTATTTTATGTGCATTGGTCTTTTGCCTACATGTGTGACTGAGGACAGATCTTGGAGTTACAGGCAGTTGTAAGCTGCCATGTTGATGCTGGGAGTTGAACCCAGGTCCTCTGGAAGGAAGAGCAGTCATTGCTTGTAACCATTAAACCATTCTAGCTCCCCCGGATAATAGCTTATTATTTTAAGGGTACAGTTTCTGTTTGAGATAATAAAAAAAAGTTCAGAAAATACATAGTATCAGTCGCTAAGCATTGCAAGTGTAATTAATGCTCCTGAATTTCACATTCAAAAATGATTTTAAAATGCCAATTTTTGTTAGACATACACAATAATTTTTTTGAGACAGTATCTCACTATGTAGACTTGGCTGTCCAGGAATACACTATGTAGGCTAAACTGGCCTCAAACTCACAGATCTGCCTGTCTCTGCTGGATTAAAGACATATTCTGCCACACCCAGCTATTTATTTATTATTTTATGTGTTTGAGAGGTTTGCCTGCATGTATGTATATTCATGCCTGGTGCTGTCTGAGGTCAGAGGACATCAGATCCCCTGGGACTGGAGTTATAGACAGGTGTGAGCTGCCATGTGGGTGCTGGGAATAAAACCTGGGTCTTGTGTAAGAGCAACAACTGTTCTTTTTTTTTTTTTTCAAGACAGGGTTTCTTGGCTGTCCTGGAACTCACTCTGTAGACCAGACTGGCCTCAAACTCAAAAATCCACCTGCCTCTGCCTCCTGAGTGCTGGGATTAAAAGCGTGCGCCACCACGCCTGGTTAATGGTTTTAAAATAATAAAAGAAGCTAGGTTTGGTGGCTCACATTTGTAGACACTCAGGAAGCCAGATTGAAAGATCTCTGGAAGCTTGAGGTCAGCCAGGGCTTCAGAGTAAAACCATGGCTCACAACTTCCCCCAAACCTGAAGAATTTAGAGGCAGTTAACAGTTGCCAGAGAGGCGCTTTTGGCAGTTAATGATTGCTGGAAGGAGAAAAGGACATTTTCTTCAGTGGTGGCCACTGATAAAGGACTCCTGCTTCTGTAAATAACTCCTCCCCATGCTAACTCACTGGGTCTCACACACACAAAAATACTTGAAATGAAAAAGGGACTACTTGAGGAGGAGGAGTGTGGGAGGAGGAGGGGGACAGGAGAGGATCTGGAGGTGAATATGATGAAAATATAGACAAGTATGCAAATGTCTTAATGAAACCCATTATTATGTATAATTAATATATGCTAGCTGATAAAAGGGAGGACAACAGTTTTGAATAGCTTCGTGCCAAAAGTTCTTTTCATTCGCCTCCACTCACTCACCCACTCCCGCCTCACCACTCTAGCATCCCCTTAGGCTGGGGCATCAAGCCTCCATAGAACCAAGGGCCTCCCTCCCATTGATGTCAGATAAGGCCATCCTCTTCTGCATCTGCAGCTGGAGCCATGGGTGCCTCCCACCTCCTTGGATGGTGGTTTAGTCCCTGGGAGCTCTGAGTGGTCCTGTTAGCTGATACTGTTGTTCTTCCTATGGGGTTGCAATCCAGTCAGCTCCTTCAGTCCTTCCCCGGGTTCAGTCCAATGGTTGGCTGTGAGTATCTGCATCTGTGTTGGTCAGATGCTGGCAGAGCCTCTCAGGAGACAGCCATACGAGGTTTCTATCAGCAAGCACTTCTTGGCATCAGCAATATTGCCAGGGTTTGGTGTCAGCAGATGGGATGGATCCCTAGGTGGGGCTGTCTCTGGATGGGCCTTTCCTTCAGTCTCTGTTTCATTTTTTGTCCCTGTCTTTCCCTTGGACATGAACATTTCTGGGCTAAAGAATTTGAGATGGGTGGGTGGCCCCACCCCTTACCTGGGGGCTGTGCTTATCTACTAGAGGTGGTCTCTACAGGTTGTATCTCCCCATTGTTGGGTATTTCAGCTAAAGTTATCACCATTGGGTCCTGGGAGCCTCTTGCTTCCCTGGAGTCTAGCATGCCAAAAGTTCTGATAGCAAATTCTTTAAAAGATACAAAATGTCAGTGGGGAGAAGTAGGGAGGGGCAGAGAATTCTGCCCTAAAGGAAACATAAGACCAAATCTCTAGAAACTTTACAGAGAACTGAAGAAGTGAGGATAGTTCCTGACTCATTCTAAGAGATTAGCATTTAGCCGTGGTGCATGGTGGCGCACGCCTTTAATCCTAGCACTCGGGAGGCAGAAGCAGGTGGATTTCTGAGTTCGAGGCCTGCCTGGTATACAGAGTGAGTTCCAAGACAGCCAGGGCTACACAGAGAAACCCTGTCTCGAACGCCCCCCGAGAGAGAGAGAGAGAGAGAGAGAGAGAGAGAGAGAGAGAGAGAGAGAGAGAGAGAGTGTGTGTAGCATTAGTCTGTCCCAAGCAAAGAGAAAGCCATTACAAGAAAGCTAATTTTGGGGGGGCTGGTGAGATGGCTCAGCGGGTAAGAGCACCTGACTGCTCTTCCGAAGGTGATAAGTTCAAATCCCAGCATCCACATGGTGGCTCACAACCATCCGTAACGAGATCTGGCGCCCTCTTCTGGAGTGTCTGAAGACAGCTACAGTGTACTTACATATAATAAATAAAATAAATCTTTAAAAAAAAAAAAAGAAAGCTAATTTTTTTCTTCCTGAGCCATAGATGCAAAATTCGTGTGTGTGTCTCTCTGTGTACGCACACTAGGGATGGAACCCAGGGACCTGGCAAACAGGATCTCACTAGGCTGCACTAGGTTTTAACTCCTTTATTTATTTTATCTCAGACTTGTAGAAAAGTTACAAAACAACAATCCCCAATGTTAATGTTTTACCATCTCCTTTTTTTGCCCACTCCATCTCTCCTCTTTTCTCCACATGTCTGTACTTGTCTTGAGGAGCTCCAAGACCACCCTCGGGTTTAGTAGTAGCCATGATTCTTTATAATGAAAGAATAGATATAACATGGGATCAGAAAAAGGAAACAGATGGCCTAGAGAGATGGCTCAGTGATTAAGAGCACTGACTGCTCTTCCAGAGGTCCTGAGTTCAATTCCCAGCAACCTCATGGTGGCTCACAACCATCTATAATGTGACCTGATGCCCTGTTCAGTCATACAGGTGTTCATGCAGATACAGTACTCATAGACATTTTTTTTTTTTTTTTTGGTTTTTCAAGACAGGGTTTCTCTGTGTAGCCCTGGCTGTCCTGGAACTCACTCTGTATACCAGGCTGGCCTCGAACTCAGAAATCCGCCTGCTTCTGCCTCCCGAGTGCTGGGATTAAAGGCATGTGCCACCACGCCCGGCTTCGGCTTTTTTTTTTTTTTTAGATGTATTTTATTTCTTTATTATGTGTAAACACACTGTAGCTGTCTTCAGACACTGCAGAAGAGGGCATCAGATTTCATTACAGATGGTTGTGAGCCACCATGTGGTTGCTGGGATTTGAGCTCAGGACCTTTAGAAGAGCAGTCGGTGATCTTAACCGCTGAGCCATCTCACCAGCCCCCACTCATAGACATTTTTAAAAAAGGAAACAGACTACTGGTTTGATCTGAGAATTCCATTCATAGGCTCCCGTGGACTCTGTACCTACCTTAGGGAAGGGGAACGTGACTATCCCACAGTTCAGATGAAGCTGGCACATGGCACATGCTTCCTTCCCAACAGGAGTGCTACAAGACTCCATTCCTACAGCAATGAGTCTTCTGCACTGGTCAGATGCGGGAGTTAAAGGGAGCTGTGGTGGAAACCACCACCCCTGCATCTTTCAAGTCCTTGATGGTGGCACTGATTTCTGCAATTCCACCAGGAAAACTATTTTCTTTGACTCACCATTTTTTCCTGGCAGAGGCAATTCTCAATGCTTCCAGTTAGCCTTTCCACCCATAATAGCCCTTACAGAACAGGTCAGGGACCCCATGTGAGGGTTTTGTCAATTCCTAAGGATATCTATTCCAATTATACATTCTTTTTTGTTTGTTTGTTTTTTGAGATAGGGTTTCTTTTTATAGCCCTGGCTGTCCTGGAACTCACTTTGTAGAGCAGGCTGGCCTCGAACTCAGAAATCCGCCTGCCTCTGCCTCAGGATGAGTTCAGGAACCCACTGGACCTATTGTTAATCAGACTTCAGCCAAAATTCCATTCATCACCTGACCTCCAGAAGCCCATACTTTATTTATTTTTGTTTTTATATATTTTTACATTTTTAATTAGTTTAATATATTATTTATTATGTATTTTTATTAGATGTTTTCTTCATTTACATTTCAAATGCTATCCCCTTTCCTAGTTTCCTCTCCGAAAATTCCCTACACCCTCCCTCCCCCCTTTGTTTTTTGTTTTTATTGGATATTTTCTTTATTTACATTTCAAGTGCTATCCCCTTTCCTGGTCCCCCTCCTGAACCCCCCCATCCTATCCCCCACCCCCTGCTTCTATGAGAGTATTTTTCCACCCACCCACCCATGCCTGCCTCTCCGCCCTCAATTCCCCTATAATGGCGCATCTATTGATAATTCATAGGACCAAGGACCTCCCCTCCCATTGATGCCTGACAAGGCCATCCTCTGCTACATATGCAGCTGGAGCCATGTGTACTCCTTGGTTAGTGGCTTAGTCCCTGGGAGCTCTGGGAGGCAGAAGTGCCTCCTTTAACTGGAAGGCTACAGTGTTTCTTGGGGGCTCCTACAATCCTCATCAATTTAGAACCAGTATGCAACACACCCAGGAAAGTCTGATTGTATCCTTTTCCCCAGTGTACAATCACCCCTGTAAAAGGCTGCAGGTCCCTCTGGGGAAGGACTGGGAAGGGCTAACAGTAAAACTCTTTGGTATTTTATTAAGGTCCTTCCTTCTGCATCTGTAAAGTGCCTCACGCCTGGAAACTGGTTCCCAGGCCAAGATTCCCTTTTGCCATGATCCAAGTTCATTTGTTTGAGACTCTTTCCACTGATACAAATCAAACAAAAATGCAATAGGCTGCTAATCTATTTTGTCGCATAATTGATTAGCCAGTACCAAAGGTCCATATGAGTCACGCCACCATAAAATAGACTTTGCCTGTGGTGACTATTACAGGTTCAACCACCATGAACATTGTTTTGCCCATAATAACTAAGCTCACCTTGCCTTTGGCAGTGCAGTGCTGCCACCTGGCTCCTCCTATTTCAAGGGCAAATTAAACGCATTGCATTTAATTCATCTAACTGAGCAGCAGCATCTCCCACCCCAATGTCTGACACAGGAAAAGGGATGTGTCTTCAAATGTGCGATACCCATCTCACCATTTTGTATCATACAGGATTAGTGAAGGGAATGTCGTCTGGGCTTTCCCATTGTGGAGGGCTAGGTTTCACACAGAGTACCCACTCTAGCTAGCAATGCAATTTCAACAAGTGTTATGTTTTGTTTTGTTTTGTTTTGTTTTGTTTTGTTTTGTTTTGTTTTGTTTTTCGAGACAGGGTTTCTCTGTGTAGCCTTGGCTGTCCTGGAACTCACTTTGTAGACCAGGCTGGCCTCGAAATCCGCCTGCCTCTGCCTCCTGAGTGCTGGGATTAAAGGCGTGCGCCACCACGCCCAGCGCAGATATTCTTATACTTCTGTTGCTTTATAGTTATTTCTAGTACCAACATTTGTATTAGTCAGAGTTCTCTAGAGTAACAGAACTTATAGAACACACACACACACACACACACACACACACACACACACACACACACACGAGGCTGGATATCTCAGCTGTTCTTCAATATTCAATGGAATCCCAAAAAAGTAATGTCAGGAGCCACCCAGGAAAGACTAAGAGCAGCAAGTGGCCTTGTGGGAGGTGGCCCAGCGGGTTGGTTGGTTTGTTTGTTTGTTTGCATGACCTGTGATGGGTGAGCTCTATGAGGCAAGGTCCCAAAGAGATTTCATCTCCAGATTGATTCATGCAGCTGATATGCCTTTCCTCTCATTATTAAATTAATATAATAATTCCTGGGCATTAGCCCACCCTATTGAGCAGATTTCCTGTAGATCAACATAAAGATGAACTATCAAGAATTAATGCTTTTGGGGCTGGTGAGATGGCTCAGCAGGTAAGAGTACCGGACTGCTCTTCTGAAGGTCCTGAGTTCAAATGCCAGCAACCACATGGTGGCTCACAACCATCCGTAATGAGATCTGACTCCCTCTTCTGGAGTGTCTGAAGACAGCTACAATGTACTTACATATAATAAATAAATAAATCTTAAAAAAAGAATTAA
>LR749516.1:810447-831302 GCA_902729485.2 Mus minutoides | reverse complement strand
CCGGTTAGAGCACCCGACTGCTCTTCCGAAGGTGATGAGTTCAAATCCCAGCAACCACATGGTGGCTTACAACCACCCGTAACAAGATCTGACGCCCTCCTCTGGTGCGTCTGAAGTCAGCTACAGCGTACTTATGAAGAATAATAAGAAAATGACTCCTTGGACTGGAGAGACCAACCGGAGCAAGTGAGGCTGTCTGTAGCGAGCGGAGCCGAACGGGGACGGCCGAAGCAAGCAGGGACGGCCGGAGCTAGCGGGCCAGAGCGAGTGGGGCCGAACGGGAACGGCCGGAAAGAGCGGGGCCAACCGGAGCAAGCGGAGCCGATCAGAGCGAGCCGGGCCGGCTGGAACGAGCGGGGGCCGTACGGGGGGCGGCCGGGAGCGAGTGAGGCTGGCCGAAGCGAGCAGAGCCGGCGGGAGCGAGCGGGGTTAACCGGAACAAGGAAAAAAAAAAGAATTAATGCTGTTTAGATGAATTAATGATTTTAAAAGTTCCTGATTTAATTAAAATGATCATAGGAAGAAAGTTTTAAGAGATAGTTCTTTTGCTAGAAAGATATAATAAAATTAGAACCAAGAATAGAATGTGGCTGGGCAGTGGTGGCACACACCTTTAATCCCAGCACTTAGGAGGCAAAGGCAGTCAGATTTCTGAGTTTGAGGCCTACACAGAGAAACTCTGTCTTGAAAAACAAATAAACAAACAAACAAACCTCACTAAGTAGGGTGGTGAAATGGAAAGATGAGCTGGTTCAAGTCATGTGGCTGCTGGGTGTGATGCTGTATGCCTCTGATTCCAGCGCTTGGGAGGCAGAAGCAGTATGTTCTTGTGAGTTTTAGTCCAGCCTTATTTATGTAATGAGTTCCAGGACAGCCAGGGCTTGGGAAAAACAGACAAACAAAACAACAACAGAAGAAACTGATGTGAAAACTTCAAGATCAAAGCCAAAAGCAACTGTATAAGAGCACTTAACTGTTACATGCCACTATTTCCTGAGGACACATAGGTGCTTCATCAATTTGTTTTTATTATTTATGTTTAATTGTGTGTGTGGATTTGGGTATATGTGCAGGTGTACAGAGAGACCAGAAGAAGGCATTGGATTCCCTGGAGCTGGAGTTACAGGTAGCTATGAGCTTCCAGGTGGGTGCTGAGAAATGAACCCAGGTCTTCTGGAAGAGCAGCCCATTAAGTCATCTCTCTAGCCCTAAGAGTTTTATTGCTATATATGTATAGTAGCAGTGAACAGTTAAATGGATGGTGAAAGTTGGAGGTAAGTTCTCACTGTTGGAGTAAAAAAATAAGGTGGAAGGGAAATCTATAATAAATCAAGTATGTGGTACTAGAATATCACTATTAATTCATGTTTGTTTGAAGTACATACAGACACATACAGACATAATTACAGATATGTATGTATATACATGTGTTGACATATATGATATATATCCCAGTGTGTGTGTGTGTGTGTGTGTGTGTGTGTGTGTGTGTGTCTACTATGGTAAATGTGGATGAAAGATGAATGGCAAGCTGCGCTGGCTGTTCTTGGTTGTCGACTTGACTACATCTGGAATTAACTAAAACCTAAATGACTGGGCACACTTGAGTGATTTTTAAAAGAATAAATAAATCATTTGCAATGCAAAGACTCACATTTTTTTAAAGATTTATTTTATTTTATTATATGTAAGTACACTGTAGCTATCCTCAGACACTCCAGAAGAGGGAGCCAGATCTCGTTAAGAGGGAGCCAGATCTCGTTAAGGATGGTTGTGAGCCACCATGTGGTTGCTGGGATTTGAACTTATCACCTTCGGAAGAGCAGTCGGGTGCTCTTACCCGCTGAGCCATCTCACCAGCCCCGCAAAGACTCACTTTTAAAATTTTCTTTATTTACATTTCAAATGGTATCCCGAAAGGTCCCTATACCCTCCCTCTGCCCTGCTCCCCTACCCACCCACTCCCACTTCTTGGCCCTGACATTCCCTTGTACTGGGGCATATAAAGATTACAAGACCAAGGGGCCCCTCTTCCCAATGATGGCCGACTAGGACATCTTCTGCTACATGAGCTCTGGGGGTACCGGTTAGTTCATATTGTTGTTCCACATATAGGATTGCAGACCCCTTCAGCTCCTTGAGTACTTTCTCTAGCTTCTCCATTGGGGGCCCTGTGTTCCATCCTATAGATGACTATGAGCATCCCCTTCTGTGTTTGCCAGGCACTGGCATAGCCTAACTCGAGATAGCTGTATCAGGGTCCTTTCAGCAAAATCTTACTGGAGTGCGCAATAGTGTCTGGGTTTGGTGGCTGATTATGGGATGGATGCCTGGGTGGGGTAGTCTCTGGATGGCCATCCTTTCGTCTTAACTACTTCCATGGGTGTTTAGTTCCCTATTGTAAGGAGGAATGAAGTATCCACACTTTGGTCTTCGTTCTTCTTGATTTTCTTATGTTTTGTAAATTGTATCTTGGGTAAAAAGACTCACTTTTAATCTCGATCCTTTGAGGTGGGAAGATCCACCTCTAATTTTAGCAAGATCGCTCCTTCACTGGCATTAGGAACCCATTTCTTTTTTTTTTTTGGTTTTTCGAGACAGGGTTTCTCTGTATAGCCTTGGCTGTCCTGGAACTCACTTTGTAGACCAGGCTGGCCTCGAAAGGAACCCATTTCTTATTTTCTTTTTCTTTTCTTTTCTTTTCTTTTCTTTTCTTTTTCTTTTTTTCCTTTTTTTTTGTTTTTTTGTTTTGTTTTGTTTTGTTTTTGTTTTTCGAGATAGGGTTTCTCTGTATAGCCCTGGCTGTCCTGGAACTCACTCTGTAGACCAGGCTGGCCTCGAACTCAGAAATCTGCCTGCCTCTGCCTCCCGAGTGCTGGGATTAAAGGCGTGTGCTACCACGCCCAGCTCAGGAACCCATTTCTTTGTGGACTGAGCAACTACTGGATTCATGGATTCTTAGACTTTCTGTTCACAGCCAGCCATTGCCGGAGTCATTTTAATAAATATTATATATATATGAGAGAGAGAGGTGGGGGTAAGAGGAAGAGGGAGGAGAGGGGGGAGAGGGAGAGAGAGGAGAAAGGGGGCATTCATTTTATAAGTTGTTACTCTAGAGAACTCTTGACTAATATATAAGCTGAGAGAAAAAATATAAACTATATTGCAGTAAAGCTTCAACATCTTGAATATAGAAGAAACTCTTAAACTTGAAGTGGGAGACCAAAAGCCAATACAGAGAATGGACAGACAATGTAAAGAAAGCCATATGTTATTTATTTTATTTTGTTTGTTTTGAGACAGGATCACACTCTGTAGCATGGGATGGCGTGTGTGTGTGTGTGTGTGTGTGTGTGTGTGTATGTCTGAGTGTGTAGCTCTGTGCAGAGTGTTTATTTGGCATGCACACATCCAAGGGTTTGATTTTCATCACTACTAGAACCAAGCAAACAATGACAACAGGAACCCCCACTAACTCCCTTGAAAAGCCCATGCCCATGTCTGCGGGTGAGGTCTGTCCCTTTCCTAGCCATTCCTCTGTCTCACTGTCTCTCTCTCTTTATGTGTTTATGCTTAGATCCATGTTTAAACACTTTCTTTCTTTCTTTCTTTCTTTCTTTCTTTCTTTCTTTCTTTCTTTCTTTCTTTCTTTCTTTCTTTCTTTCTTTCTTTCTTTCTTTCTTTCTTTCTCAGAGCTCTGGCTGAACCACTAAAGTTGTGTGCCACCATACCTGGATAAAAACTGTTTCTTGGGGCTGGTGAGATGGCTCAGCGGGTAAGAGCACCCGACTGCTCTTCCGAAGGTGATAAGTTCAAATCCCAGCAACCACATGGTGGCTCACAACCATCCGTAACGAGATCTGGCTCCCTCTTCTGGAGTGTCTGAGGACAGCTACAGTGTACTTACATATAATAAAAATAAAATAAATCTTTAAAAAAAAAAACTGTTTCTTAGACGGGCAGTGGTGGTACATGCCTTTAATCCCAGCACTTGGGAGGCAGAGGCAGGTGGATTTCTGAGTTCGAGGCCAGCCTGGTCTACAGAGTGAGTTCCAGGACAGCCAGGGCTACACAGAGAAACCCTGTCTCAGAGGAAAAAAAAAAACTGTTTCTTAATAAACTCCAACTTTCCTTCAAAATAGTATATTAATGGCTGGTGATACAGCTCAGAAATAGAGAGCACTTGCCAAACACACAAACACACACACACCACATGACTTGACATTAAAACAGTCCTTAAGAGCAGGCTGTGGTGGCACATGCCTTTAATCCCAGCACTTGGGAGGCAGAGGCAGGATTTCTGAGTTCGAGGCCAGCCTGGTCTACAAAGTGAGTTCCAGGTCAGCCAGGGCTATACAGAGAAACCCTGTCTCGAAAAAAAAAAACAGCAACAAACAAACAAAAACAAAAAAAACAGTCCTTAAACACATTTCATTTTCATTCATAACAAAAATACAAGTTAAGCCACACTAAAAGAATGAATAATCAAATTGTGGCATATGCATAATAGGAAATTCTATTCACTAACAAAATAAAAAGAAAAATCTGATAACACAATTTGGATGAATTGCAACAGCCAAAAGCAAAAAAGAAATGGAAATACAAAAGGAATACATTGTATCTTATTCTACAATAGACAAATGTACTATAGCACCAAAAGAAACAATGTAGCTCTAGCTGTAGGAGGGGTTGAATGAAAGAACCTTTAAGGAGTGATGAAGTGTTCTCCCTGGATTGTGACGACATGGGTGTCTGAGAAGTCCAAGAATGGTATCGGTTTAAATGACTGCGTTTATATTGAGAGACAGCCTATATCAATAAAATCTTTCAATTTACAAAGACCCTGCTTGAATACATTTCCCATAGCAGGGAAATAATTTCGTTTCCATGAGAATACACTGAGCAACACTTGCTTTCGGATCCGCGATGGTTAGAGCGCTGTTAAATAATTGTTTCTGATGCTTTTGTTTCGGTGTTGGGGACCACATCCAGAACCTTGAGTGTGCTACCAGACTCTTTTCCATGGAGCTAGTTTTTGGTTTTTTTTATTTTTTTTATTATTTATTTATTTATTTTTGGTTTTTCGAGACAGGGTTTCTCTGTGTAGCCCTGGCTGTCCTGGAACTCACTTTGTAGACCAGGCTGGCCTCGAACTCAGAGATTCGCCTGCCTCTGCCTCCCGAGTGCTGGGATTAAAGGCGTGCGCCACCACGCCGGGCTTGTTTTTATTTTTTAATGGACTTTTCTGTTTTTGTTTTATTCGCTACTGTTCTCCTCGTGAATTTTTAGCTTTCTCAATGACTAGATCTTTTCCCTAACATGATATAAAACACTGTGTTGATAAAAATCATTGTCAGACCTTTTCTTAAAAAATGAGGGGTGGGTGGTCGAGGACTTTACGTGAGGCGGGATTCCCCTTTGGGGTCACCCGTAGGAGGGCCGGAACAAGACCCGAGGAAGCTTCCGCTTTCATTTCCTTGGTTATTGAGTCACTTTCTCTTTAAAGGAGCGTCGCGGAAGGGTAATTTTCTGTCGGAGGATTACTTCCCTCCCGACGAGTCCACCCATGATACAGGGATACCATAATATCGCATAGCAATGAGTAATCTATAAATGCTCAAAAGCCATAACAGACAATTTACAATTTTGTAAAATTCAAGGTAAAAATTGTCTGACCTCTGAGCATCATTCTCTTCTTTCCGTCTCTAAAATGCTTTACATTTGATTTAGGTTTCTTCCCCTCCAATACTGGTCAGTGGTTCGCTCCGACCTTAGCACTGACAGGCTGCAGAAGCTGCAGCTGCGCACAAAGCTTGCGGGGGATGGGGGGGAGGAACATGGCGCAAGCTCTGTCTGAAGAGGAGTTTCAACGGATGCAGGTGCTGCTGGATGTGGGGAAGACCACCCCTCTAGTAGACTGGGGGCGGGGTAGAGACGAGAAGAGCCATCGGTTCTGAAGATTTGATTGGGATGGGTATTAAGTATAAGGGGGTGGTCTGGGGAAGGGAAACTGAGGCTCTGACTTGCGATCTTAAGTGATTTCAAAGATTCTATGTGGGTTCTGAAGGTTGGGTTCTCTTAGCTTTGTAGGGAATGTAGAACGTCTTTAGGCGACTTTCTCAGTTCGGAATGAGATGAGACCTTTGGGTCCATGTGTAGGGCATACCATTAAATGGTGATGATGTTAGACTTTAAAGGTTAGGTTCTGAGGAGAAATTATTTGGTCGGGAGAGAAAAGCAGGCATCTGGCCATTTGCGTCATGTGGGGGGTGGGGGGGCGCTTGTTATTTGTCAGGACAAGACCATGAACCAGTGGGAGGTGGAAAGTTTGTGGGAGATACCAATACCACTAGGCCAGGGGAATAGGGAAAGACCATGGATCTCTTCCTTAGAGTTGTTGTGCCATTGATGGTAGAAGATCCTAAGAGGAGGGGTGGGTATAATTGCATGGATTGGGGTGATTTCTTTAGATCCGGGGTGATGAGCATTCTAAATAGGTAATACCATTAACTCAGATTAGAGGAAGGACCATAGGATATTTATAAACTGATACTTTGGGAGTTCAGGAAAGGGGGCCCTCTGACCTGTTGATCCTTTTCCGGGCATCTCGAAAGGGAATAGAAGCATGGCACAATGAATGGACACTTAATGAAAGAGCCTTAGTGGGAAAGACTGAAATGGGGAAACCTTAGAGTCCTATAGGTTGAGGGCAGAACGCTTGAGGGAGCAGAAATATTCGATTGGCCTGGGAGCTAGTTAGTCTGCTTGAGGGACACTGAAGATGTAAGAGTGACCTATTGGACCATAAATGGGGAGGACCACTGGAAATTGCAGAAGATTATGAATAAGACTAGTTCAACTGGCCCACTCAAGGGCATTTGAGAAATCCTGAAGGACAGACATAATGTCACCCCCATTGAAGACATCTTGTAAAAAGGGGATAGATACTTGAGCAAGGAAGGTTTATCCTATTTGAGCCATGTGTAAGGAGATACTATTGGGCTTTTGGAGAGGGACTTCAAGGTGGGTAGAAAGGTATTCCAGTTGGTCAAAGATTAGGAGAGCTGCTATTGGGGTCCTGAGGAGAACAGAACAAGAAAGATCCTATAGTAGCTAAGCCTTCTGATCTGATCTAGAGCAAACCAGTGTGCTGAGAAAGGTGGAGCTGGTACTTTGAGAGGGACATAAAACTAGGGGTAGTGGACAGTGGGTGGTTCTGGGAAGAATCAGATTTAGGGCTTGCCAAGGCTGGTGGATATACATGTACTGTTTGAAGTGGCCTGTGCTGCACTTCCTCTTAATTCTATACTTAAGGGGACGCTGACTTGTTTTGAAAACCTTGGCAGTTCCACAAGACCTTGAGCAACATCCCCTGACTCATGGAAGTTGGGAAGGAGAAAGAATAGATTCTCTCTCCTCGGGAAAGAATTTAGAAGCCCCCCAACCCCTGCCAAAGGGGCCTCCTGGGTCTAGGCAGGACAGTGTTCAGGGAGTAAGGAGGTCAGCCAAGATGATTTCATCTGCATGTATAGTCACAGAAACTCATATGAACAGCAGCCTAACTATTCCAATACCCTTCAGTGGTCCAGGTGGGGAATGGATCAGTGGGGAAATGATGGGATAAGGCTGGCTGTGGTTATAAATGGAGCTGGACAAGGTGGATCTGGGGCTCAGGGCTTGGCTGCCCATTTAAGAATACAGTATCCAAAGATCTTAAGGAGCAACTGAGGAAGTCCTTAGGAGATACCAGTCCAGTCTTTAGGGCTTAGGGGCTTGGTTGCCTCATGTGGGGGTAGGAATGCTTTCCTGATAAATATTTTTGTTTCATGGCTCCTTCCAAAGACTCAGCTCCTGGAGCTCCGGACAAATAACTACCAGCTTTCGGATGAACTTCGGAAGAATGGTGTTGGTGAGCCAAGAGAGTGCCATTAGATGGGGTGGTTTTGGGGGGAATAGAGGCAAAGGTTTTCCTTTAGAGGCCTGATAAGATGACCCTTCAGTTCCTTGTTACCGCCTGAGGCTGAGATTCCCTGCTTTCCCTGCACCAGAACTTTCCAGTCTTCGACAGAAGGTCGCCTACCTGGATAAGGAGTTCAGTAAAGCTCAAAAGGTACCTCCCTCTGCCTACCCCATCCACCCACCACTTGCTTCGCCCCTATCCATCTGACTCATTCCCAGTGAACACCCACACTGAAGCAGACCTAATGTCACATGCTGCTTCCTTATAGTCATTCAAAGTTTTTTTTTTTCCACAGAAGTCTCTTCAGTTGGCTAATTTTAACCTAATCTTGCCTAATTTCTGTGTATGTTTCTTTTGAGACAGGATCTTGCTATGTAGCCCAGACTGGCCTTGAACTCTTGATTGTCCTGCCTCAGCTTCCCATGTGCTGGGATTATAGATGTGTGCTGACATGCCTGGCTTTGCTTAATTTATTGATTTATTTTAATTTATTCTAATATCAATTGCTTATTTGTTTTTATTTACTTTTTTTTGTGGTGCTACAGATCAAGCCTAGGATCTCATGCATGTTAGGCAAGCTCTCCATATTTGATCTTAGCCAAAAGGCTAAAAAGGGATCTTTTCGTTGTTTACAAGACAGAGTCTCTTGAAGCCTAGGCTGGCCTTGTGCTTTTATGTAGCTGAAGATGGCCTTGAATTCCTGATCTCTATTCTTCATCCTTCTGTCTCCAACTCCCACATTCTGGGATTACAGGAGTAAGCCACCACACCTAGCTCTAAGCTGCCTCTACTCCTGTGCTCCATGTGCAGCCCTCATTCATTAACTTTGTCTTGAAAAGGGCATCTAGCTGTGTTTCTCAGGCTGGTCCCCAATTCCTGGCCTCAACTTGGCTTCCTTCCTCAACCTCTTGAGTACCTGGATCTATAGGCATGTATACCGCATGTGGCTTCATTCATTAACTTTGAATTAGTCAGGTCTATCAGTAAATCTGCCTTGAGTCTGCCTCCTGTCGTCCACGTACACCGCTTCTTTTTGCTCCTGCCCCATCCACTTGTCCTGGTCCTGTTGGTGACATGAGACCAAACCCACCTTTCAGATTCTTTCAAGATAAGGTAGAATAGAGCCTAGCTTGGCTTTTAAAGAGAGGCTAGATCCTTATTTTTATCCTTCTTCATTGCTCTGTTTTCATATGTAGTACAATGTTGCATATAGTATATGCTGAATAAATACTTGTCAGATGAGGAGGGCCTGGAGCTCATTGGTTAAGAGCACTGGCTGCTCTTCCAGAGTTCCATCCTCAGCATCCACACGGCAGCTCACAAATAGGCTGTAATTCTAGTTCCAGGGGATATGATGCCCTCTTCTGGTCTCCGAGAGTACTTCATGCACCCATACACAAAAATAACCATGGAAAAAAAAAGGTGGAAGGTGAACTGACTCCATGAAATTGTCCTCTGATCTCCATGTGTAAGCAGTGACATGTGTACTCCTGTGCACAGACATGCACAATAATAATGAATGAATAGATTTTTAAAAAATACTCATTTGGATGAATGAATGCAGAATTCAGGAAAATCCAGTAGTCAAGAAATGGGAGTTTTTGATAGGGCGTTGATTTCTTTGCAAAGCCTGACACGATCCTTGGCTGACAAGCAGAAGGGTAGAAGTTGCTATGTTTGCATGAGAGGGAAGCGCATGGATGTGCTTGAACAGATGGAGTAATGAAGCCACAATTTACTAGCTTGGAGATCCAGTATATAAAGGGTTACATTCCAAGGCACAGTTCTGCCCTCTCCTCAAGCCCTCAAGAGCATAGAAGAAAGGGAGACTTTGAGTGCCGTGGCACCGAGGCCACAGCATCCCCAACCGTACTTCCCTCATTTCTTCTGTTATTTCTGTGGGCTTCTAGTTGTTATGCAAGTTCTGTGTTTAAACATATTTCCATCCCACAACCCGCCATTGCCCTCACTTAACACCTGCTGCAGTAGTTTCCATATCCCACAGGGGGGTCCATTGCTGTTCACTTTAGCTCTCTTCCACCCTTCCTTTTAGGCACTAAGCAAGAGCAAGAAAGCTCAGGTAAGGGGGTCTTTGGTGGGGTGAATATGTGTACAAGACTGTCACAGTGGGGATATTTCTGTTTGGTGGCATTGTACTGGCCTTTATATGTACACCTATGTATCTGCAACTTCCTCACTGCCGTGTGTTTCTCTGTCTCTCTTTGTTCCCTGTGTTTGTCTTCCACTCTTTGCATCTTTGCATCTTTTCCTTTATCCTCGCTGAATCTGTATCTGCCTTCCTGTTTCCCTCTCTGCTTCTTCTCTTCAACTTTTCCTTTGTCTCTTTCCCACCTGTTTCTGTCTCTTTCCTTGTTTTTTCCCTCTCTCTGACTTCTTGTTTCTCTTTCTCCCACTCCTCTATCTCCTTTCTTTCTTTACTTTCTGCTGTATTTTTCCCCTGTTGATACCTCTCTGTTCCTATCTTGCCTTTTCTCTTTCCTGATCAACCTCTCCCCTTTCTGTATCTCTCCATCATTATTTCTCTTTTCCCTCATTCCCATTGCCTATATCTTCCTTCTTGTTCCTTCTCCCTACTTCCTCGTGTTTCTTTTGGCCCCCTTCCCTATGTCTCTGTCCCTATATCTCACCCCATTCTTTCTACCTATATGCTTCCTACCCAATGCCATTATTTCCTTCTCTCTCCTTCTTTACCTACCTCCCCATCCTTTCCACCCCTGTTGGAGTCCTGGCCCGTGTCTGCCACTGCAGGAAGTGGAGGTACTGCTGAGTGAAAATGAGATGCTGCAGGCAAAGCTGCACAGCCAGGAGGAGGACTTCCGTTTGCAGAACAGTACACTTATGGCCGAGTTCAGCAAGGTGCTGGTGCCTGGGATAGCTGAGGGGGGAAATGGGAATGGTGCATCTGTGTATGCATGGGCAGAAGCTACCTAGGCTGAAAGCTCAGCGGTGGACAGGGGCTGGCGCTGAACACTGTCCATGGTGCTGAAACAGGCCTTAGTCTGTTGCTGGGGGCAGTAAATTGACAGGTGGGGCCAAACAAGTTCATGGAAGTAGATCCTCTGAGCCCTGAGTTTATTTGGTTCCTAAGTCACTCCTTTATTTAGTTCAAGTCTCCATTTGTATAGTTTTTGGCTGGTGCTATGGAGCCCCAGTGTATTCTGGGGCTTTAAGTAAAGTTCTTATTGTTTAACATGGATGGAAAAGTGTTTGAACTGCTTCCATTTTCTTTTTCTTTCCTTCATCTGCCATGAATCTGGGGCTCCACTTCTTCCAGGTAATTAACCCTGGATTGGCTAATTCTATCTCCTTACTGATTTTAATAACTTGGTTATTTCTAACCCTTCTGGGCAGTTGGAAGTCCTGTGTTGTTTTTCCTAGTAGTCTACTATACGTATGGTTGATCAGTTTGTGAGTTTGCAGTGGATTTTAAGGAAAAATATACTGTAGAGAAAAAGAATGTTATTTCCAAGACTTCGCCTGATGGGAATATACTGCCTTTAAACGTAGAACAAGAGCAATGTGATCAAGATGCATGTATATAATAAGAAATTGTCAAAAATAACAACAGCAGAAGCCATACAAGGGCTTGGGGTGTGGCTTAATTGCTGGCGTGCCTGAGTCCTATGAATGCAAGCCTGGGTTTGATCCCTAGCACTGCACAAGCTCATGAGCAGAAGACTCAGAAGTGTAAGGTCATCCTTAGCTACATAGTGAGTTCCAGACCACTGGGCTACGTGACAAATCAAAGAGCAGAGGCAAATATTTAAAAAGAAGCTCAAAAGCCAGGTGTGGTGGCACACGCCTTTAATCCCAGCACTCAGGAGGCAGAGGCAGAGGCAGGTGGATTTCTGAGTTCGAGGCCAGCCTGGTCTACAAAGTGAGCTCCAGGACAGCCAGGGCTACACAGAGAAACCCTGTCTCGAAAAATCAAAAAAAAAAAAAAAAAGAAGCTCAAAACAAAATATGACAGAAAACAATCTTCAAGCATTTATAATGCCAGGAGAGAGCATTTAATGGCCAGCAATTCTAAACAGGGACTCTGGAGCCAGGAGGCCCAGATGAGGATCTTGGCTGTAGAGTTTAACTCAAACTTTAAATGTGTCACTGAGACTCCTGTTTCTTGATTCCCAAATGTCTAAAATGGAAATGGTAATGCTGGAAGCAACTGCCTTCCCGGGCTTTTGTGAGGATTCTGTGGGCAAACATGTAAGTCACTAAAAGCTTCCTACATAGGATCAGCTATGGAAGTGTTCACTAATGACATTATCTCGTTAGTTCCTTTTCCCTCTAAACTATGTTTTGACTTGTTTATGGTGATGAAGATCCAACCCAGGAATCCTGCATGCTAAACAAGCGTTCTATCACTGTGCCGCACCTTCATCCCATTCCGTACTTATATAATAGATGGGGAGAAGAAAAGAAGGTAAATGAGAGGGAGGAGTCTTATATCAGGGAATGTGGCCTGTCCCTCAGTGGAGGAGTCATGTCTGTATTCACTCCGTGGTTTTGTTCTGCCTCGGCTCTACCACTTCTTCTCTCCTCTCCTTCTGTAGCTTTCTGATCTCCTTACCTGAATTTTTCTCTGTTCATCCACTGTTTAACATAAGTTATTCTGACCTCTAGATCTGAGCCCACTGTTTCTTTAATTAATCCCTTCTGGTATGAAGCTCTCTCGTCAGTCCCTGGAGCTTTCTGGTGCTCTCATAAACTACTGCCAAGGATTTTCTGCATCACTCTGGGTTCCTTCATAATCCCCTCCCTACTCCTCTCAGGCCCCAATGGTACTTACCGGAAGGCCTGATGCTAGAGCCTGCCTGCCAAGATATTTATTTCATCAGCTCAGTTGTTCCTTTGACAGATAAAGGGACCTGCTTTATATCTTGTGTTCTGGAAATAAAGTTGTGAGCTACACAGAATGGTCTTAACTCTTGGGTAACTTACTGTTAGTTTGCTTTCAATTGTTATAATAAAACAGTGACCTAAAATGGAAAGGGAGGAAAGAGTTTATTTGGCTGACAACTCATAGTCTATCCTTTTAGGGAAGCCAAGGCAGGAACTAGAGGTGCGAACTGAAGCACAGGCCATGGAGGAGCCCTGCTTGTTAGCTTGTTCTCTGTGGATCACTCAGCCTACTTGTTTATTCCACCCTTGTCCATCAGCCCAGGGATGGCAGCACTCACCGTGGGCTGAGCCCTCCCTTATCAGTCATTAATCAGGAAAATGTCAGACTAGAGAGATGACTCAGCGGGTAAGAGCACTGACTGCTCTTCCAGAAGTCCTAAGTTCAATTCTCACCAACCACATGGTGGCTCACAGCCATCTGTAATGGGGTCCAATGCCCTCTTCTGGTGTGTGTCTGAAGACAGTAGACTCATATAAATTAAATAAATAAATCTTTTTTAAAAATCAAGAAAATATCTAATAGACTCAACTACATGCCAAGTTGATATAAGCTGATGAGGTTTTCTCTTCTCAGATAACCCTAGCTTAGGTGCAGTAGACAACAAACAGGCCAGAACACTTATAGTTTATGGGTGAGATGGGAAGAAATAATAATAGTGATAGTTTACTAATGCTATTTCTTCTAGTCCTATTTGAATTGTTCTACATTATTCATTTAATTCTTTCTTTTTAAGATTTATTTATTTATTTTATGTATATGAGTACACTGTAGCTGTACAGATGGCTGTGAGCCACCATGTGGTTGCTCAGAATTGAACTCAGGACCTTTGGAAGAGCAGTTGGTGCTCTTAACTGCTGAGCCATCTCTCCAGCCACAAGCAATCTGGATTTAGGCTCTGTTTTGTGATAAATTTATCCAGGCATGGTGATGTTGTGTGCCTGTAATCCCAGCATTTAGAAGACTGAGGTAAGAAGATTTTAAGTTAGCCGGGTGTGGTGGCCTTTAATCCCAGCACTGGGGAGGCAGAGGCAGTTGGAATTCTGAGTTCGAGGCCAGTCTGGTCTACCGAGTGAGTTCCAGGACAGCCAGGGCTACATGGTGAGATTCTGTCTTAAACAAAAAACAAGCAAACAAACAAACAAAAAACAAAAGTGAACCTTGTACACAGAAACATAAAATAAAAGTAAAACAAAAATATAAAACACGGGGCTGGAGAGATGGCTCAGCAGTTAAGAGCACCAACTGTTCTTCCAGAGGTACTGAGTTCAATTCCCATCAACCACATGGTGGCTCACAACCTTCCGTAATGGGGTCTGGAGCCCTCTTTGGTGCATCTGAAGAGAGCAATGGTGGTGTACTTATATGCATAAAATATATAAATAAATAAACAAATGAATAAATCTTTAAAAATATATATAAACCTCATCAATCAATAAATAAAATTTAATTGTGATTGATATCTCGTCAGAAAGGAGTGAACAGAGGATACTGTGGTAAAATGCTGGATTTTTTTGTGTGTGCATTGGCTAATTCTATGTTAAAGATGACATAGTGGTAAAGAATGCATAGAAGCCAGTCATGTGAAAAAAATGATTGAAAGAAATGATGCTTCATCTGAGGCAATATTTTTTCCTTGTGGGCCTCAGTGGGCTTCAGTTTTAACCAGGAGATTGGATTGCATGCCTGCTGTATTTCATTTTCATGGTATGCCTCTTCAAAGCTAAAGACCAGAACTATAAGAACTGTAAGATATGGTTACTCTGGAAATGGCTTGCAAGCTGTCTGTGAAGCCTGTGTCGAGAGGGAGCTTGGATCCAGGGATCTGGGATATTTTTCCACAGATGAAGCGTGTATAGGTGTGTCGGTGAGGCTGTCCATGGTGGTAATAGCTTCCATAGCAGCCTGAGATCTTTGCATCTGATGAGAAGTTGGGAGTCGGCAAAGGGAAGGTGGTTTTCAGTATTCTCTCTCTCTCTCTCTCTCTCTTTTTTTTTTTTGGACTTTGTTACTTAAAAGATGTGTCAGTTGGAAATTGTTTACTATCGCCATGTCTCAGTGTCTTTATCCACAAAGTGTAAGGGCAGTCACATTATTGGGTTCTTGTGGGAATTTAATGAATTCTACACTGAGTGGGCAAATGCTATTTGTGTTTTGGTGGATATTGTTCTGATTTGTTATGTCTCCATCATCTCTCTCCCCCTGCTCAGCTCTGCAGCCAGCTGGAACAGCTGGAGCTGGAAAACCGACAACTCAAGGAAGGCATTCCTGGAGCAGCTGGACCACATGTGGACGGGGAGCTGCTGAGGCTGCAGGCAGAGAACACAGCCTTGCAGAAGAACATGGCAGGTGCATGGACGCCTTCCAGGAATGTAGAGACTTCAGGCCTTGAGAGGAGCCAGGATGGGTATAGTCCTCTTATGGGAGAAAGAAGAAATTTCAGAGGGAGACTTGGCCTCACCTGAACTAGTGTATGATTTTGAATTTTGGAGGGCATTTTACCTTTCTGGGTCTAATACTCATCTGCACAGTACACCAGAATGTCTATCCCAGAAAGATGGAGCAATTAAGCGGTTTCATTCTGCCTTACTTCAGTGTCTGGTACACAGCAAATGTTAGAGAATAGCAGAATGAATGTTGAAAAGGAGATGCAGGTGTTGACTAAGAACTAGGACACTGGGGAGATTCTGAGGCCAGACTGCAAATTGGATCTGGGATGAAAGCAGAAAGGCAGCTTGGGAGAGTGTGAGAAGGGCCTGACACATGGCCTTTGGTGAGTAGCTAGGGCTTATGTGGTAGTGGGTGATGGTTCCATGATCAGGAATGAGGCCAGGTCCAATATGAGTAGGAATTAGGTTCTATATGTAAATATGGTATGCAACATGATAGATAGGATTTTTGAAGTTGGTGGGTCTTAAGAATTATTTGTGACAGGCTTGAATGAGGCTTCCTTTGGGACAGGGTCCTGTGCAGTCTAAGGAGCTGAAAGATAAATCATTCTCCCTATATTTGAGATGTGGCAAGGGACTTCAGAGACGATGTCATTCATCAAACATTCTTTTTTTTTTTTTTTTTTTTTTTGGTTTTTCGAGACAGGGTTTCTCTGTGTAGTTCTGGCTGTCCTGGAACTAACTTTGTAGACCAGGCTGGCCTTGAACTCAGAAATCCGCCTGCCTCTGTCTCCCAAGTGCTAGGATTAAAGGCGTGCGCCACCACACCCGGCTTCATCAAACATTCTTACTCTACTCCACAGCACTGCAGGAACGCTATGGGAAAGAGGCTGTGAGGCCCTCTGCTGTCGGTGAGGGCCAAGGGGATCCCCCAGGAGATGTACTCCCCACTCCCCTGGCTCCCATGCCATTGGCAGAAGTGGAGCTGAAATGGGAAATGGAGCGAGAAGAAAAAAGATTGCTCTGGGAGCAGCTACAAGGCTTAGAGGTAAATCTGGGTCTCTTGGGACTGGGATGCTGGGAGACAGCAGATGCCCTATGTCCCACATGTGGGCCCATGGAGATGTCTGTGACATCACCATCTCATGGGCTAAAGGGAGGTGGGGCAGGCAAAATTAGAGGCCTTTCTCCTTCCTTGCTGATAACAACTCCATCCCTTATCTTCCCCCCTACCACCTGCAGAGCTCAAAGCAAGCTGAAACCTCCAGACTACAGGAGGAACTTGCTAAGGTGGGGTTTGCTGCCGCCTGGCTTTCTCCTCAGAGCTTCAGTTTGATCATGTGTGAAGCAGAGGCTCACAAATCTCAGAGTTCCTTTCATTATGGAATAAGCTAACATAGCCTCATTCTACCTTGTGCATGGCAGGCCCCATCCCTTCTCTTACCTCAAAGCTTTGCCAATTCATCCATAGAAGAATGCCTTTAGAACCTGGGGGGCCCAGTGCTGACACAACCAATCAGGATCCTACTTTCCAGGCCTCCCAGCCTAGCCTTTCTGTGATGTGGCCATTGGCACTGCTTTGGGAGCCTTTGGAATCCAAGGGAGGTAGTTGGAGATGATGTGGCTGCTGCTGCTGACAACTGAGCCATCAAATTGCTTAACCCTTCTGAGACTCAGTTTACCCACTTGTAAAATCAGTAGTTTTCAGTTCTCAAGGATGTCCTGAGAATTCTGCAAGAATATCATAAGTAAAACCCGACTTATAGGAAGGACTCAGTATGAAGTATCTATAAATGTTGTTACTGTTTATTTTATTTTGTCATTATTCTTACTGTTATTATTTGTCTGTACTCCTTCCTCTTTCTCCCTCAGCTCTCTGAGAAATTGAAAAAGAAACAAGAAAGGTATACTTTTCCTTTCCAGGGTTTTTGGGGACCTGCGAGGGGGGGGCGTTGTGAGAATGACATATCTATGTCTTGTCTTTCTATGCCCAGTTTTTGTCGTCTGCAGACAGAGAAGGAAACACTGTTTAATGACAGCAGGTAACTACTGGGGTGGTCAGTAGCAGAAAAACAGGGACCATTCCAAAGCAAACTAACCAACGACCACAGGGGTAGAGATGGAAGAGTGGGCTTCTAGCCATGCTTAATGTATCGTATCCCCATCCTCGTCACCCCTAGAAACAAAATTGAAGAATTGCAACAGCGGAAGGAAGCTGATCTGAAAGCCCAGTTGGCTCGCACTCAAAAGCTACAGCAGGAACTTGAGGCTGCCAATCAGGTGATGGGGTTGGTTCCCAAGATCCCCTAAGTGGGGAACCAGGGCTGGCAGTAGGGGGAGGTACGAGGTCTTTAGAGACTGATTGGGATGTCTGAGAATTAGAGATATAGCAACCTGAAAAGTAGGAGTAAGCTCTCTAGGAGCTAGAAAAATAGAAACCTAAGAGCCTTAGGAATTGGGATAAGAGATTACATGAATCAGAGATTCCTGAAGTGGGAGTCTAGGGACTCTGGCTGTATACCACAAGTTTGTATGAGTCAGAGCTCTTAATGGGGTCTGGGGTCAGGAATTAGGATGAATGTAGCTGTGGACTCTCCCATTAGAAACTGGGTGATGGGCTGGAGAGATGGCTCAATGGTTAAGAGCACTGACTGCTCTTCCAGAGGTCCTGAGTTCAATTCCTAGCAACCACATGGTGGCTCACAACCATCTGTATAGGGACCTAGGTGGGCGGTAGTGGCGCATGCCTTTAATCCCAGCACTGAGGAGGCAGAGAACTCAGTGAGTTCAAAGCCAGCCTGGTCTATAGAGCGAGTTCTCGGACACCTAGGGTTGTTACACAGAAAAACCCTGTCTTAGGAGAAGAAAGAGAGGGAGGGAGGGAGGGAGGGAGGAGGATGCTGAAACCTTTAAAAGCTGTGATATTAGCTGGGCAGTGTAGTGCATGCCTTTAGTCCCAGAGCTTAGGAGGCAGAGGCAGGTGAATTTCTGTGAGTTTGAGGCTAGCCAGAGACACATGAGACTCTGTTTCATCAGGGATCAAAGACATGAGGGTTGGGTAGACAGTGGACTTTCTTTTTTTTTAAGATTTATTTATTTATTATATGTAAGTGCACTGTAGCTATCTTCAGACATTCCAGAAGAGGGTGTCAGATCTCGTTATGGGTGGTTGTGAGCCACCATGTGGTTGCTGGGATTTTAACTCAGGACCTTTAGAAGTGCAGTCAGTTCTCTTAACCGCTGAGCCATCTCACCAGCCCTCTTTTTTTTTTTTTTTTTGTCTTTTCGAGACAGGGTTTTTTTGTGTCGCCCTGAACTCACTTTGTAGACCAGGCTGGCCTCAAACTCAGAAATCCGCCTGCCTCTGCCTCTCCCGAGTGCTGGGATTAAAGGCGTGTGCCACCATGCCTAGCTTGACAGTGGACTTTCAAGTATGGGGCAGTTGGGGCTGAAGGCAGAGTACAGTTGAGAGCTTTGGGGTCTGGTTCTATGATGTTTAGGAAGTGAGTTGCTCATGTGAGACCACCATTGGGTGGTCTTGAGGTCCTTTAGTACCCTCTGGGTTTTACCTAAGAGGAGACAAGTCTGAGGTTTCTCAGAATGGAGAATATGGTGCATGGACCCTAGAAAACCGCAATGTGAGAGCAAGGACCAATTCTGGATAAAAAACTCAGGAGATGTTGGTGATCTAGGTCTAAAGATTCCCAGCAATGGGAAACCAGAATGGTGGTGAGGATGGGTCACTCTGAGGTTTCTTCAAGAGCTGGAAAGTGAGGTTGTGAGTTTGAGCTCTCTAGGATCTGGGGCTAGGTGTCTGTGTGAACTGAGGCTCCTGAGCTTGGGACATTGGGGTTAAGTATAGCAACAACTCCTGGTTGGAGGTTCTGGAGATGGGTAAAGTTACAGTCCCAGGGGACTGAGACTCCTAGTGTTCCCAAGCTGGAATCTGGATGAGTATGAGCCCCTCAGAAGTTAGGTTCAGGAACTTAGATATGTCTGAGATGCTCAAAGGCTGAGACAGAGGGAGGGAATGTGTTTGAGAGCTCTATGTATAAGTGATGTATCTATTATATTACTTGGAGTCTGGGTAAACAGGAAACCTCTGACAGCTAGTCCAAGATTCACAGATGCCAAGAACATGCTTTTGGGTGGTCCCAGAGGGAGTCCGTGTATCTGTGTCCACCCAGCGAAGGAAGAGATCTGGGATGGAGTTACCTGACATCCCTGTTCCCACAGAGTTTGGCAGAGCTAAGAGATCAGCGGCAGGGGGAGCGTCTGGAGCATGCAGCGGCATTGCGAGCCCTACAAGATCAGGTATGTTGTACTTGGTGGGCCTGGGAGCTGGGGTTGAGGGTGGCCAGCAGGCTGCATTGGCATCTTACAGGCAAGCATGGCCCAGGGGGTCCAGCTCTTCCTAGTCCTGGTCTGTGCGTCTGTGTGTCTGTCTCCTTTCTTTCCTGTCCCTCTGTTCTGGACTTGCTCTCACCTGTCGTGGGGGTGGGGCCAGGTGTCCAGCCAGAGTGCAGATGCGCAGGAACAAGTGGAAGGGCTCTTGGCTGAGAACAGTGCCTTGAGGACTAGCTTGGCTGCTCTGGAGCAGGTACAGGATACCTGGGGTCCCTTGAGGATCTCTCCCTGTTTTGTCTCTCTTACTTTTGGTCCATGTCTGGCCAGGGTGATCTGGACCCTTGACTCTTCTGTGGCCTCTGTTTTTGTTTCTCCTTTCTGTTGGCTTCTAGCCTTCTTCTCCATCTACTCCTGCTTTTCTGGCATTCAAGTTTCTTTATGATAAAGTGCATGAAATGTAATAATCGTAAGTGTATACTCAGTAAATCCATGTTCCTTTATAATTCCGGGTAGCTACCTTCCAGAACAAGATACAGAGCATTTTTCAGTATGTTGGAAGATTCCCTTACTTACCCTCCCAGTTAGCATATCCCTGGAAGTAACCAGGATTCTGACCTTTAACAATATAGATTCATTTGCCTGTTCTTTAACTTCATATAAATGGAATTCATGCTCATCTGTCCTTGCCTGCTTTCTGGTCCTTCTATGTCTGTGGCTTTACCCACATGTTACATGGCTTTCTTTTATCACTTCATAGTATTTATTGCACGAATCTTTCACTCCTTTTCCTGCTTTTCCATTTTAAACGTTGTCTCTCTTCCTCCCTTCATACTTCTCTCTCTGTCTCCCCGGAACTGGGAGGTCCGGGGTTCCTGGGCCATACGGCCCCCTGCAATCCCTTCATTACCACGTTCTCCAGATCCAGACAGCAAAGACACAAGAACTGAATATGCTTCGGGAACAGACCAGTGAATTGGCATCTGAGTTACAGCATCGTCAGGCTGAATATGAAGAGCTTATGGGCCAGAAAGATGACCTCAACTCGCAACTCCAGGTGAGACTTCTGCTGACCTGTCCTGGAGCTTACTAGTGTTAGTGCAGTGACTGCAGTGGAGCTTACTAGTGTTAGTGCAGTGACTGCCGTGGTGCTTACCAGTGTTAGTGCAGTGACTATCCTGGAGCTTACTAGTGTTAGTGCAGTGACTGCCGTGGAGCTTACTAGTGTTAGTGCAGTGAC
>LR749516.1:665244-810347 GCA_902729485.2 Mus minutoides | reverse complement strand
GTGGAGCTTACTAGTGTTAGTGCAGTGACTGCCGTGGAGCTTACTAGTGTTAGTGCAGTGACTATCCTGGAGCTTACTAGTGTTAGTGCAGTGACTATCCTGGAGCTTACTAGTGTTAGTGCAGTGACTGCCGTGGAGCTTACTAGTGTTAGTGCAGTGACTTCCGTGGAGCTTACTAGTGTTAGTGCAGTGACTGTCGTGGAGCTTACTAGTGTTCGTGCAGTGACTGCCGTGGAGCTTACTAGTGTTAGTGCAGTGACTGTCCTGGAGCTTACTAGTGTTAGTGCAGTGACTGCCGTGGAGCTTACTAGTGTTAGTGCAGTGACTGCAGTGGAGCTTACTAGTGTTAGTGCAGTGACTGCCGTGGAGCTTACTAGTGTTAGTGCAGTGACTATTCTGGAGCTTACTAGTGTTAGTGCAGTGACTGCAGTGGAGCTTACTAGTGTTAGTGCAGTGACTTGCTCTTGAGGAATCACTGGTGAGAAGACTTTGGAGTCAGGGAGACCTGAATTCCTGGCTGGCTTCTTAACATCCTAGTACCTACCTGTCCTGACATGGACAATTTTACTTCTGCAAAACTGGGCTTCTTCAGTTAATCACAGTTTCCATTCTGGTACCGTAATGTACAAATTGAATGTTTCTCATATGTAATGCTTATGCTTGCTTCAGATTTGGAATATTTGCATATACTTAATGAGATATCTTGGGAATGAAACCTAAATCCAAACATACCTTATACATACAGCCTGAAAGTAATTTTATAAAATATTTTTAGTGCTCCTGCCTTTTTTGAGATGAAGTAGAGCTCTCTGAAACCTTAGCTGTCCTAGTATTTGCTCTGTAGAGCAGGCTGGTCTTGAACTCACAGAAAATCCACCTGTCTCTACCACCCAACTGTTGAGATCAAAGGTGTGCATTGGTGGTCAGGTGTGGAATTCCCATATGTGGCTTTATGTGCAGACTCAAAAAAAATTTAGATTTTAAGCCAGATATACTGGTGTATGCTTATAATCCTAGCACTCAGGTTGCTGAGGCAGGAGGATTCCCATATGCTGTAGGCCAGTATTGGTTGCATAGTGAATACTAGGCCATCCAAGGCTACATAGTAAGACCTTGTCTGAAAGAAACAAAAAAAAAAACCATTTTAGATTTTAGGTTTTAGTATGAAGAATGCTTAGCCTGGAGAAACTAGAATAATATTGGATTAAGAAAGAAATTTGGGGCTAGACATAGCTGTGCAAGCCTTTAAATGCCAGCACTTGAGAAGCAGATCTGTGAGTTCGAGGCTAGCTTGGTCTATGTAGTGAATTCCAGGACAGAAATGGCTACATAGTAAGACCCTGTCTGTTCTGTCTGTCTCTGTTTGTTTCTCTGTCTGTCTGTCTGTCTGTCTGTCTCTCTCTCTCTCTCTCTCTCTCACACACACACACACACACACACACACACACACACACACACACACACAAAGGTTGAGTGCTGGTGATACAGCTTAGTTAACAGAGTACTTGTATAGTATTCACAAAGCCCTGGGTTTAGTCCAAAGCACTGCATAAACCAGGCTCTGTGATGTTTATGTTGTGATCTCAGTTCTTAGGACCACACACTCATAACAAAATAAGGAGGATCAGAAGTTCAAAGTCATCCTAGCTACATAGGAAGATTGAGACCAGTATGGGCTACATAGGAGACTTGTATCAAGGCACCCAGGGGGTGGGGGGGCACAGTTGGAGAGATAGTTCAGTGGGCAAGAGTACTTAGTAACAAGAGCAAGCATGAAGACCTGAGTTCAAAATCCAGCACCATGTGAAAAATGTGCCCATAAGTCCCATGCTGGGAGGGTGGCAAGGTGATGCCAGAGTATCTGGGGCTTGGAGGCTAGCCAGATTATCCAAAAACTGTGAACAACAGATTTAGTTAGAGACCTTGGCTGAAGGAAATGAAGTCAAAAGTGAGAGGAGGATGGACCAAGTAGGCTGTTCAGGGATCAGTGATAGCAATGATGGGGGATTCTTTTTTCTCTTTTGTTTATTTTGTTTGAGACAGTTGTTTGTTCTGTGTTCCTGGCTGGCCTGGTACTCACATGTAGCCCAAGCTAGCCTCAAAGTCATGGCAGTCATCCTGTCTCGGTCTCCCAAGAGCTGCTACTCTTGAGAGGCTTGAGCCTCCACACCTGTTCTGCATTATGGATCCCCAATCATCAGGGACCTAGGTTCTTTCTCCATTGCTCTTTTACAGCCTTAGACACAATCCTGTGTTTTGCCTCCAGGAACAGTCGTTGAAACTGTTTTACCTTCATATTTACATCGTATGTGGAAGGAAGGAGGAAAGGGAACAGGGAACAGTAGTAAGGGGCGCCTTCCTTCCTTTCTTTTTTTAAAGATTTATTTATTATTATTCATAAGTACACTGTAGCTGTCTTTAGATGCACCAGAAGAGGACGTCAGATCTCATCACAGATGGTTGTGAGCCACTATGTAGTTGCTAGGATTTGAACTCAGGACCTTCGGAAGAGCAGTCAGTACTCTTAACCGCTGAGCCATCTCACCAGCCCCCCACCTTCCTTTCTTTTGAGAACATGCTCTGCTGACTCTCGGTGGTTCCTGCCTGTAATCCCAGCACTCAGAAAGTTCACACAGGGCTAAAGAGGTGGCTCAGCAGTTAAGAACATTGGCTGCTCTTCCAGAGAACTGGGGTTCAGTTCTCAGTGCCCATCTGGCAGCTCACAATGTCTGAACTCAAATTCCAGGGCATCCGATGCCCTCTTCTGGCCTCCACAGGCACCAGGCATGCATTTGGCACACAGACATACATGCAGGCAAAACACCTGTGCATGTAAAATAAATAAATAAAAGTTAAAGAATAGTGGCGGGGGGGGGGGGGGGGGGGGGGGAGAATAGTCAGGCTTGGTGGCGCACGCCTTTAATCCCAGCACTGGGGATGCAGAGGCAGGCAGATTTCTGAGTTTGAGGCCAGCCTAGTCTACAAAGTGAGTTCCAGGACAGCCAGGGCTATACAGAGAAACCCTGTCTCAAAAAACCAAATAAATAAATAAATAAAAATAAAGAATAAAAACCTTAGGAGGATTGTGAATTTGAGGCCAGCTTGGAAAAAAAGAAAAACCAAAACAGTCATAACATGTGGTTTTTATTCCAAGGAGGTGGAGGCAGAGAGATCTCCTTGAGCTTGAGCCAAAGATACATAAGGGGACCCTCTCTCAAAACAAACAAAGAAATCACAATAAGGGCTGGAGAGATGGCTCAGCAGTTAAGAGCACTGACTGCTCTTCCAGAGGTCCTGAGTTCAATTCCCAGCAACCACATGGTGACTCACAACCATCTGTAAAGGGGTCCGATGCCCTCTTCTGTGTCTGAAGATAGCTACAGTGTACTCATATAAATAAATAAATCCTAAAAAAAAAAAGTAGACAGCGGCTGACCATGTTTAAAACAAAGAAATCATAATAATAAAGACTTAAATTACACTTAACACTTCTAGAGGGCTGGGCGTGGTGGCGCACGCCTTTAATCCCAGCACTGGGGAGGCAGAGGCAGGCAGATTTCTGAGTTCAAGGCCAGCCTGGTCTACAGAGTGAGTTCCAGGACAGCCAGGGCTACACAGAGAAACCCTGTCTCGAAAAACCAAAAAAAAAAAAAAAAAAAAAAAAAACCAGAAAAAAAAACACTTCTAGATAAAGATTAACCACCTGAGCTGCACCCAGGGATACACACCTCTATTCCTAGCTACTTGGGAAACAGAGGTAGGATTTTTTTCCATTAAGGAATCAAGACTCAGTCTCAAAACAGAACACAGGGGCCAGATGTGGTGGTGGTGCATGCCTTTAATCCTAGTACCGGCAGATCTCTGTGAGGTTGAGGCCAGCCTGGTCTCCATAAGTTCCAGGACAACAAGGGTTACATAGAGAGACCCTGACTCAAAACAAAACAAAATGAAAGAAAGAAAAGTAGGGCGGTGGTGGCGTATGCCTTTAATCCCAGCACTTGGGAGGCAGAGGCAGGCGGATTTCTGAGTTCGAGGCCAGCCTGGTCTACAGAGTGAGTTCCAGGATAGCCAGGGCTACACAGAGAAACCCTGTCTCGAAAAACAAAACAAAACAAAACAAAACAAAACAAAAACACGGGGCTGGTGAGATGGCTCAGCGGGTAAGAGCACCCGACTGTTCTTCCGAAGGTGATAAGTGCAAATCCCAGCATCCACATGGTGGCTCACAACCATCCGTAACGAGATCTGGCGCCCTCTTCTGGAGTGTCTGAAGACAGCTACAGTGTACTTACATATAATAAATAAATAAATCTTTAAAAAAAAAAAAAAAAAAAAAAAAAAACCCAAGAAGTTCCAGGCAGTGGTGGCTCATGCCTTTAATCCCAGCACTTGGGAGGCAGAGGCAGGGGGATTTCTGAGTTAGAGGCCAGCCTGGTCTACAGAGTGAGTTCCAGGACAGCCAGAGGTACATAGAGAAACCCTGTCTCGAAAAGCCAAAAAAACAAAACAAAACAAAACAAAAGGCAAAACCAACAACAACAACAAAACAACCAAGAGGTGAGTTACACGGCCCTACCTGTCTATGAAGGGAGAAATATTTTAGACGGTCCTATTTCAACTTCCTCTTCTCTCCTGAATTAGGAGTCATTAAGGGCCAATAGCCGGCTGCTGGAACAAGTTCAAGAAATAGGGCAGGAGAAGGAGCAGCTAACCCAGGATCTCCAGGAAGCTCGGAAGGTGGGGCATCATGGGAAGAAGGAACGAGATGGCCTAGTCCATGAGGGTAGGAAGTGTTATTGCCAAATCTTGGCAATGGAAAGAGGGAAAAAAAAAAAACGATCATTTCCAAAAAGCCTGGAGAATGACTCAGCCAGTTTGAAGAACCGGGGAAGAGGTGGAACCTGGCTAGTTCCTTGGGCATAGAACAGAATAGTGGTCATTTTGTGGTGTTGGGAGATGAAGTTAATTGCCACTCTCTTGGCCCATGGTCCTGGTCCCCAGAGTGCTGAGAAAAGGAAGGTCATGCTGGATGAGCTAGCCATGGAGACGCTGCAGGAGAAGTCCCAGCACAAAGAAGAACTGGGGGCTGTCCGGTTACGGCACGAGAAGGAGCTGCTGGGCGTGCGAGCCCGATACGAGCGTGAGCTTCGAGAACTGCACGAGGATAAGAAGCGGCAGGAGGAGGAGCTCCGGGGGCAGATTCGCGAGGAGAAGGTAGGTGCCGTAACCATAGTCTGTCTCCTCTAATAGCTGAGGACCATGGCGTTGCTGCTGGTGACATGGAGGCAGGTAGGTGATATGCAAGGTGGCCAATCCTCTGCTACCCAACTCCTGCCTGGGTTCTCCTTCCAGGCTCGAACAAGGGAATTAGAAAATCTTCAGCACACAGTGGAAGAACTCCAGGCTCAGGTACACTCCATGGATGGAGCCAAGGGCTGGTTTGAACGGCGCTTGAAGGAAGCTGAGGTGAGTTGGTGGTACCTGGTAAAGCTACAGAGCTGGTTAGATGGAGATTTGAACAGGCATTTCTTCCTCCTAGATTATTCATGGTGTCCTCTGGGAAAAAATTAAATACATTATCTTTCCATGTTTGGTAGTATACTAATTTTTTTTTTTTTTTTTGGTTTTTCGAGACAGGGTTTCTCTGCTTAGTCCTGGCTGTCCTGGAACTCACTCTGTAGACCAGACTGGCCTCGAACTCAGAAATCCACCTGTCTCTGCCTCCCGAGTGCTGGGATTAAAGGCGTGCGCCACCACGCCCGGCCTCTAATTTTTATTTTAACAAGAACATTTATAGCCTTTTTTTCTGGAAAACTCAAGACAATAATAAGAGGCAGTGTCATGTAGCAGAGAAGAACACACTGGAGCTGGGTATTTCCCTCAGCTTGAATGCTGACTGGGCCACTTCCTAGCAGCGTGATCTTAGGCAATGTATTCCATCTTTCTATGGCCGATTTGCATCTTTGGCAGAAAGGGGACAGGAGAGACTGAGGCTAGCTCATGGTAGACCACATGGTTAGCGTGAATGAGGCCTCAGGTTCAATTTCCAACAGCAAAATTTATTAATGATGAGCCAGACATGGTGGCGCACCCCTTTAATCCCAGCAGCACCTGGGAGGCAGAGGTAGGCAGATGTCTGTGAGTTCGAGACCAGCCTGGACTACAAATCGAGTTCCAGGACAGACAAAGTTCTGTTATACAGAGAAACCCTGTCTTAAAAAACAAAAATTAATGATGAAAATAATGCCTTACTGTCTAGGTATTTTAGGAAGATTACAGAGAATGACTTAATCTATATACAACCACTTGAATGTTCCTGGCATGCAGTGTCTTGTTAAAGAAAGAAAATATAAATGCAAATCACTTACTCTACTATGAGAATAGTATAGTAAGTTTTCTACTTCTTATTTCTGCCTTAAAGGCATATGCCATTTCCTATAAGAATGGCAGTGAGTTCCCTGTAAATCCGAGCACTTGGGAGCCTTGAGGTCTGGTTAAGAGTTCAGGGCCAGTGATGTACTGAGACCTCGTTTCAAAATCAAAAGGAGCCAGGCAGTGGTGGCGCATGCCTTTAATCCCAGCACTTGGGAGGCAGAGGCAGGCGAATTTCTGAGTTCGAGGCCAGCCTGGTCTACAGCGTGAGTTCCAGGACAGCCAGGGCTACACGGAGAAACCCTGTCTCAAAAAACAAAACAAAACACCAAAATCAAAAGGTGTTTTCATAAATACCCAAAGAACTTGTGTGAAATGTACTTGTCCTTAACTGGACACACACTCTTCTGGGGATCATGAGCAGAGCTGGGACTCTCCTTGCAGGAATCTCTGCAGCAGCAGCAGCAGGAACAAGAGGAGACCCTCAAGCTGTGCCGGGAGGAGCACGCCGCTGAGCTGAAGGTGCCTCTCCAATGGTGGTGGGCCTGTCTCAGGGCTCTGGGCACCCCTGCTGGAGAACAGGGCCTTCTCATGCCGTGGCCTGAGCTGCTGTTGCCTTTGCAGGGCAAGGACGAAGAGCTTCAGAATGTGCGGGAACTGCTCCAGCAGGCTCAGGAGGAGCGAGATGGCCACGTGAAGACCATCAGCAACCTGAAACAGGTCTGTGGTCCCAGACACAGGCCTGGCCTAAGCTTGCAGAATGAGGCAGGGTAGGGAGGGGCAGGATACGCTGTGGGCAACTGTGCCAACACCTGCCCAGCTGTGCCTTTTCAAACCACAGGAGGTAAAAGATACAGTAGACGGGCAGCGGATCCTGGAAAAGAAAGGCAGCGCTGTGGTAAGCTAGCGAGGCCCGGGACCTATTCCCTTTCTTCATGGGCCCCCAGGCCACAGCTCTCACTCCACCCTGCCCCTTACCTTTAGCTCAAAGACCTTAAGCGGCAGCTGCACTTGGAGCGGAAACGGGCTGATAAGCTGCAGGAACGGCTGCAGGAGATCCTCACCAACAGCAAGAGCCGTACAGGTGAGAGGCCAGGCCGCTTAGAAGCTGCGGGCTGTCTTCCGTTCCTCCCTGAGCCTTGCTCCAGCCCTTTGTCCTGCCTGAATGCTGGCTGTCTTTTCTCTCCCTGCCCTGTCTGCTTTGTGTGTGTGTGTGTGTGTGTGTGTGTGTGTGTGTGTGTGTGTGTGTGTCTCGTTTCCCTGATTTCTCTGTTCCTCTCTCTGCCTGTGTTCTTTCTGTTTGCTTTGTAGGTGCCTTTAGTTCTTTTTCTACTGTTTCCATTCTTGGATTCTAGAAATCCTCACCAGATAAGTCTAGGATACAAGCCCCACCCCCAGTCCCCCGTCATCCCCCTTCAGACACTCATGGTGAATCAAGGGAGACAGTTTTCCATAGGTAACAGCACTACACAGCCATCATCATCACCACCACCACCACCACCATCATCATCATCGTTATTTAGACAGCATCACTCTGTAGTCCATGCTGATTTCAAACTCATGGCACTTTGCCTTAGCTTCCTAGGAGTTTAGCTACTGACATCCGACACCATGTTTGGCTTGTACTGTTTTCAGTATACAGTTAACTCAACCCACGATACTTCTGCCGCCGAAAGCAGAAGACATGCCCACACAAAACTGGAGTTGTTTCTACCTTTTCTTGGTTGGAATAACTCAAGTTCAGTAACGGGTCTGGTGCTTGTCTTAGATCACAGACAGACTTAGAGAGCACTGGCTGTCAACTGAGGTGCTGGAGGAGCCCCACTCAGGCACTGCACCCTGTCTGGGGATCCCTTTGGGGTACTCAACCCTTGCCCTGACACCTGGGAGCAGTTATAAGGACAGTGTCACCAACTCAGTACCAATGTTTTCTGGTTCATTTTTTGCCATTGCCCAGACTGACCCTGAACTCCTCAGCTCAGATAATCTAGCTGTGAGCATGTAGCATGCTCAGCAGGTGTTTAACTGACCTGGCAAGTGACATCTCTCTCACCAAACCAATTTCCTCCTGAGACGGTCAGCCTCCCTGAAGTAATTTCTCGTTTTAGTAGATTAGCAAACTGGGGATAGATTAGACTTTTATTTATTTGTGGTTTTGTTTCGTTTAGTTTTTTAAAGACAGGGTTTCTCTGTGTAGCCCTTGCAGTCCTAGAACTTACTCTATAGATGAGGCTGGCCTCGAACTCAGAGATCCACCTGCCTCTGCCTCCTGAGTGCTGGGATTAAAGGTGTGTGCCACCACCGCTGGGCCTAGAGTTTTATATCATTCTTCTCCATTACATGGGACTGTGAGCTAGGCAAATGGCTACAAATCCAACTCCATCTTTGTTCTGATTTTGCTCTAAATGTGTCTTTCTGTGTGGCACATGTCAGTCTCCACCATGTGCTGGCTCCCTGTCCCTGCACTTTGCCCTGCGTGTCTGTATGAGCACTCTCATCTCCCTGTCTTCCTTTCTCTGCATCTAGGTGTGACTACTGTTGCCGCTGAAATCTTGTGTCTACTCCTTGTCCTTTCCCTTAGCCCCACCCACTTCCCTTCTTCCACTGGACATGGTTACCAAGAGAGTTACCAGCCTTGTTTCTGCCTGGCCCAGTCCTTGAGTTTGCTTGCCTGAGTGTGTCTCTTTTCCTCTTTGTATCTCTGGCAAATCTTTTGATGAGGGTCTCTTCCCGCTGCTTGCTGTCTTGAGATTCCAAGGGATCCGGATGCAGGTTGCTTTTTCCTCCACACCCAGGCCTTGAGGAGCTGGTTCTCTCTGAGATGAACTCACCAAGCAGGACCCAGACAGGGGACAGCAGTAGCGTCTCCTCCTTCAGCTACCGGGAGATCTTGAAGGAGAAGGAGAGTTCAGCCATCCCAGCCAGGGTAAGGGTCACCTTATATGTAAGTCTGGACGTTCCCTATTTTCTCCTCCCTCAAAATTGTCTACACTGAACTTTGGATGAGCATTTCTTCTCTGTCTCATTATGTGTCTGGGTTTTCTCTCTCTTTCTATATGTATGTGTCTGTCTCTGTCTCTCTCCGACTAAGGATTGAACCTGGAGCCTTACACATATGCAGAGCACATGTCAACATATGCTGTTCTACTGGGCTGCAACCCCGGCCCCTGAATAAAACACTTTGTCAGCTTCTCCCCAAACCCATCAGCCTGAGATTGAAGCGCAGGAGGCAGGCTACTTATTCTCTGGGCCCCTCTATTTCACCGTCTGTAGGTTAATCCCACCGCTCCCAGTGCTGGAAAGTGGGAAGTTAAAGATATGTGCCACCATGCCTGGCCTTAAATATTTATTTTAATTTTATTATTTTATGAGAATGGGTGTATGTCGGTGTACCTCATGTATGCAGTATCCTAAGCGGCCAGAAGAGGGGGGAAGACCCCCTGGAACTGGAGTTAGAACAGCTAGTTGTGAGCTGTCATTTGGCTGCTGGAAATCGAACCCCCGGTCCTCTGAAAAGAGTAGCCAGTGCTCTTAACTCCTGAGCCATCTCTCCAGCCCCTATTTGATTGTTTTTCCCCACTTTTGATATTGGATTCTTGCTATGTAGCCCAGGCTGGCCTTGAATTCATAATGCTGCCATCAGCCTCCAAAGTGCTAGGATTTTAAGCATGAGCCACTGGTAGCTGCTTCCCTTCAACAGCGAAGACTGATAACTGTTACTATTGCCGTCTGCTGCACCATGTTCCTTGCCAGCCACTGTTTATTTCGATTTTGTTTTGTTTTGTTTTTCTAGACAACGTTTCTCTGTGTAGCCCTGGCTGTCCTAGAACTCACTCTGTAAACCAGGCTGGCCTTAAACTCACAGAGATCTGCCTGCCAAGTGCTGGGGCTAAAAGTGTGCACCACCACCGCCTGGCTAAGTAGGATATTTTCACTACCCAAAGTATATTATTATAAATTCTTAGTTCCTTAGTTCGGGGCTAGAGAGATGGCTCAGTGGTTAAGCGGTCCCGAGTTCAAATCCCAGCAACCATATGGTGGCTCACGACCATCTGTAAGGAGATCTGATGCCCTCTTTTGGTGTGAATGAAGATAGTGACAGTGTACATACATAAAATAAATAAATCTTTTAAAAAATAAATTCTTAGTTCATATTGGGCATAGTGGCACATGCCTTTGAGCCCAGCTACTCAGGGTGCAGGAGGATCACTGGAACTCAGCAGTTTGAAGCCAACCTCCTAGACAACGTAATAAGATCCTGTCTAAAAATACATTTTCTTTGTGCTACCAGGGTCCTCATACATTGTAGGTTAGTATTCTATTACTGAACTACATTTCCAACCTTTTATTAATTCTTTTTTAAAAAATTATTTTTCTGCCGGGCGTGGTGGCACACACCTTTAATCTCAGTACTTGGGAGGCAGAGGCAGGCAGATTTCTGAGTTCGAGCCCAGCCTGGTCTACAGAGTGAGTTCCAGGACAACCAAGGCTACACAGAGAAACCCTGTCTTTAAAAAATAAATAAATAAAAATAAAATAAAATAAAAAATAAAGAATTTAGCCAGGCGGTGGTGGTGCACACCTTTAATCCCAGCACTCAGGAGGCAGAGGCAGGCGGATTTCTGAGTTCGAGGCCAGCCTGGTCTACAAAGTGAGTTCCAGGACAGCCAGGGCTATACAGAGAAACCCTGTCTCGAAAAACCAAAAAGAAAAATTAAAAAATTAAAAAAATATTTTTCTTATGTGAATGGGTGTTGCCTGCATGTCTAATTTGCACACTGCATTTGTGCTTGGTGCCGTGAGCCCACATAGTCTAGAAGAAGGTATCAGAGTCTCTCCAACTGGAGTTATAGATGGTTGTAAACTTTCATGTGCGTGCTGGGAATTGATCTTGAGTCCTCTAGAAGAGCAAGAAGTGTCTCCAGCTCCATTTTTTTTCGAGACAGTGCTTCTCTGTGTAGCCCTGGCTGTCCTGGAACTCACTTTGTAGACCAGGCTGGCCTCAAACTCAGAAATTCGCCTGCCTCTGCCTCCCAAGTGCTGCCACCACGCCGGCTCCAGCTCCATTTTTTATTCGTGATTTGTATTTATGTATTCATATGTGTATGGATATTTGACTTTCATGTATATTTGTGTATCACATGTGCCTATGCTCACAGAGGCTAGATGAAGGAGTCAGAGCCCCTAGACTCTGGCATAGGCCTATGCATATGCATGCAGGTGCACATAGAGGCCAGCAGAGGGCCTCAGAGTCCTCTAGAGCTGAATTTCGCAGGTAGGAGCCTCCGGATGTGGAGGCTCCATACTGAGCTCTAGACCGTTTCTTGCATGAACAGCAAGTGATCTTAATCATCATTTCTGATCAGAATATATTGTATGAAAGTATTTTGTGTTCATTTTTTCGAGATAGGGTTTCTCTGTGTAGCCCTGGCTGTCCTGGAACTTGCTCTGTACACCAGGCTGGCCTCGAACTCAGAGATCTGCCTGCCTCTGCCTCTTGAGCGACAGCAATAAAGGCGTGCACCACCACCCAGCTAAAACCAATTCTTTTTTTCAATTAAAATAAAACAAAGAAACAAGTAGGAGGCTAGAGAGGTGGCTCAGCAGTTAAGAGCACTGACTGTTGTTCTTCTAGAGGATCCAAGTTCAAATCCCAGCATCCACATCAGGCAGTTCACAACTACCTGTAACCCCATCTCCAGGGGATCCAACCCTTGCTTCTGACTTCCTTGGGCACCCACACCCACGGGGCATACATTCACACAATAGACATACACATATGTAAATAAATAAAAAAGTAAAATAGCTATGTCTATTTTAAAAAGCATTGAGATGGTGAGTAGCCTGGCTTTGTTGCTTGCTTCCTGTCCCTTCCCCAGGTGGGAAATTTTCACTTCTTTGAAAGTCTTTTCTTTGTACCGGCTAGAATCCACATTCACAGGACCCCTTGGTTTTACTTGTTATTTGTTTGTTTTCCTTATGTCTGTCTCTTATGTCTATTCTGGTCCTATCTTCTTGGCATCCGCTGGTGGAGGAAAGCAGACCATTTGACCTGCAGGAAGCCTCCCACCTTTAGCTTTTTTCTGCTCGCTTCTTTAATGGTACCATTTAGCTCTCCCCACTGTTGTCTCCATTTCCTGCCATCTGGGAATTAGATGTCATTTGCTGCTGGATTTCCCTCAGTCCTCCCAGCAACGCTCTTGTGGTGGTGGTAACACTGTCTGCCTCCCTTTAAGCCAAAGGAAATGTGAAGTTTTCTGAGAGTGCCAAGCGTGTGGCCTCCGCCTCCACCCCCAGAGCCTATACTTCCCATGTGCCTCAGGGCTCCTACCTCATGCTGAGAATAGATACATTTTTCTCTTTCTTCTTTCTTTCTCCTAGTCTCTATCCAGCAGTCCTCAGGCCCAGCCCCCTCGGCCTGCAGAGCTGTCAGATGAGGAAGTGGCTGAGCTGTTTCAGAGGTTGGCCGAGACTCAGCAGGAGAAATGGATGCTAGAGGAGAAGGTGCTGTCACTCTTGCTAGTCTTCACATGAAATGCCCTGGGATGGGCTTGTGGGTGGAAAGGGTTGTCCTGAGAATGCTCTGGGTCCCTCCCCATGGGAGAAAATGGGAAGCTGAGGGGACTGAGATGAGGTGGACCATCTTGCAGGTGAAACACCTGGAGGTGAGCAGCGCCTCTATGGCGGAAGATCTCTGCCGGAAAAGCGCCATCATTGAGACCTACGTCATGGACAGCCGGATTGGTCAGTGCCTGTCTCCAGCCCTCACCTACAGTGAAACCTTCACCTGCCCCTCTTTTTCCACTGTTCCATTGCTCCCTTTCCCCTCTTGAAACTCAATGAAGCTACTGACAAGATCATGGCCCATGGAGAGGAAAGCAGGGAAACGTTGCTTTTTTGCCCGGCCTCTGCTTTGCACTTATCACTTATTCCCTCCCCCACCCTCTAGTGGTTCCCCCCCCCCTGGACTTCTCTGTCTCTTTCCGTCTACCCTTCCTTCTCCCCTGCTTTCTAGTTCTCTATGTATTTTTTTTTCTGTTCCCCTTCTTTGTCTTCTCTTAATAGCTCTGTTGTTCTATTTTCATTTTTATTTCTTTGCGTTTTTTTTTTTAACTGGATTTTGCAATCCTGTGTTAACCTGCTAGGTGCTAGGGTTCCAAGTGTGCATGCCTACACCTAGTCATACGTTTCCATCCACTATATCTGTCCCTCTTCTCCTTTCTGACCTCCATGCTTTTACTCCCTATTCAGTACTAGCCACTCACATGCTCTGAGGGTTTACTGTGTGCCCTGTGTCATGTGCCGCAGGAGTAGCAATTACCCTATTTTTCAGGGTCGAGTAACTAAGAACAGCTGGGTTTCCCCATGTCAAAGTTTCTGCCCCCAAACAGAACATTGCCTTTCTCCCTTCTTGCCTGCTCTCTGTTTTCCTCCTGTCTCCTTTGGCTCTGCCCAGTCTTCCCCACACCAACCCCGGCTCTGCCGAGGGGGCGGTGCTCAGCCTGGACCCTTGCAGATGTGTCTGTGGCAGCAGGCCACACAGACCGAAGTGGGCTGGGCAGTGTCCTGAGAGACCTAGTGAAGCCAGGCGATGAGAACCTTCGAGAAATGAACAAGAAGCTGCAGAACATGTTGGAGGAGCAACTCACCAAGAACATGCACTTGCACAAGGCGAGTGTGGACCACCAGCCTGCCCACCCATCCCTCCAACCACCTGCTTCCCTACCCACACAGTCCCTGGCAGTGTCCTTCCAAATGGCCCTTGTCCCCCCAGCTACCACCTTCCAGTCATCTCTTTTACCCTCCAATCAACTTCCCGGGTTGGCCTATCAGTCTGCCATCTGTCCACCTCCGCCTACCAATCCATCCATGCTCCCCTTGTACCCATCTACTTGCTCTCCTACCTATCTGTCAAACTGTCATCTCCAAGGCCACCCCACCATCCATCTCCCGATGCATCGTTCTTTCACGAACTCATCAGTCACCACCTATTTGTCATTTTCCTACCTACCTGCCTTCTTGTCCTCTACAAAGTTCATTTGTGAACCAATCCGCCTGCCATAGGTCCACCCACACATTAATTTTCCTCCCCACACCTCCACCCAAATACTCCTTCATCACTAAGGGAGTCATAGCCAGGTTTTGCCTTGAAGAAGCAAGCTCACGTTTGTTATAAAGAGAAGGTGGTCGATCTTCCTGTTGAAGGCTGGACACCATTGGGCACTGTGAATCCATCAGTCCATCTAACTACAGATAACACCTCAGATTTGCTAACAGAGCTGCCCCTCTCTCCCCCTCCTCTAGCTCCTGATGGCTCATTTGTTTCTTAGGACATGGAAGTTCTATCCCAGGAAATTGTGCGGCTCAGCAAGGAATGTGTGGGGTCCCCTGACCCAGACCTAGAACCTGGAGAAGCCAACTAAAGACCTACAGGATGCAACTATTCCCAATCCTTTCCAGAATGTCACTCACTCCCTTGGGCTGTTGTGGGAAAATATGGAGGCTGGCACCAAATTTCATAGTTTGGGAGACGGACATTAAAGGGGTTAGAGGCCTATATGTGGCTGTTGTTGGTGACCCTGATGTAAGGCAGAGACCTTGGGGAGAAGAGACCCTGAGGGAAGGGCAGGGCTTTTCCTTTTTGGCTCTGGTTCCCGGGGTCATCTGCCTTCAACTCTGCATGAGATCTCCCTCCTAGAGACCAACTCTGTTTCATTTTATTTTATTTTTTAATTTATGTCTGGAAGCCTGGCTAAACTCTGCCTTCGGGACTGGGGGTTTTGGGTGGGGGTACAGTCCATGTTCAATGTTCCAGCAATGTGTGTATGTGTGTGAGTGTGTGTGTGTAAAGACTATGTGGCCAAAATACCATCTGGCCAGACGGGCCCACCCACTGACTGTCTGGTCTCATTCTTTTCAATCAAGAGGGATATGTTGGGAGAGGGGTGAATTGGGAAGGTGACCTCTGGCTATAGCTTTTCTTCTACCCTTACTTCTACAGCTTCCTGACAGACCTCTCAAAGAGAGTAGAGCAGAAATATCCACAGATAGATGTGTGGGTAGCTGTGTATAAAGTTGAGGGTATAGAGAAACAAACAGATGGGAGGGTGGATAAGTGGTTAGATGGACGTTGGGATAAATAAGTGGGTGGTTGTGCAGCAGGGAAATAAATGCATAGGTAGATGGATGCGTGGCTGGATAAATGAGTAGATGAATCAGTAAGTGGACAGAGTATGGATAAATGGAGATATAAATGGGAGGATGGATGTCTAGAGGGGTGGACAAATGGATAAGCGGATGAATTAACCATATGGGTAGACTGATGGATTTATGGAGGGGTTGGCAGTAAACTGGAAATGGCTAGAGTGGGATTCAGGATGTAGAAGGGAGTGAAAGGGAAGGGTAAGAGGTTGGATGTGTACATGCCAGGTGAAGCTATGCAGTGCTTGATAGAAAAATGGAGTATTGCTACTTAGAGATAGGTTGGCAAAGGGTTGGCTAGAAGACGAGCCCGTAGGTGACTCAGGATGGATGGGTGTGGAGAGGAATGGGCATTGTCATTGGTTTTGCGGGTGGAAGGATGGGTGCATGAAAGCATGGGCATGTCAGGAGTATGAAAAGGAAGCAAGTGAACAGAATGGATGGGTAAACATCCTCAGGAGGCTAGGCGGTTCTACTTTACTGCACTCTCCTCACACACCTTTAGTTACTTAAGACTAGGCATCCTGCCAGGCCTTACCTTGCACCAACCCCCGATTGTGGTACTTCAGTGAATGTTCTAAAGGACACTGTCAAGTTGGGATAAGTCTATCTGACCACTGGGAAACAAGTCACCCAATCAAGGACATATCATTCTGGCAGAGCTGGGGTTAGAGCTCACAGACTTATCCCGGAGGCATTCAGTACTCTGCCTGTGGTACCCAGAAGCAGGCCCATTAGGGAGAGGTGTGATCGGAGGCCACTGGATACAGAAGGACAGGAAGCCTTGCTCTTTTTGGCAGGGAGCCTACGGGTAGGTGGGTGATACCTGGATTGTCCCCATCTGTCCTGCCCTTGCCCCTCATTTTGCATCTCCAAACTGGAAGATGCTTACAGGAACCCCACAAGTCAAGTCTGCTTTAGAAGTTGGACCCTGACCTGTGCTATCCCTCCAGAGCAGATCTGGAGGCCTGGTCATCTAAAGAAACATTCCCCACTAGTCCCCCCCTCCCCCACCTCTCCCCGCCTTTCCACAGCCTGGGGGCAGGGAGGGGACACAACACTGCATCATTCCCCGTGGCACTCCCGCTCTGGGGCCATTAACAGACGCCTTCCCATCGATTGGTTCTGCTAAGTGCTGCTGATTCAGACGGGTGGGGGTGAGGGCCCCTAGGGGCAGTGGGGGTAGGAGCTGGGCAGAAAGAAGGGGGAGTCCAGGAAGTAGGAGGTGGGGAGAACTGGCAAAGTTCCCTGCCACCCCCATTTTCCAGATGACACGACTTAGGCCCAACCAGCTCTGTAAGGAGGCGGAGTTTCCCCAGGGTCCCTCACAAGCTGTCCTAGGGGAGGGGGCTCTGGGAGCCACGTGGTCCCTCCCTGCCTCTCGCTTCATCTCCCGACAAGCTCCAGAGGGGCGGGGAGAGAGCGCTGGAGGAGGAGGAACTCCGGCAGCTCTGCAGAGGGGCCAGGAGCTCCGGTATTTGGTACCCCCAGCCCCAACGCTGTTGCTGCTGCTGCTGCAGCGGGGACACAGGTGAGGACAGCCCTGTGGGGAGAGGGAGGGACCCGTCAATAGCTCTGTCCTTGTCTTTTCCTGGTCCAGTCCTCATGCCCTAGTCCATCCTGGAACAGTCCCCAGGGGTCCCACTGGACCTTGTCCTTCCAGAGCCTCCTTCCAAGGACCCAGAAGCCTCCTCTCCCTGTCTCCCACCCCGCCCCCGCTTGTGCCACCTTTCCCTCCTAGGCCTGGCTGTGGCTGCTCTCTTCCTCCTCCTCCTGCTGCTGCTACTGCTGCTGTTATTGCTGCTGCTCCCACTGCTGCTACTGCTGTGGCTGGGCACACACAGCCAGCTCCTCGGTGTGTGTTTACCTCAGACCTGCGCTCAAGGAACGGTGGGACTCAGCCTTCTCCTGGTCTTCTTCTCTACCAGCATCCTGCAAGGTTCAGCCGCCCCTCTCCCGGAAGACACACCCAACTTTCTTCCAATACCCCGCCCCCTCTCCAACCTATTTTGAGGGAATCCCCTTCCTCTTAGCAAAGTCCTTTGAGTTTCCCTTGTGTGCTTAGGGGGCTATTATCCAACTTTAGTACACTTGAGTATCATCCCTTTGGGGTTCTCCAGACTCCTCGTTCTCACCCAGAGCTCTTCAGATATGGACCAGGCTTCCTAAGCGCCTCCAGGTAACCTCTTGCGGCTATCTCCTAACCTCTTAAAAAGCCAGGCCCATATACCACTTTAGCTACCCCAAACCACAATCCTCACCTCTCCTACCTTCCCTAGAACTCCTGTAGATTGTAGATAATACCCTCCAGGCTATTCTTGTTAGTGCCAGTCACTCCTGAGATACTTTTTTTTTTAGCATCTTTTACAACCTCCTGGCTCTAAGAGCTACCCTTGAGATGCCCCAGTCCCCTTTTGTGATCTACAAGGGGGCTCCAACCCAGAGATCGTTTTCTGTAAGTCTTCTGGGTGAGGACAGCCCTTCAGCCTTTTCCAAACAGCTCTGGTTCCATCTCCAGCACTCTGAATGCCCCTATCTGTCTCCTCTCCAACCCAACTGAGGGATTGCAGGCCCTCCTTTACTGAGAACTCTTGAGAGTGACCAGATCCCAACCTAGTTCTTGGTCCCTCTGGACACCCTCAGACAACTCTCAGGAATGTGTTGAGTCCTCTAGAATCATCTCAGACTTTCTAGACCTGGGGATCCTTCTTGGTTCCACTGGCTCGTCAAACCCTTCTCTGTCCCTAAGAAAGTTCCCCAAACCCCCCTAAGTTCCTGTCTGTCTCTCTAGTTCCTCCTCCTGCTTCCTCTTGGTCTTTCCTCTCTCTCTCTCTCTCTCTCTCTCTCTCTCTCTCTCTCTCTCTCTCTCTCCTACACACACACACACACACACACACACACACACACACACACACACACGCTGGTTTCCTTTTCTGGGTAGCCCAAGATTTCTCCAAGCCTCCACCATCCTGGCGATAGCCACATTCTCCTAAATACAACATCCCCAAGTCTCCGAGGGCCTGGGGAGCTGCAGGATGGCGGCAGGTGTGGCCACATGGCTACCATTTGCAAGGGCTGCGGCAGTGGGCTGGCTGCCCTTAGCCCAGCAGCCCCTACCCCCTGCACCAGAGGTGAAGGCATCCCGAGGGGATGAGGTTCTGGTGGTGAATGTGAGTGGTCGGCGCTTTGAGACCTGGAAAAACACACTGGATCGCTACCCAGACACATTGCTGGGCAGCTCGGAGAAGGAATTCTTCTATGATGCTGAATCTGGCGAGTACTTCTTTGATCGTGACCCAGACATGTTCCGGCACGTGCTGAACTTTTATCGCACTGGCCGGCTGCACTGCCCCAGGCAGGAGTGCATCCAGGCCTTTGATGAGGAGCTGGCCTTCTATGGCTTAGTCCCAGAGCTGGTTGGTGACTGCTGTCTTGAAGAGTACAGGGACCGCAAGAAGGAAAACGCAGAGCGCCTGGCAGAAGATGAGGAGGCTGAGCAGGCCGGGGAAGGTCCAGCCCTTCCAGCAGGCAGCTCCCTGCGACAGCGACTCTGGAGGGCCTTTGAGAACCCCCACACAAGCACTGCAGCACTGGTTTTCTACTATGTGACTGGCTTCTTCATAGCTGTGTCAGTCATTGCCAACGTAGTAGAGACCATCCCATGTCGTGGTACCCCACGGTGGCCCTCCAAAGAGCAGTCGTGTGGTGACCGCTTCCCTACAGCCTTTTTCTGTATGGACACAGCCTGTGTACTCATATTCACTGGGGAATACCTGCTGCGGCTCTTCGCAGCCCCTAGCCGTTGTCGCTTCCTGCGGAGTGTGATGAGCCTTATCGATGTGGTGGCCATCCTGCCCTACTACATTGGGCTGTTCGTGCCCAAGAATGATGATGTCTCTGGTGCCTTTGTCACCCTCCGTGTATTCCGGGTCTTCCGAATCTTCAAGTTCTCCAGGCACTCTCAGGGCTTGAGGATTCTGGGCTACACCCTCAAGAGCTGTGCCTCTGAGCTAGGCTTTCTCCTCTTTTCCCTCACCATGGCCATCATCATCTTTGCCACTGTCATGTTCTATGCTGAGAAAGGCACGAACAAAACCAACTTCACAAGCATCCCTGCTGCCTTCTGGTATACCATTGTCACCATGACCACACTTGGGTAAGTATAGACCTTGAGTTGGGAGCTGGGCAACATCCCCTCTCTGTAACATTAGAGAGTTTAGAGCATGAACTCTACGCCTCTATGGTGAAGGACGTCATACCCAGAGCCTCATCCATGCAAAACACATATTCTTTTTTTTTTTTTTTTTTTTTTGGTTTTTCGAGACAGGGTTTCTCTGAGTAGTCCTGGCTGTCTGGAACTCACTCTGTAGACCAGGCTGGCCTTGAACTTAGAAATCCGCCTGCCTCTGCCTCCCGAGTGCTGGGATTAAAGGCGTGCGCCACCACGCCCGGCTGCAAAACACATATTCTGCCTCAGCCTGCCATCCTTCCTTTTGTTTGCTTTAGTTTGTTTTGTTATTGTTGATTTTTTAAAAAAGATTTATTATTTTATGAATGTGAGTACACTATAGCTGTCGTTCAGACACACCAGAAGAGGGCATCAGATCTCATTACAGATGGTTGTAAGCCACCATGTGGTAGCTGGGATTTGAACTCAGGACTTCTGGAAGAGTAGTCAGTGCTCTTAACTGCTGAGCCATTTCTCCAGCCCCCATTGTTGATTTTTCTAGACAGAGTTTCTCTGTGTAGCCCTGGCTGTCCTGGAACTCACTCTGTAGACCAGGCTGGCCTCAAACTCACAGATCTGCCTGCCTCTGTCTCCCTAGTGCTGGAATTAAAGGCATGCACCACCACCACCCAGTTTTTGCCACTCCTTTTTTGAAACAAGTTTGTCATGATATATATAGTCTAAGCTAGGGTCAAACATATTATCCTCCTGCCTCCACTTTCCCAGAGCTGGTATCACAGATATATACCATCACAGTTGGCTCCTTTATCTCCTTTTGAGCTCTAGTTTGTTAATGTGTAAAAATTCAGAGAGCTGGGATTAGAGGAATGGCTCACTGGTACATACTGCTTCTGCAGAAGACCCAAATTTGGTTCCCAGCACCCAAGTTAGATGGCTCACAACTGCATGTAATTCCAGTTCCTGAGAATCTGGTGCCTTTAGCTTTCCAGGCATCTGCACACTAGTGCACATATCTGCACACAGATACATAATATACAAAATTGAAAATAATAAGAATAAATCATCATCTTTTAGGTTTTAGTTTTTTTAAACAGAATTTCACTATGCAACCTTGGCTGGCCTAGGACTTGTTATATAGACCAGGCTGGCCTTGAACTCATAGAAATCTGCCCTCCTCTGCCTCCAAAGTGCTAGGATTAAAGGTATGTTGGCTCTATGCCTGGCAAAATTAATCTCTTAAAATAAAATTTAGGGGGCTATAGAGATGGCTGACTGGTTAAGACCACTTGCTGCTCTTGCAGAGGACCCAGGTTTGGTTCCCAGCACCCACATGGCAACTAACAAAGATCTGAAATTCCAGTTCCAGAGAATCCAGTGCCCTCTTCTGACCTCCTCGGGCACTGCATCCATGTGGGAAACACATGTACATGCAGGCAAAACACTCACACATGTAAAGTGAAAGAAATCGATATTAAAATAAATAACATTTAGCTTGGTTGGTAGAACACACCTATAATCCCAGCATCCCCAGGAGCAGAGGCAGGTGGATCTCTAAGAGTTCAAGGCTGGCTTGGTTTACATATCAAGTTCTAGGCCAGCTAGGGCTGTACAGTAAGACCCAGTCTTAAAATAAAAAAATTAGACAAGCCAAGAGGTGTAGTGGTATATCTTTAACCCCAGGATTTAAGTGGCAGAGGCAGGCAGACCTCTATCAATTTGAGGCTAACCTGGGCTACATAGCACAACTCTATCTTTAAAAATATATAGGGGAGTTATATTTAAATTTTCCAATTCTCCTCAGTGCTGACATGCCTTGATAATTTCTGGGTCAGATTTCAGAACCTTTGTCATTCTCTCTTCTCACTTCCTCGGGGTCCCAGTTTCCTTCTCTTTTCTTTGAGACAGTGTTTCATTATGTAGCCCAGGCTTGCCTTTTAGTCCAAGGTGGCCTCAGACTCAAAAGCAATCTTCCCATGTCAGCCTCCTCACTCTACTTGGATTATAGGCATCAGGCACTGTGTTAGGTTCCTCTTTGTAAAGGGGGAAACGATCGATTGATCACTTTAAGAGGATTCAGTGATACGATGTGAGTTCTCTGAATGCTTCTGGCACAGGATACACAGGTATCAATTTCCTATCACATTTCTTTTTTTTTTTTTTTTTTTTACATTTTGAGGATTCACGTCAAGTGTGTCAACCTTCTAGAGCTGTCTGCTATGTGAGCATTGCCTCTGAGACTTTGTGATTCTTCATGTTTTCCAGAAGCTATTTTTAGCTTTTTTTTTCTTTTCTTTGAGGTAGATGCTTCCTTCCCTAGAAGGCCAAGCTGCCCTTGACCTCACCCTCCTCCTGCCTCTGCTTCCTGAGTGCTGGGATTCCAGGCCTAGGGAACCCACCTGGATCAATCTGTATTAATTTTTTACTGCCAATCCCTGAGAGGAAACAGTTGAGAGATATGCAACAAATGGAACCAGCCATCTCACGATGCTCTTTTCTTGTTGGGGGAGGGCCATTATTATTGGATACTAAACCCAAGGTCTCACCATAGTGGCATAAGCTCTGTCCCAGCTCTCATAGTGTTTGGTTTTATGGCAGAATTTCAATTTGTACACCAAGCTGGCCTCAGATTTATACGAATTCTTTTCCTGCCTGTCTCCCAAATGCTGGGATTCTAGGCTTGTGCCACAATTCACAATTTCCTGTCTGTCTGTCTGTCTGTCTGTCTGTCTGTCATGATGTGTGTGCACCAGAGTGTGTGTTCATGCAAACATGCATACATTCAATCTGTATGTATTTTAAGTTATAATTGTGTGTGTGTGTGTGTGTGTGTGTGTGTGTGTGTGTATATATATATATATATATATATATATATATATATATATATATGGTGTGTGAGTGTCATTATGTGCATGTAATAGCATGCAGATGGAGGTCAGAGGACTACTTTCTAGAGTTGGTTCTCTCCTTCCATTACCTGGACTCCAGGGATTTAATTCAGGTCATCAACCTTGCAAGGTAAGCTCTGTGCAGCTGGAACTTCTTGTTGGCCTCTGTTGTATGTATATTTTGACAACACATGCTCTCACTGTGTAACCCTAACTGGCCTGGAACTTGCTATGTGGACCATGCTGGTCTTGAACTGCTGAAGTGCTCAGACTAAAGGTGTGCACCACCACACTCAGCCACCTTTATATTTTGAGATGGGTCTCTCATTGAAACAGATGCTCATCCGTTTAGCTAGATTGGCTGAGCAGTGAGCTCCAGGGCTATGCTGATCTCTGCCCTCCAGGGCTGGGATTATAGGTACATGCCACTGATCCAGTGTTCTATATGGGTCCTGAAGATTTGCATACACAGCCATCTCCCAGGCTTTCTTATAATGTTTATAAAGATATTGTGCAGAGCAGATGTTATGCTTCTTCTCTAAATTTCCATCATTAGAATTACGTAGGCTGTTGTTATTCAGTCTCCATAGAATGAATGAATTTAATCAATGCCTTAATAGAAGTACAAATGTTTTTCAGAAGTAGTGATTAATTTTGGTTGGAAGTTCATGATTGGATCAAATCAATAAATCTTGAGTCCTACCAGTTGAGTTGGCAGTAGATATCTTGATGTCTTTTGCCACATACAGTCCTTAGAACAACTGTGATAGTCAGTGCTCATGCCTCGTGAGACTTGGTCCGAGGTGACTTATCACATAGCTAGAAATGTCCAAGTTATAGAGACTCTGGAGCCAATTCCTGAATGCTTAGACCAAATGAAAAGCTCTGGAGAGAAAGATAAAGCTCAGTTGAAGAATGCTTGCCTGGCATCCATAATGCTCTGGCTTCAATCTCCAGCACCACGTGAATCGAGCAGGACTACAGGTGTCTATAATCCCAGTACTTGGGAGGTAGAAGAAAGAGGATCAGAAGTTCAAGGTCATTCTCAGATGTGTAGTAAGTTTGAGATCTACCTGGAATACATGAGACCCTGTCCCAACAAAACAATAACAACAGCAACAACACTACAACTCACAGGGCCAGCCGGGCGTGGTGGCGCACGCCTTTAATCCCAGCACTTGGGAGGCAGAGGCAGGTGGATTTCTGAGTTCAAGGCCAGCCTGGTCTACAGCGTGAGTTCCAGGACAGCCAGGGCTACACAGAGAAACCCTGTCTTGAAAAACCAGAAAAAAACAAAACAAAACAAAAACAAAAAACAACTCACAGGGCTAAGAAAGAGCCAAGAGCCTAGAAGCTGAAGACTACAGAGGCTGTATTTTTTCAATGGAGTTAGAAAAAAAAGTGTGTTGTACATTCCTAGGCAAATTAACTGTGGCACCTCTCTGAGCTGTGTTTTCCTTTGTGCAACAAACCAGTCAGTAGTTGGTTCTGCTCCATCTCCATCAGGGAGGCTCGCCTTGGAGAAGGCAGAGCAGTTCTGAGGCTCCCTATCTTTCATAGGAGGACAGTTCCAAGGCTTCTTCTGGGAGGAAGGGTCCTTTTTCTAGGAGATAGAGGCGGGCAGATCTCTGTGAGTTCAAGGCCAACCTGATCTACCAAGAGAAAGCTGGGCAGTGGTGCCACATTCCTTTAGTTCCAGTACTGGGGAGGCAGGGGCAAGCCGATCTCTGTGAGTTCAAAGCCAGCCTGGTCTACAAAGAGAGTTCCAGGACAGCAAAGACCAAACAGAGAGACCCTTCTCAAAAAGAAAAGTATAAAACAAACAAAAAACAAACAAACAAACAAACAAAACCCAAAGCTCCTTCCTAGACAATGTAGAGAATATTCCTAGAACACAGAGCCTCTCATCTGACCTGTAGTGGGGGGACTCTCTCTAGTCTTTATTTCTCATTTTTCTTTCTGCTTGGTATTAGAATTCCAGCTGACAGTGACACCCAACACTTAGCTTAGGTAGGAACAGCAGATATAGACTGAGGGCGGCCCCGTTTCTCATTTGACCTCTACTGCAGGGACTAGAGAGGTCATTCTCTACACTTTGTCTTCTGCTTTGTTTTGCTCCGCTTGGTTTTTAAGACGGGGGTTTCTCTGGGTAGCTCTGGCTATCTTGGAACTTGCACTGTAGACCAGGCTGGCCTTAAGCTTAGAGATCCACCTGCCTTTGCCTCCCGAGTGCTGGTATGAAAGATGTATACCACATGTGGAGCCATTCTCCTCATTTTGAAGATTTTTTTTTAAAATTACTTTTTATTAAAGTATGCATATAGCATGTGGGTGTGTGCATGTGTGTGGAGGTGTCCATAGAGTCCAAAAGAGGGTGTTGGGTCCTCTGCAGCTGGGGTTTCTAATAGTCATGAGCTGGTTGACGTGGGTCTTGAACTTGGGTCTTCTGGAATTCCTAAACAGTAATTCTCCAAATGTTTCAGTGTAACAAATTGAAGCTGGGGCTAGATAAATTGGCTCAGAGGTTAAGAGCTCCTGCTGCTTTTTCAAAGAACCTGGGTTCAATTTCCAGGACACGCACTTGGTGTGTTACAACTGTCTGTAACCCCAGTTCCAGAGAATATGACACCCTTATATATATGAAAACACTCATACACATACAAATAAATAAATAAACCTTTAAAAAGAAAGAAATGGAAGTTAGGGCTGGAAAGATGGCTTCATGATTAAGAGCACTTACTGCTCTTACAAAGGACCCGGATTTCCCTTCTAGCACCTACATGGTGGCTCACAACCATCCTTAAGGTCAGTTCCAGTGACTCTAACACCCTCTTCTGGCCTATTCAGGCACCTGACATGCATGTGATACGCATACTTATATGTATGCAAACACGCACATACAATAAAACTTAGAAAGAAAGATAGAAAGAATGAAAGAAAGAAAGAAAGAAAGAAAGAAAGAAAGAAAGAAAAGAGAAAGAAGCTGAAGTTCAGAAAGTCCATGTGCTTGCCAAAGCGCGCTGAGCACTTCAGGAGTGGGTGGGTGGAACAGGGGTACCAAACACCTCTTCTAACCTTGGCGTGCTTTCTATCTTTCCCAGGTATGGAGACATGGTACCTAGCACCATTGCAGGCAAAATTTTTGGGTCCATCTGCTCACTTAGCGGCGTCTTGGTCATTGCCTTGCCTGTGCCAGTCATTGTATCCAACTTCAGCCGCATCTACCACCAGAACCAGCGTGCTGACAAGCGCCGGGCACAGCAGGTAACTGTATCTCCCTTCTGGGCACTGACATTCTTTTCAGCCTAAGCCTGTCTTGCTCCAGGGCTCACCTATCTAACCTTTTGTCTCCTCTCTGTAGAAAGTGCGCCTGGCAAGAATCCGGTTGGCAAAGAGTGGTACCACCAACGCCTTCCTGCAATATAAACAAAATGGGGGCCTTGAGGTAGGGAGGGGCCTTTACTGGGGGGTGGGTGAGCAGGGATAGGAAGGGAAGGTGTTCATCGCCTGTTTTCTGCTTTGTTCCAGGACAGTGGTAGTGGCGAGGGACAGATGCTGTGCGTTAGGAGCCGCTCTGCTTTTGAACAACAGCATCACCATCTGCTGCATTGTCTGGAGAAGACTACGGTGAGGCCAAACAAGAGGCTGCATTGGCAGGAGGGAGGAGGTCTGCCTACATAGGCTGCACCTTGTCTCAAACAAAACATAGAGCAAAAAGTGGCTTCTAGGATGGGCAAGGAAGCAGGAGAGAGAGTGACTTTTCCTAAGCAAAGGCCTGGGAGTTGTGCTAGCATCCATGACATGGGGTACCCTGTGATCCCCGCTTCCCTTCTGCCCACAGTGTCATGAGTTCACAGACGAGCTAACTTTCAGTGAGGCCCTTGGAGCGATCTCACTGGGTGGTCGCACCAGCCGCAGTACCTCAGTATCATCCCAGCCAATGGGGCCTGGGAGCCTGTTCTCATCCTGCTGCTCTCGAAGGGTCAATCGCAGAGCCATCCGCCTTGCCAACTCTACTGCCTCTGTCAGCCGTGGCAGCATGCAGGAGCTAGACACACTAGCAGGTCTTCGGAGGAGCCCTGCCCCTCAAAGGTAAGTACCTGGCTCACCTGTTTTGACCATCTGCCCTTCATTCATTCTTTCAGACACTTACTGAGGAGCAATAAGGGCATAGCCCTAACCATTCAGGAAGCTACGGCAGGAGAATCATTTGAACTGGGGATGTCAGTCAAGAATAGAACATTTGCTTTCTATGCTGAAAGCCTTAGGTTTTACCCCCCTGCCCTGCCCCATCACAGATACACACACACACACACACACACACACACACACACACACACACACACACATCCTTTCACGTGTCTGCTATATCCAAACATCCTTTCACCTGTGTCTGCTTCAGGAAAAGAGTCTTTTACATGTTTGCTTCAGCAAGACATTCTTTCACCTGTGTGTCCCAGCAAAACATCATTTGACTAACTTTCCAAAGAAACTAGAAGTTTCCACTTCATGAAATAATTCTTTAAAATCTTTTTTTAAAGTAAAGGAAAGCTTTTCTGAGATGGTGTCTGAGTCTACATCTGAAGGAGGCAAGGGAGTGAGCTATATATACATCTATGTAACTAGAGGAAGAGCTTTTCCAGATAGTGTTTAGCCCATGCAAAGGTCAAGAGGCCTCAGTACACCAGAGGTCTGGCAAGGAAACAAGTCTGCCCAGAGTAGGAAGTGGAGGACAATCAGGAAGAAGTGAGGACTTAGTTTTATTCCTAATGTCAACCTTCTTCACACATCATACACACACAGGGTTTCTCTATGTGTAACCTTGGCTATCCTGGAACTCAGTCTGTAGACTAGGCTGGCCCTAAACTCAAAGATCCATCTTCCTCTGTCTCCAGAGTGCTGGGAATAAAGGCGTGCGCCACCACTGCCTGGCTAGTGTAGACTTTTAAACTTTTTGTTTGTTTGGTTTGGTTATTTTGTGTGTTTGGATTGTTTTTGTTTTCTTTTTTCTTTCAAGACAGGTTTTCTCTGTGTAGCCCTGGCTGTCCTGGAGCTCACTCTGTAGACCAGGCTGGCCTCGAACTCAGAAATCCACCTGCCTCTGCCTCCCGAGTGCTGGGATTAAAGGAGTGTGCCACCACTGCCCAGTGGGTGGGTGGTTTTTGAAACAGAGTCTCATTGTGTAGCCTAAGTTGGTCTCAGATTCAGGACCTGTCTGCCTTAGTGCCAGAATTTCTGGTGTATGCCACCATTACCTTTTGCTAATATAGACTCTTGTAGTAATTTTGGCATTGATAAAGATAACAAGAGGGCCTGAGGAGATGGCTTTGTGCTTAAGAGTACTTACTGGGCAGGGCAGTGGTGGCACAAGCCTTTCATCTCAGCACTTGAGAGGCAGAAGCAGAGGCAGGTGGATCTCTGTGAGTTCAAGGTCAGCCTGGTCTATGAAGCTGACTCCAGGACAGCCAGGGCTACATAGAAAAACCCTGTCTCAAAGAAACAAAATAAATAAATTAATAAATAGTACTTATTGCACTTGCAGCAGATCTGGGTTCAATTCCCAGCACCTATAACGGCCCCTAACTCCAGTTTCAGGTGATCTGATGCACCGTTCTGGCCTCCTTTGGGCACCAGGAATGCATGTGTACATAGACAATCATGACAAGGCCCTGGATTTAATCTTCAGCATCACACAAAACTGTGTGTGTGCATACTATGTTCAGGCACTTTGTCTCATTTATTATTTCATTTGGTCTCTGTAACAACCCAATGAGGTAAGGAATTTTTTTTTTTTTTATTTCCATGCTACAAATAAAAGAGGGATTTGGTGATCACGATTTAAACCTAAGGCCAGCTGGCTCCAGAATTCACCTCCCTTGCTGTAATTGAGGATGCAGGGACGATTTGTAACATAGTGCAGGGGACCCAGTCGGGGCTTAATGAATGTGACGATTGTACGGCAATTATCCAGATGACTTTTAAAGAGTATGCCGTCTTCCCTACCTGTGTTCACAGCCGCTCAAGCCTCAATGCCAAGCCCCACGACAGCCTTGACCTGAACTGTGACAGCCGGGACTTCGTGGCCGCCATCATCAGTATCCCCACCCCCCCTGCCAACACGCCAGATGAAAGTCAACCTTCCTCCCCTAGTGGTGGTGGTGGCAGTGGTGGCACACCCAACACTGCCCTCAGGAACTCCAGCTTGGGTACTCCGTGCCTCCTCCCTGAGACTGTCAAGATCTCTTCCCTGTGAGGAATGGGCCTGCCCATTCAGAGGGCCTTCTTTATTCTTGGGAACTCCTTTCCAAAGCCATATTTTGGGGGAGGCAAAGAGGGGCGGACCTGGGAACTCCCTGTGCCCCCTGACAAGAACTATGCAATGGAGTTTCATGGAATGGCCCATCTGGTGGGAACGTAGGTAGGGAATGAGGAACTTCCCTCAGTCCAGACAGTTTTTCCAAGTGGGAGCTTGAAGCATGGGACTCCATAGGTCCCTGACCTCCTTGCCCCAGCATGCTGGGACTGGTCTCTCTCTCCTAGCTGGCCTCTTGCATGCCTCTTCCCTTGGGCCCTCAGAGGCAGGTTAAAGCTTTCCATAGTTTGACATTTGAGGTCTGTCTGGTCTGACAAGAGTTAAGAGCTTCTCTTCGGTTGTGTTGTGCAAGTTTGGGGGTTCAGGGAAGAGAACCCTCATCTCCAATTTAGCCTCGAGGGGGCAAGGTTTTGCTCTTCGACAGGCCCAGCATTTCCCAGATTTGGAAGCTTGGAATGCAACTCTGGGCTGGCTTAATGGGCTGTGGCCTCTGTAGTGACCTGCTACCCCCACGCTTTGACTGAGGGGCTCAGGCTGCTTCTCCTAACACAGAGATAGCACAAACACTACCACCCCTTTCCCCTGGCTAGCTGCTGGAAGTGAGTTCCGGCCACCTGTCTTCTGCTGGGCCTCCAGCAAACTCTAGCAATAGCAGCTGCTGCCATACCAATATGCAAAGCCTTGGACCAATTTGCTGCAGCATATACATCTGCTCTGATCAGATGGGCCACATCTAACTACTCTCTTCTCTGATGTGTTTTCTTCTTGGGTTGGTCTGGAGTCTGGACCTGCTGAGATAAGAGACTAACATCCAGCAAGAGCTGGGCTGGGTGGTGAGATCATGGGCTGGTTTCATATTCTTGGGCAGAAGTCCAGAAGTAGTGTGGGCAGAGGACTGAGCTGTTCCTGACCCCTGGGAGAGATAGAAGATATCGCCCCCTTCTCTGCTGTAACTCCTTTGCACATTATCTTCTCCCTCTTGGGTCACCTTCTGGATCTATGCTCTCGACTGAATCTCACATTATCTCAGGTTCCCTGTCTCCAGCTCTGTCCCTCTGAAGCTGGCAGCTGACCAAGATGAAGTTTTCATCAGTTAATAAAACCTAAGAGGAGAGATGTGGACCGAGCATCTGCTGACTCTGTGGATTGACTTTGAGGGCTGGGTTTGGCTGAGGGGTTAAGAAGACTATGGTCTCAATTTCTTTCAGTGAAAGAGAAATTCAACAGTGAAGGGACTGGTGTGGGTAGATGGGTGGCTAGTGCTCTATTCTCCAAGATGTGGATTATGGAGAAATGAAAAAGGGTGCTTTTGAAGAGTTTGTCTCTGTAGGCAGTGAAGTAAGCTAGAGGGTCCTAAGACTGATGGACCTTAGATACTAATCTGTTCCAGATCCTTCATTGCTAGAAGGAGAAGCCAAGATCTAGAACAACATGGAGTTACTTTGAGGGGCAATTTAAGCCCATGGTTCCTGATAGCAAAAAACATAGATTTTTTCTGAGTTTGGTAATCCCCCTTCCTCATGGATAGCACCTCTGCTGTTCTCTTCTGGATACCAGCTATACCAGGCTAGTATGTGACTGAGTTGTGTAGAGCCCTGTGGAGACTAATCTTGCTCTTAACTGCTGAGCCATCACTCCAGCCCTCACCCCTCACCGAGTATTTCTTAACAGCCCATCATGTACTAGTAGTAAGGTACACTGATGGGCACAATAGCATTATTAGATCATAGATAAGCATGGGAGGCAGACAAACAATCACTATACAATGTGGTACAAGTGAGATTGATAGGTTATAGAAACACGTAGACAGCCAGGTAACCTTAACTGGCCAGCCTTCAAGGAAGGAGGTGGAGTTAGTCAAGCAAGAAATGGAAGGCTAAAAAACGTGGGTGGAGGGCACAGTGTGTCCAATGATCAGAGAGTGAGCGTGAGCTTAAGGCCTTCGGGGAACTGAAAGGAGTTCAAAGTAGCTGGAAGGGCAGTGAGTGCAAGGCTGAAGAGGGAAGTAGATAGTACAGATTGCAAAAGGCTTTTGAAACTGGGAGATGGATTTGGGACTTCGCCCGAGGTAGAAGGGGGGACCACTGAAAACTCAGAAACAGGCCAGGCATTTCAGAAGGATGATTTTGCCCATGGGGAATAAGCTATGGAGAAAAAGTCTTAGAGGAAGAAAGATCAGTCAAGGGTTTTTGTGGTAGTCCATTTGGTGGGGGATGATGGCTAGGATGGTAGCAGTGGAATTGGAGAGGTGTGAAATTCTGGAGATGGGATGGGTGGGACTTGGAATTTCCAAGGCAAAGGTGTGAGCTGGAGAAGCGGAAACAGTCACATTTGACTCTTAGGTTTCTGGGCTGGGCAATGACTGGCTAAGGGTGCCTTTTGCTGTCGGAGGAAATTCTTATAGTGTCAGGTACATAGTTAAGTATGGGGTGAAGGCTAGTCATGAATAATATGAGTTCAGTTTTTAGATGCTGAGCAGATAGCCAGTAGGGATAGGAAATGTAGGTCTGGAGACAACCATTAGACGATTCAGGGTAATGTTTATAGGTATTTGGCAGAAATCCCTGACCACAGAAGTCCTGTAGATATGAGTCTCCTCCTATTGTGAAGTTTCAGGAACAGAAAACATTACTAGGACCCATATTTACCCATGTATTACTGATGCCTTTCAGAGAAAAAAAGCTTCATCTGAAGGGAGGAGGTTACGTGGTCTTTCTGTTTTTCCCAAAATATCTTTTGTTAGAGACAGTCCCAACATGTAGTCCTGGCTACCCTTGAACTAACACCTTCTCCTCCTCCTCTCCTTCTCCTCCTCTCCCTTGAGGCTAGGTGGTCTTTCTGTTTTCCCCAAAATATCTTTGTTGGAGACAGTCCTAACAGGTAGTCCTCACTTCCCTTGAACTAACACCCTTAACTCCTGAGCCGTTTCTCCAGCCCCTGGCTTTAAGCTCTTGATCCTACTGCCTGAACCTCCAGAGCGACAATAACACTAGTTTTGATATTGCAGTTTTGTTAGGGAATCTCAAAAGAGACAATGATTTGTACAAAGTCAATAGTTCATAATGATTCATGTGTACCTAGAACTGATGTTTTCCTTCTAAGGAATCAAAGTTTAGGATTCGTCTGCACTACCACAGGTTCTAACTTATATATATAGCACGTACTGCGTGCAATGCACAGAACCAGGCCATTTATTGGCATTCTTTTCTACCACAGAGAAATTATTGCTGCTGGGTGGTGGTTTAATCCCAGCACTCAGGAGGCAGAGGCAGGAGGATCTCTCTGAGTTGGAGCCAGCGTGGTCTACACAGTGAGTTCCAGAACAGCCAGGGCTATACAGAGAAACCTTTTCTCGAAAAACAAAATTTAAAAAAAAGAAAGAAAAATTATTGCTAATCTATAGAGAAGTAGAAATAGAGACTAGATAGGGTGTTAACTGACTTGTTCCAAACACTCAGACATTAAGGGCCAAGATAGTATTAGCGTTTTAGATGCTCAATATCAAGGAGTTTGCTAAGAAACACCACTGGGTGACACTAGCTGCTGACAGTCTCAGTTCATAAATATTCTCTTTTCCTGAGTAAACTAAGGTTTTTTTTTTTTTTTTTTTTGGTGGTAGTGGGTGTAAAGCCTGTACCGAGCCTGCGCAATAGACAGGCGCTTGAGGTGAACGTGAGGGTAAGAGGGCGGAGATGACAGAGAGGGCGCGTTTTTCTGCCAAACACTAACTATCGGTAGGGTGCACGTCTGTCTATCGGTTGGCCCATCTGAAGTGATGGACAGCTTCGTGGAACTAATCACCGCAAGATTAAGACTGTTGCCAGGGTGAAGTAGGGTCCACCCTCTCGGGTTGGCGGATGGGAGGAACGGGAAGTGACGCCAGAGGGGACGCTGTGCTCTGGGAATGTTGATGTTTTGCAGTGAGGGTAACTGAGTTCCACATGGAATCCTTGGAGAACTGGGTCTTACTGTGCGTGAGGCCGACCGCTTTGTTTATCCACAGTGAAGGCGCCTCCGAGTCCGAACCTCGCGGGAAGTAAAGCATAGACTGGGAGCCGAAAGGAGAAGCTGGGAAGAAGGCTGCCAACTTTGAAATCCGAGGAGGAGGAGGACTTGAGAGAGCGAGCGCTCAGCCCGGATTGGCCAGTGGGTGTCGTCAAGGCTTTACGTGTCTCTCCGATTGGCTGGTGTCTGCAGTCTTCCCAGCGGGCGAGCCTTTTGCCCACGTACTTCCGTGCAGGAGGCGGGGGCTGCGTCCCGCTGTGCATGCGCACAACCAGGAAGCCCCACCCGGTAGTTGAAGAACCCGTGGAGGGGCGGGGCGAAGCGGGGCTTGTTTTGGTTGTGTTTCCTCTGAAGCCGAATCCCGGAACCAGGTAGCAGGGAGCTCGGCCGGCCTCGGAGGGAGACAAGGCTGCGACCGATCGGCCTCTGTACCGTCCCACTGGACTTCACATCCGGGATCTCTTCCTGGGCGTGACCCGCGTCCCGCCTGCGGTCCTCGAACCGGTGTCCTGAGCTCTTTATCCAGGCCTTGCTGTTCCCATCGTGCCTCGCGCACGACCGTAGCCCCCTCATCCGGGTTCTCTCCCGGCGTTCTCCGCGTCTGCTTTGCTGTGGGGTACTTGGCTGTGCCGCCATGACTATTCTCCCCAAAAAGAAACCGCCACCTCCCGACGCCGACCCGGCCAACGAACCGCCGCCGCCCGGGCCGTTGCCCCCGGCGCCTCGGCGCGGTGCGGGTGTAGGCGTGGGTGGCGGCGGCACGGGCGTGGGCGGAGGAGAGCGCGACCGTGACTCCGGCGTCGTGGGGGCCCGTCCCCGGGCTTCGCCGCCACCCCAGGGCCCGCTCCCGGGGCCGCCCGGTGCTCTTCATCGTTGGGCACTAGCCGTGCCGCCCGGCGCGGTCGCGGGCCCTCGGCCACAGCAGGCTTCTCCACCTCCTTGTGGGGGCCCCGGTGGCCCCGGCGGCGGTCCTGGTGACGCTCTTGGTGCGACAACTGCGGGGGTGGGCGCGGCAGGGGTGGTGGTGGGCGTGGGTGGTGCCGTGGGCGTGGGCGGCTGCTGCTCGGGGCCCGGGCACAGCAAGCGGCGGCGTCAAGCTCCCGGCGTTGGCGCAGTTGGCGGGGCCAGTCCGGAACGTGAAGAGGTCGGAGCGGGCTACAACAGTGAAGACGAGTATGAAGCTGCCGCAGCGCGAATCGAGGCCATGGATCCCGCCACTGTAGAGCAGGTAAGGGCTGGAAGGTGAGGGGCTGTTGGGCAGAAACAGTGAGTGAGTCTACCAGATTGAGAAGGAGCTCAAGGAAGTGATGTTTGAGATTGGTCCAAGAAACCCAGGTCTTGTTGCTGGGCCTGCTGTTCTTTCCTGGTGGTGGAGGCATGGTTTCCCCCGAGGGCTTGATGGTAGGGGCTCTAAGTTAAGTAAGCTAGAGTACTCTTTTTGCGGTCCTGAGATCTCCTCTAAGTGACTGGCATTGGGAATTCCCCTGGAGTCTCAGGTACGTTGGACCCCTCCCTTAGAGGAAGATCTCAGGCCTCTCAAAGGGACTTCGGCTCAGTTACTTTTTCCTTTAGGACAAGTCTGAGATTCCCTCCCCTAAGGAACTCAAATAAGGTGGTGTCCTCAGAGATATAGTCTAAGCATACCCAAGAAACCTAAACCCTTGATGTAGGAAGGACCTCTCTCTTCTTTTGCTGAGTCTGCTCACCAGCCATGTGGTCTCCTCAGGAGTCCTAAGCCTGTATTTGGGGACCTAGACTTACTTCCTTGTAGAATTGAAGGTTTAGAGTATACCCACACACCTTTTAGATAGTGATTTCCAAAGTATCCCTCCAGTGTTGTGAAACTTTTCTGGGAGATAAAATTCTCAACGGCTTAGGGACAAAGGCTAAAACCAGTACCTAGAAGCAGAACTGTGGCTCACAGTCGGTGTTGACATAAAGACCTCTTTGCTTATGGCCCGGGGTTTAATTATAGATGTTCCAGGCAAGAGAACTTTTTCAGGACACACTTTCAGTCATGGGCTGGTGTCTATGCTCATGTGTGTGTGTGTGTGCACGGGCTGGTGTCTATGCTCATGTGTGGGGGGGGGTGGGGGTGGTGTTCATATATTCCCTAAGGATATATATATATATATATATATATATATATATGTCTTACCTATTGAAATTTACTTCAGGGATTCAACATCTCAGTTCTCCCTTTCTGTGCATCTGGAATTCTCTGATACCCAAGGGGCTGAGCTGTTAATCTCACAGGAAAAGAGCTCTCAAGTCGCTAGACCCAGATTAAGTTCCTTGGAAAAGAAAACCTGAGAGTCTCTCTCAGGAAGAGCTCCATCTCATGTGGAGAACTCTCACCTATTGACCTTGCGGATGGGGTCTAGAGTCTGGCCTGGAAACTATGGGTCCTGTCCAATCCCTGCCTCAGAAACTCCAGCCTCAGGACATGAACTGTTTGGAGACCCAGAGGCCATGTCAGATGTCTCCCTCTAAATCTGCCTTCAAGGGCCTGAGACTCTGTTCTGTGAAGGACATCTAAGGCTTTCTTTAGGAACAGGAACCCCATACGTGCCACTGAAGACTGTTTGTAGAGGTAATGCCTGAAGTTCTTCCTCATGGAACTTGAGATGCTCTTCACACACAGTATGACATTTCCCACTAGCACTGGGTGGAGCATGATTATAGGTTTCCTGAGGAATGAGGAAATCCTCAACATCACATCAGTTGTGTGAGGGATGATTGTTCTACACCTTAGGATCTGAGGCCTGAATCTTTTGGGGCTGTCACTTAAGACAACATAAGTATCTCTTCATAGGAGGCTTTTAGGAACATAAGTCTCTTTGGGGTTTATTTGAACTTGGGAGACCTGGGAATGATACAATTTTGAGGAAATTAGTTTTAGGTCTTTTTCTATCTTCCTCAGGGACAAGAGATTCCTTTGCCTTGGGGACTGAGACCTGAGTCCTTGCTTAGGCATGCAGTTCTCCTCCCACCACACCAGGTGATTCTTTCTCAACAGGGAGAGGACATGAAGTCATCTTCAATATGGCCAGAGGCCTCCTTCTTTGGACAGAGCACCTGGGTGTTCTGGTTTCTTCTTACCCTCAGGTCAGAGCCAAGAAGGCTGTCAGGTCTTGGGACCAGAAGCCTGAGGCATCCCTTGAACTGGTAGAGGTTCTGACCCTATTTTCATTGTTGTTTCTCACTTCTGGAAATTTCTCTTACATTCCATTTCCTTTTGGTTGAGAAATTTCTTTTACAGGGGTCAGAGTGTGGTCTCAAATCCACCGTTCTTGTTCTTTTCCTGTCATTTCTGGCAGAACAAATCATCTAGACTAAGAGCTATTAGGTCCAGGAGGTTGTTTTGTTTTGTTTTGTTTTGTTGTTTTGAAACAGGGTTTCTCTGTATAGCCCTGGCTGTCCTGGAACTCACTCTGTAGACCAGGCTGGCCTCGAACTCAGAAATTCACTTGCTTCTGCCTCCCGAGTGCTGGGATTAAAGCGTGTGCCACCACTGCCTGGCTTCCAGGAGTTATTTTGTTTGTTTGTTTGTTTGTTTGTTTTTCTTCAAGACAGGGTTTCTCTGTGTAGTACTTTCCTGGAACTTGCTCTGTAGACCAGGCTGGCCTTGAACTCGGCTACCCAAGAGCTGGGATTACAGGTGTGTGCACAGCCACTTCCTGACTGGGTGCAGGAGTTATAAATCCCTGCTTCTTGTAAAGTCTCTTTACCCCTTACAGAGGTATGCATCCCTTATCCAGGGGAAAGAGAAGGTATGTTGTTGGTGGAGATGCAAAAGGCCACATTCTTTTTTTTTTTTTCTTTTTGGTTTTTCAAGACAGGGTTTCTCTGTGTAGCCCTGGCTGTCCTGGAACTCACTTTGTAGACCAGGCTGACCTCAAATTCAGAAATCTGCCTGCCTCTGCCTCCTGAGAACTAGGATTAAAAAGGCCACATTCTTTTTTTTTTCTTTTTTTTCAAGACAGGGTTTCTCTGTGTAGTCCTCAGCTGTCCTGGAACTCACTTTGTAGACCAGGCTGGCCTCGAACTCAGAAGTCCGCCTGCCTCTGTCTCCCAAGTGCTGGGATTAAAGGCGTTTGCCACTACTCCCTGCTAAAAAGGTCACGTTCTTATACCCCTTGCGCTTATACCCTTAGGTCAGAGCCAAGAAGGCGGTCAGGTCTTGGATATAATATAAGCCCTTATATTTATCTTCATAAGAACTGACGGACTCATGAAACCTGCTCTTCCCTGTGATGGGAGAGGCTTTCTGTTCTATGGGCACAAAGGGAAGAAGGAGCTACTCCTAGTCTCCCTGACTCACCTGGCCCAGCTTTGAGCCTCTTGAGGATGAGAAGAAGGAGTATTGGTCCTGCTTCTCCAATCTTGGTTCACGGCCGTTGCAGATGCTTATAACCTAGAGGCTATATCAGTGCTGACAGAGGGGATGATGATTTGGTGATTAGTCTGAATGGTAAATCTGGGTCCACTTCTACCAATATGTACTCCGGTTTCCTTTAGGATTCTCCAGATACCTTGGGTTGGAGTCCTGGGGAAATGGTGTCATGGGGTTCCTTTTGTCAGAGCCTAGCCACTGAAAACAGTGGCTTATAAGCATCCTAAGCCAGGAGAACTCTGAGATCTTGGAGTAAAGAACAAACATGCTGAGATAGTGGAAAGTGCTAGGTTTAGCAGTACAGTCAGTGTGTCTGGGTTCTACCTCTCAGTCTGCCCCGTTTTGCAGAGTGAACTAGTACAGCCTCTGTTCTCTGCACCTGATTTTCTTTTACTTTCACTAAGGTGCTGGTGTGTTGTCAGTCAGCTTTGGGTTTAAGGGATTTCAAAGGCCCCTATTCCTGCACTTGATAGTGAATAGTGGGTATCTTTTGAAGAGGAGCTGGGTTCCTTCTCTTTCCACTTTGCTTCTTTTCCAGTCATAGAAGATTGCTGGGCAGGTCAAAGCCTTTTTTGTATAAGGGTTAAGGGTGATATGTGGCAGTGTTGTAGCCAGCTATCAAGTTCCACAGTTACATGTGGAAAAAATTTGGGATTTGGAGCTGGACAGGCTGGAGTTCAACTCCAGTGTTAACTTTTGAACTGTTTTATGATTGTAGAACTCTCATTTAGGGCAAAAATTCATGAGGGTTACTAGAGTGTAAACATCTAGCCTTGGCCACCTTGGCTAGTTCTTTTCGCTCAGGATGAGCAATTGGCCCCAGGATAATCTTTTCTCCTCAAGAGGCTTTGTCCATCCATGGTACTCATCTCTTGGCATCTAGAAGCTTGCCCATCTGGAATTGGGTGGTTAGCTGCATTTGAGTGCTTTTTCTATACTAAACTTTTGTGTGGTCTTTGGGTAGTTCCCTTTTCCAGGTCTTTTGTTTTGGGGGTTTGTTTATTTTTCGAGACAGGGTTTCCTCTGTAGCCCTGGCTGTCCTGGAACTTACTCTGTAGACCATACTGGCTTCAGAACTCAGAGGTCTCTCTCTGACTGTTGAGTTCCAGGGTTAAAGCTGTGTGCCACCATACCTCACACTACTTGGGTCGTGAGGACAGTGATTGGACTCATTGCCCTGAAGAAAGGTGTAATCTCATCTTTAATTTTCTGTTTTACACTCCTCTTGACCTTTATGTGGGATTTTATGTGGGACCCCTTGGCTCTGGGGATGGCTCAGAGTTTCTCTATGTAATGGTTCTGGAGGTCCTTGAATTTACTCTGTAGATCAGGCTGGCCTTTGAACTCAGAGAACTGGCTGCCTCTTCCTCCTGAATGCTGGAATTAAAGGCTTAAAGACCTGTGCCACCACTGTCCACTTAGAATGTTATCTTTTAGAAGATGTGCTGTGATGTTTGCACTTCTTGGGAGTGGTTATAAGTTCTTTGGTGGTTTTGCGTTTGCTTACTGTGATGAAACTCGGGTGCTCAATTTTCTGGCGTGAAGGCTCATGAGTATGATCCCATCATTTGGGAGGTTGAGGCAAGAGGATTGCCAAAAGTTTGAGGCCAGCATGAGCTATGGTGTTGAGACCCTGTCTAAAATAACCAAAATAAAAAGTGTACAATTCAGTGGCTTTCAAAACAGTCATAGAATTGTACTTCTGTCACCAGTTTTATAATGTTTTTAATATCATAGAGAGAACCTTTTATAGCTTTTGATGCCCCCCCCTCCTTCATCCTTTTCCAGCTCCTGGCAACCTACTAATTTGTCTGGATTGAACTACTTTGAAACAAGTAGAATCATACACTAACGTAGTCCATTGTAACTTTGTCTCTTTTGGATAGCATGTGTTCAGAGCACACCATGGAATAGCATTTACCTATACTTTGTTTTTATTGCCAAGTAATAGAATCTTGGGTTTTTAAATCCTCTGGTGGCCCAGAAATAGTTTTGGGGTGTGTGTGTGTGGGGGGGGTCTTGCTTCTCTTTCTTCTATTCTGGTAGGCTTGTGTGGGTCCTTAGAGAAACAGTATGTCTGTTTCTCATTGGATGGATTGCCTGTGTTTATTATCCCTGGAGCAGAGCCAGTGTTCCTGGGTGTTTTGGGTGAGGGGGTGGTGTTGGCTCCAGGTTTGCTGGGACAAGGCTGTGAGGCCTAGAATACTAAACACCTCTTGGCCATGGGCTCTGAGAAGACATCTATCCAATGCTGTTGCCATCCTTCCCTGTACCCTTCCCCCTTTATTGGCAGTTCTTTTACCCACAGGCTGGGTCAGCAACTTCCCAGGCTGAGAGGGAAGATTCCAGGCCCCTACTGCCTTTTAATTCTAACCCTCTCTAGGGAGGTGGATCACACAGAATGGAAGCCTTGCTGTGTATAGTCTCGCAGCCACAAAGCCCTAGAGCTCACACCAAAGGAGTACTACAAGGGGGATATATTAATTTCCTGTGGTTGTTGTGACAAATAACCATGGACTGTTTGGCTTAGAACAACAGATAAATTCTGTTTCAGATTTGGTGGGCAAAAGTTCAAAATGGGTTTCACTTGGCCAAAATCAAGGTGTTGGTGTTTACTGAACATCCTCCAACAAGTCTGGGAAAGAATCTAGACTTTTTCCGTTTCTGATGGCCACATCACTTCAATCTCTGCCTCTTTCTCTGGATGCATGTGCATGGTTTCCTTTTCTGTATTAAATCTCCTGTAAATCTTCTCCCTCTTCTCCCTCTGTACTGGTGTAGTACTTTTCTTGTGACAAAAGCAACATAAGGAAGAGAAGAGTTTACTGTTACTTACAGCTGGAGGGGATACAGTCCAGCCTCACATGGGGAAGCTGCTGGCAGGAGTGTAAGGCATTCTGCTGGCGGGAAGCAGAAAGATGCTACACGGTCTACTTTTCTCCTTAAGCACGGGACCTCTCAAGCCCATGGGGTGGTGTCGTGTTTAGGGTGGGCCTTCACTCCTCGGTTAATGCTCTTGAAATTCCCTATAGAAGCACACCAAGATGTATGTTTCTTAGGTGATTTCAAATCCATTTGAGTTGATAATGAAGGTTAACCACAAATCTAACCATTCTCAACTTGATACCCAAACCTTACTACCTTTAAATATCAATAGTTTACTCTTGTTCCTCCACATCTGATAGCAATCTCAAGGTAGATAACACATTTAGTTCAATGTAAGAGTAGCCAAATTCTTAGCAGTTCTAATATTGTTCAAAAATCTTAAGTTCAAGGCCTGGTGAGGTGTGGTGTATACCATTAATACTAGCACCTGGGAGGTAGAGACAGGTAGATCTAAGTAGTTCTAAGCCAGCCAAGGTTGCATAGTGAGACTTAATTGTGAGCCTCTGTAAAATTAACAAACAAAACAAGTTACATTATCTAATATACAAGGGCACTGAGCAAACATTCCCATTCCAGAAGAGAAGAGTGAAGATATTAGCAAAGAGATTAGATGAAAGTAAGACTGAAACCCACCAGGGAAAACACTAAGAGCTGTAGTTCATGTCCAGCACCTGGGCTTTTTATGGCCTTACCTGCGTTCCAACAAGCTTGGGTAGTTGTGCTCTCATCAGCTCTGATGCTTTGAGCATTTGTAGCCTCAACCTGGGCACTGAACCCTTTCACAGGATCACATCAGAAAACATAGATATTTACATGATGATTCATAACAGTAGCAAAACTACATATATGAAATAACACTGAAAATAGTTTTATGGTTGGGGTCACCACAACGTGAGGAGCTGTATTAAAGGGTCATAGCATTAAGAAGATTAAGAACTGCTGGCCTAAAGCTTTTCTTGACAGATCTTTCTGGCATTTCCGTTACCCTTGAGGTCACCTTTGCAAAAAGCATTACCTTTATAGCTTCATAAAATGGTCTCTTAGGGTCTTAGTGCAGGCAGTCTGACCCTGCTTCCTTGGTGCAAGGCTGTGTGATCACCTTGTTGTTGAATTCTGGATGTCTGAAAACGCACATGATGTGGATGATGTCCACCAGCTCAAGGCAGAGGCAGGCAGATTTCTGAGTTCAAGGTCAGCCTGGTCTACAGGGTGAGTTCCAGGACAGCCAGGGCTATAAAGAGAAACCCTGTCTCAGGGAAAAAAAAAATGGCCGCTAGTCTTTTGACATATCTGAGATCTCTTTAACCAGGACTTTATTGTTCACATTTCTGTATTCTGTTAGTCCACATTCCTACTAGAATAGACTGTTAAGCTCTACTTTGGCACTCTAGGTCTTCTGTAGCCTACAGAACTAAACCTTTTCAGATTCTTCCTGCAACCACCTCCAAATGCCTACAAATTGTATGATCATGTTCACAGCAGTGACCCCACTTCTGGGTACTAACTTTATCTCTCTTCTCTTATTGCTGTAACAGAATACCTGACAAAAGCAACTTGAGAGGTTTATTTGGGGGATACAGCCCCATCACAGTGGGCAAGGCATGGCACTGGGACCACAAGACAGCCTCTCATGTTGCATCAGGGAATGAATACTGATGCTCAACTTCCTTTTTCCTTTTCCCGTTTTTTTTATTCAGCCTGAGACCCCAGCCTATACAATGGTGTCATCCACATTCAGGTGATGAGTTAGACTTACCTGGAAACTCCCTGAGGGACACATCTAGAGTTGTCTTTTAAGTGATTCCAAGTCTAGTCAAGTTAAAAATAAATTATCATCCACACCTGAGATTGTGCCTAGACTCTAGTGTTTCAGTATGACTTCCCATCTGAAGATTCTCAGTCGCTTCTGCAAAACCCTTTTAAAACACGTACAGGTTCTAGGCATTGGGTCTGATATTTTCAGATGGACATTATTCAGCATAATCCAGATCAGGGAGGGGATGGGAGTAGATATGTCCTACTGCCGGGTTAGGTATATGCACTGGTCTTAGCACATTTTCCACCTACCTGAAGTAGCTGGCTTGATAGCACTTTGGAAAGACGTAGTTACAAACAGATATGATGCTCCTTTAATCCCAGCAGGCAGATATCTAGTAGTTTGAGGCCAGCCTGATCTATATAGTGAGTTCAAAGACAGCCAGGGGTACATAGACCTTGTCTCATCCCCACCCCTTCACTCTACTGGACAAAAAAGTACTACCTAGTATACCACTTAGTAGGAAGTGTATATTCCCATTTCACAGATTGGAACAGTATGGTTCAAAACAGTTCATCGCTTGGCTTTTATTTAGTAGAACTTCATTGAAACCTAAGTCAGGGGTTTCATAGCCTGTTCTAACTTCTCCTAGGCTTTTAGGGTTTTTGGGGGGGTTGGGTTTTTTTTTGTTTGTTTGTTTGTTTGTTTTTTCGAGACAGGGTTTCTCTGTGTAGCCCTGGCTGTCCTGGAACTCACTCTGTAGACCAGGCTGGCCTCAGAAATCCGCCTGCCTCTGCCTCCCGAGTGCTGGGATTACAAGTGTGCACCACCACTGCCCGGCTTTAAACCAGCTTTTAAACAGGGTCCTGTCTTTAACTCCTGGGATACTATGGTGTCAGCTTTGTCCAGTCCGTTTGCTAAGGCTTAGAGATGGGGAGAGAGACTCTGCTCCAGGATTGGTCTTGAACATGTAAAGTTCAGGGTTGAGACTTGATCTTTTAGGGTCAGAACACCAATACAGAATAAATCTACAGATTGCTGGACTATTCTCCAGCCTTCTAGCACTTTCTAAACATTTTCTTCACAAAGTGAGAGAGGAAGAAAGCTAGAGCTCTAGTTTTTCAAACAGTGATAGGAAGGCCAGTGGATGCTTAGTGATACATCCTCTAGATGCAGGCCTAGATGCCATAGTTACCATAGGACCCACACTCTATTTGTGCAAAAGGTCTGTCTAGTCAGACTTCCTTTATTTTTAGGCACATCAGAACTCCTCCAGGACTTGTTATCAGGCATGTGTCACCACTCATGGTACATCATGTGCTGTGTCTCTACTACTAGGCTTTGCTACTACCCTGACTGCAGCTCCTTTCTGCCTTTGTAAAATGTGGATAATGCTTCCTGCCACTTGGGTTGCAGTGAGGACAATGAAATGAGGTCACTTTTGTATCTGGCACCTGGTATAGGACAAAGCACTCAGCTAATATGAGTTCATCCTTTCTGGCTTTTCCCTGCTTAGCTGCCTAGTTTTGCTTGCGTCTTTGCTTTCCTATACACATTGCCAGGCTTTGAGCATCTGTGGTACTTGGTGGCAGAAAAATGTCTATTTCTTATCCACTTATCAAACAAGCCTTGATCCTTTGCTCAAGTGCCAGCCTTAATGTCAGGGTAAGGTCTCTTCCTGCTTCACAAAAGCAAGGGAGCGAGCATTCATCTGTTTTGCAGCCCCACTCAAACTGTACGTCATCACTGCGTATTTCTGTACCCCTCCCCTCAAAGTTTCCCAGGGTAGAGACGGAAGTCTGATTCATTTTTCTGTCTTCATTGTCGGTCCCAGGATGACTCCTATTTTGTGAGATGAAAACTAGGCGCCCTCTTTTTCTCTTCTTATCCCTTCTTCTATCTCCCTCATCTATCTTGCAGAGTGCTGTTCTCCCCACTTTAACTCTCCCTTCTTTAAAGTGTGGGGTTATGGTTAAAAGTTTCTTTTCTGGGCACCCCTTGACAGGCTAGGCCTTGTGATTCTGAGAGATGGCTAACAATGTGGACAAGGATGAACTTCTATAACTAGTTAGTGTGCTAGTGCACAGCCTCCAGGGCAGGATGAGCACCTGTGCTGCTGGAAGCTTGTGCACAGATAGGTTTGTGCTACCCAGGGAAGCACATTAAAGGCTTACAGGTGTATTTGTCATCTCTGCAAATGACGCCACACCTTCCTGATGTGGTGGCCCCAGAGAGTGGAGCTGGCTAGGTTTTCCCTTGTCCATCTTTATCCTCTTTCTAGACACTCACCTAAAACTTCCTGAGGGTATCTCCATTGAACATCATATCTTTTTGGGGGGGGCTGGCTTCATATCCCCCCTCCATGCCTGGTTTGTACCCCCCCACCCCCCCTCTCTCAAGATTTATTCATTTAACGTATATGAATACACTGTTACTGTCTTCAGACACTCCAGAAGAGGGCATCAGATCCCATTACAGATGACTGTGAGCCACCATGAGGTTGCTGGGAACTGAACTCAGGACCTCTGGAAGAGAAGTCGGTGCTCTCAACCACTGAGCCATCTCTCCAGCCCTTGTACATCGCTTTATGTTGGTCTTTTCCTCTTTTATGTTTAGTGACCACCTCACCAGTATAGGCTATTACAGAGCCAACCCCCTGCTCTCTTGGCAGATGTGTTGAGAAGACCAAATGCTTCTCAGTTTGTAACTGGTATGAGTTTAGGCAGTTTCCCTACAACCAGAAAACCCTGCAGTGATGGAGCTGGCTGGGCTTATACCTCCGGACACTATGCCTACTCTAGTTTTTCTACCCATTTCCTGTAGTGGGGTACAAAAATGGCCTTTTGTGATCATCTTTAGCAGGGAGCCTATAAGTTCCTAGGAACAGGGCTTCCTATTTTGTAGTGCAGCTGTGTTGCTAGGTCAAGCTGTCTGCCTCTGGCAGCCAGCAGAGGGCGTGAGGGGCCTGAGAAAGATCTGCTTCTGCCTTGTTTTGAAATGAAATGTTTTAAGCTGTCAAGGTCATTATTATTATTATTATTATTATTATTATTTTAATCTAGAAGTATGAGCTTGTATATATTGATTAATCAAATATGATTTGAAATTTAGAAACTATTCAGAATTTCAAAGTTTCCTGGTGTTTATACTTTATATTATTATATAATATTTTAGCAGGCTGAAGAAGCACCTCATGATCAAGTGCCTAAATGTTTCTGTGTGCAAATGTTTGAGCCGTCACCCTCCAGTAGGGTATTTGGTATATTCTATTTCAGGTATGATGGGACGTGAATTAGATGAAGACTTTGAGTCTTCTGTATTTTTTCAAGTCTTTTTTTTTAATATATTTCTCACCTTTTCTTTTCTTTTCATTTATTTATTTATTTATTTATTTATTTTTTCCTTGTTCCAGTCAACCCCGCTCGCTCCCGCCGGCTCTGCTCGCTCCGGCCAGCCCCACTCGCTCCCGCTCCCGGCCGCCCCCGTATGGCCCCCGCTCCTTCCAGCCGGCCCGGCTCGCTCTGATCCGCTCTGCTTGCTCCGGTTGGCCCCGCTCGTTCCGGCCGTTCCCGTTCAGCCCCACTTGCTCTGGCCCCGCTAGCTCCGGCCGTCCCTGCTTGCTTTGGCCGTCCCCGTTCGGCTCCGCTCGCTCTGGACAGCCTCACTTGCTCCGGTTGGTCTCTCCAGTCCAAGGATTCATTTCTTATTATTCTTCATAAGTACGCTGTAGCTGACTTCAGACGCACCAGAGGAGGGCGTCAGATCTTGTTACGGGTGGTTGTAAACCACCATGTGGTTGCTGGGAGTTGAACTCATCACCTTCGGAAGAGCAGTCGGGTGCTCTAACCGGCTGAGCCATCTCACCAGCCCTATTTTTTCAAGTCTTTTGATGTTCAAAGCATCTAGAGATTTGGAATTTCAGATAATTGTATATCTTTATTGGGAAAGGCTAATAAAATCACCTATAGCATTAAAACTTAGGAATAAAAGATTTTATTTATCTTCTGTATATGAGTACACCATTGCTGTCATCAGATGCATCAGAAAAGGGCTTCTGATCCCATTACAGATGATTGTGAGCCACCATGAGGTTGCTGGGAATTGAACTCAGGACCTCTGGAAGAGCAGTCTGTGCTCTTAACCTCTGAGCCATCTCTGCAGCCTCTAGGGATTTATTTATATCTATATCTATCTATCTATCTATCTATCTATCTATCTATCTAGAGAGAGTGTGTGAGTGTGTGTGTGTGTGTGTGTGTGTGTGTGTGTGTGTGTGTGTGTGTTTGTTTTTCAAGACAAGGTTTCTCTGTATAGCTCTGGCTGTCCTGGAACTCACTCTTTAGACCAGGCTGGCTTCGAACTCAGAAATCTACCTGCCTCTGCCTCACAAGTGCTGGGATTAAAGGCGTGTGCCACCACTGCCCTGCTAGGGATTATATTTTATTGTCTACTTTTTTCAATTTTGTGATATATACACACCATACACACGCGCACACACACGCGCATATATATATATATATGTATATATATATGCGCGTGTGTGTGTGTGTGTGTGCGCGCGCGTATGTGTAGTCTATATACATATGTAGAGACTTGTTTTTATATATGTGTGTGTGTGTGTGTGTGTGTGTGTGTGTGTGTGTGTGTGTGTGTGTGTGTGTGTGTGTTTGGACACACTTGAATCATATTTGCTTCATTTTCTGCCTTATACAATATATCTTAGAATTTCCCATGTTCATAGGCTCAAGATCTGGGTTCTAGTTATTCTCTTCAGCATCTCTCCAGGGGGAAACTTTTTTTTTTAATGCTTTTTAAAAAGATGCATTTATTTATTTATTTATTTATTTATTTATTTTATATATGTGAGTACATTTTTGAATTCAGGACCTTTGAAAGAACAGTCAGTGCTCTCAAGCACTGAAGCATCTCTTCAGCCCGGAAAACTTCTTACTAGAGTGCCACATTCACCATCTAGGAACTTATGAGGTCTAGGTCCCTAGCTGCCTGGGCCAGGTCTTGCAAGATTGAGAGCAGGGATCTGAAAGTAGATGAAGTTTCTGTTTTTAGGGAGTCTGGGGGCTCCCGGGGATTGTCTTGTCCTTGTCCATAGACTAAGTTTCCTGCTTTGTGGCCCCAGAGTAGTCCAGAAGGGCTGTGAATTTTCCAGTATCCTTTTGACCAGTCATCTGGTCTTGTCAGGAACTTGAAGGCAGCACCCTGGAGAACGGTATGGGTGTCCCTGTCGCTGATCTTCCTACTCTTTCCTCCAGCAGGAACACTGGTTTGAGAAGGCCTTGCGGGACAAGAAAGGCTTCATCATCAAGCAGATGAAGGAGGACGGTGCCTGTCTATTCCGGGCTGTAGGTGAGTCTCTGCCTTGGTTTTAAGGGCTGAGGGGCTTAAGGCTTCTGAGCTGTGTCCTAGTAGTCAGTAGCAGTCCTTGAGACAGGATTTAGGCAGAGGTAACTGCTTGATATTTGAGGATAAACAGGCGCGGAGCTCTTGTTAACGTCTTGCCTCTGGTGTTGGATTGTGTCAAGTGAGTAATGATAACAGCAATAGTAGTGATAAAGGGATACCACTGTTGACATACTGTTCTCCAAAACTCCAGGAAACCCACTTATTCTGTCAGTTAGGTAGGTGGTTGGTTGGTTGGTTGATTAGTTTTCAAGTCAGTGTTTTCTCTGTGTAGCCTTCCCTGGCTGTCCTGGAATTTGCTCTGTAGACCAGGCTGGCCTTGAACTCAGAGATCTGCCTGCCTGTGCCTTCTGAGTGCTAGGATTAAAGGTGTGCACCACTACCACCTGGTGTGGAAACCCTTTTATTAACCCCAAGTCTAGGTGAACGTGGGACTGAAAAATGTCTCAGAAGTGGGGAGTGACTAGTCTAAGGTTATACAAAAGTACATAGAGTCAGGATTTTGTATGTGGGTTAACTGTATCATATTGTCACTTTGGTGTTTCTCTGGTATGGTATATTGAGGATGATGCCTATTTAGTGCCTGTGTTTATGCTTATGTGTGTAAAATTGGGCATGGTGAAGCACACTTTTAGTCCCAGCATTCAGGAGGCAAAAGCAGGTTGGATCTCTTTGAGTTCAAGGACAGCCATGGCAGGTTCCATGACAGCCAAGGCTATATTTGTCTTGTCTAAAAAAGAAAAGTCTAGATCTTTACAAATATATTAGAGTTTTTTTGTCTTTTTTTTTTTTTTTTTTTTTTTTTTTTTTTTGCCGAGACAGGGTTTCTCTGTGTAGCCCCGGCTGTCCTGGAACTCACTCTGTAGACCAGGCTGGCCTCGAACTCAGAAATCCGCCTGCCTCTGCCTCCCAGGTTTTTTTTTTGTCTTTTAACTTGCACAAAAGTAGAGAAAATAGTGAATCCTTTCAGATTTAGTGACACAGCTTCACAAAGTGATTAGCACATGGATGGCCTTATTTTATGAACTATACCGTATTATCATTTCATTCATAAATATTTCTCTATGCTTCTTTTTAAAGATTTATATATTTTATGTATATGAGTGCACTGTAGCTGGACAGATGGTTGTGAGCCTTCATGTGGTTGTTGGGAATTGAATTTAGGACGTCTGCTTGCTCTGGTCAACCTCCCTCACTCTAGTTGGTCCTGCTCAGTCCCACTAGCTCTGGCCCAAAGATTTATTTATTATACATAAGTACACTGTAGCTGTCTTCAGACGCACCTGAAGAGGGCGTCAGGTCTCATTATGGGTGGTTGTGAGCCACCATGTGGTTGCTGGGATTTGAACTCAGAAAGAGCAGTCAGTGCTCTTACCCGCTGAGCCATCTCGCCAGCCCCTTCTGTTTCTTTTTTTCTTTTTTCTTTTTCTTTTATTTTTTGCCGAGACAGGGTTTCTCTATGTAGCCCTGGCTGTCCTGGAACTCACTCTGTAGACTAGGCTGGCCTCAGAAATCCTCCTGCCTCTGCCTTCCAAGCGCTAGGATTTAAAGACGTGTGCCACCACTGCCCGGCCTTTTCTTTTTTTCTTTTTTTCTTTCTTTTTTTCTTTTTTTTTTTTTTTTTTTTTTTTTTTTTTTTTTTTTTTTTTTTTTTTTTTTTTTTTTTTTTTTTTTTTTTTTTTTTTTTTCTTTTTTGGTTTTTCGAGACACAGGGTTTCTCTGTTTAGCCCTGGCTGTCCTGGAACTCACTTTGTAGACCAGGCTGGCCTCGAACTCAGAAATCCGCCTGCCTCTGCCTCCTGAGTGCTGGGATTAAAGGCGTGCGCCACCACGCCCAGCCTGCCTGGCCTTTTCTATGCTTCTTTAACAAATATATCTATATTGTTTTCACATGAGTAAAGTACTGTTGTCATACCTAGAAAATTTTTTTTCTTTTCTGAGACAGAGTCTCATTCTCTAGCCCAGGCTACCCTGGAACTTGGCATAATCCTTCTTCAGCCTCTTAGAGCTGAAATTATAGGTGTGAATCAGTATGCACAACTAAGAATTGGTGATTTTTTTTTTTTTTTGAGACTGGTCATCCTGGCTGTTCTGGAACTTTCTGTGTAAATCAGGTTGGCCTCAAATTCTCAGAGGTCACATGCCTTTGCCTCCCAATTGCTGGGTTAAAGCCATATGCTACTGTGCCAGCTTAGAATTAGTAATTTCTTGATGTTGTCTGCTAAGCCTGAGCTAGATCTTTGACCAAACAAGTAGTTGTGAAATCCCAGACTGACATGAAGGGATACTAGATTGTGGCTTGTTCTCTCCTCCCACACCAGTGGTTCTGCTATCTTTGAAGGAAATTTGTTCCCTGACATCTTTGAACTGGGAATCAGAAGATGTGGCTCTTAGGCTGGTTGTCTCCCCATCCATGAAATGGTAGTGCTCCCTGGGCTCCATCAGTGCTATCTAGGTCTGTTCTTGGTTTCTCGGTCACCTGAATGTTTGTTATAAGCTGGTTGGTCCTTAGCAAGTGACTCTTCTTTCTGAATCCTTTTTCATTAGTTGGAGAGGGGGTTAAAGGACTCCACTGTGGTGATGGTTTTGATATGGTTTGATTTACTTTGGTAATTCTCTTTAATGCATAGTTGGTCATCATGGAACAGTAGCACTAGTAAAGTCTGGTTGCTCTTCTCAGTTGTTTCTCAGACCTAGAAATATTTGTGGAATGGGTGGGACAAAGGGCCACTTACCCCTTCTACCAAGCAGAAGCTATTCAGGTAATGGTTCCTGTTGCTTTGGAGAAAATCCCAACCCTTCTAGCCATCTGGCTCAAAGTTATGTTCTCCCTGGGATATTTACTAGAGAAAGACCTGAGTTTGGAAATATCTTAGGGATAAAAGGAAAGCAGAGAATGAACAGGTGAGGACCTATTAGTTTTATATTAACCTCAGGATGGATGTTAGAAGAAGCAAGATTGCTGTTGGACATCTGGGCTCAGATGTTCTCTGAGGCAGCTTGGAGCCCTTGAGCACCTGGTGTGAATAGTTATCCACATCAAGAGCAGGTTTGTATGCTTGTGTCTGTTTAGTTAACGCTCCCCCCCCCATCGGGGCCTTCCAGTAAGGGGCCCAAGCATACAGGAAGAGCTGACCACAGCAGCTTTAAGGCCTTTCCTTATCAGCACTATGGCTACACATTTCCCCTGACTGGGCTGCCCTCAGCTTTTCTCTGTAAAACCTCAAGTCCTATGGGCTCTCCCCTGAAGTACGTGGCCCCTGGTCTCTAGGCCTCCTCTAGAGGTTTCCCTGGTGCAGAGTACACAACACGTGCTGGGCAAGGGGACTTTGTCCCCAGGCTTTCCGCTGTCCCCCTGTTTCTAGCCTAGCTTATACAGGGACAGATGGCCATCACCTCACTCTTTCTACAAAGGCCTGCAAAGCATTAACTTTTTACCATGCATTGACTAATAGAGGGAACATGTAACTGAGAGCTGGAATTGAGTGGATTGCACACATACATTACATTTTGTTGTTTCTCTGACCCTGCTGTGTGCTACACATCCAGCTGGGCGCTTTAGGCCTTCCTGAGACTTTTGGATCATTAATGCTATGAAATAGAAGCTCTGAAAAGAAGGGCAAAATATAGCTCAGTAATAGCTCTTGTCTAGTATTTGGGGGACCCTGGATTTGATGCTCAGCACTGCCAAGGATTGAAGGAGAAGTGACAGTGGTAGAGTTTGCGCAGAGGATGACCCTAGGAGCCCCTAAAAACCTAGCTCCATGGTTTTTAACCTGTGGCTTGCAACCCCCTTTGGGGTCATATAACCATTTTTGCCTAAGACCATTGGAAAACAGATATTTACAAGTAGTAACTGCAAAATTACACTTGTGAAGTAGCACAACTGTATTAAAGTGTCATATATTAGAATAATTGTAGTTTCTTAGTTTGTCCTTTGTTTTTGTTTTTGTTTTTTCAAGACAGGGTTTCTCTGTGTATCCCTGGCTATCCTGGAACTCTCTGTAGACCAGGCTGGCCTCAAACTCAGAAATCCACCTGCCTCTGCCTCCCAAGTGCTGGGATTAAAGGCGTGCACCACCACTGCTTGGCTCTTTGCCCATTCTTTGACCTCTCTAGATTTTCCTTCTTCTAGCTAGAAGCATTATTCTTCCATTGTTGAGGGTCCAACGCAGGTGGTTTTCTGTCCTTTGTTTTGCCTCTGACATCCAGAGAGCACTTTTGAATCAGTATCAATTGCTTGTACCCATTTCTCCCTAGTACCTCCTCCTAGAGATTTATGAGCATCAGTGATCTTCTGGGTGGAGGCAGGTATCCTGTGGCCCACCCAGTCCCTGCTATGCTCTGATAACCTCCTAGAAACATTAGCCTCCCTCCCTCCCTTTCCACTCCATTTGACTTTGACTTGGCAAGTTTCTAGCTCTGGCCATGGCAATGGTGCTGCCATCTGGGCCAAGTAGAAGCCACATAGTTGTGTCTGCATGGACTTCAGAAGAGAGTAGCGTAGCTAGGGCTCTGTTATAGCCCAGAAGTATTAGCCAGGCCCACTTCTGGTTGCTTTGGTCTTAGAACGTGGATCATCAGTACTGGAAAGGATAGCTCTTAGATTTTTAAATTTTGCTTTTTATTGTTCTTTGGTTTTTGAGATAGGGTCTCACTCTAGGAACTTTTTAGGTAGAGCAGGTGCCCTTGTACCTTGAGCTTGTGATAGTCTTCATGTCTTGACCTTCTGTGTATTGGGATTACAGACATATCGCTACCGTGCTTTCTTGTTCGTCAGATTTTCTTTGCGACAGGGTTTCTTTAGAACTCTCTATAGAATGTGGACTGTAGAACTTACTCTGTAGATGAGGCTAGCCTCCAACTCAGAGATATTCCTGCTTCTGCCTCTCGAATGCTGGGATTAGAGGTGTGCATCACCGGCCAGCCTTAGATTTGCCAGCTTTATAAAATGAGAAACTGAGACCTCAAGAGAAAGCCAGGACCTTGTCTTATCTAGGTCCGCCAGCCAATGTAAGAACTACAGTGCTTGAAATTGTATTAAGACATAGTAGATTCCTGTTTTATTTCTTGTACACCTGCCTTCTTTGATATCTCTTTGCTCAGAATTATTTGTGTTTTCCCATATTTGCCAGGGGTATCCTCAAACAGAAAAATTTATATCTCAGATTGGTAGGAGGGTGGGGCAGGGGATCTCCCAGAGGTCTGAGGTCATGTATCTTGCCCATAGTCTGTACCCAGTGGGACAGTTGGGTGTGTATATCTTGTCATACCATGGCTACTTGATAGGTGGGTAGGACCTTTCCCTGGCTGCTTCTTCCTCAGTGAGGCCAGAGGTTGCAAAAGAGCATGAATTCAGTGGAGAGCTAGATAGGTGCTGTTGCCCTTGCGGCTCTGTCCATCTACCCACATTTGTGTGCTTTGCTTTTAGGTTCTCCTTTTTTATTAAACATGTATATGTGAGCATGTGTGTGTGCATGCGTGTGTGAGTGCGTGCATACCATAGTGTGTGTATATGGAGGTCAGAGGAAAACTCACAGGAGTCTGTTCTCTCCTTCCTCCTTCCACTCTGTAGGTTCTAGGGATGGAACTCTGGTTGTCAGTCTTGACAGCAGGTGCTTTTTCCTCTTGAGCCATCTGCATAGCCCGAATTTTGCCTTTCTGTCTTTAGCAGAACTTAATGGTAGGTAGCAACCTGAGGAATAGATGGTTCCCAGGTCCCTCCAAAGCAAGAGAGACTTTTCATTTATAGCCCTTTAGAAATAATGTGGACTTGAGCCGGTAAAGGGAAATAAATGGTTCAGCCAGTAAAGGTGCTTATTGCTGAGCCTGGCAACCTGAGTTCAATCCTTAGGACTCAAGTAATGAGAGGAAAGAACAGACTCCTACAGGTTCTCCTCTGACCTATACATGTGCTGGGACATGCAGATGCGCAAAAGAGATAAATGTAATAATAAAATAATAGAAAAGAAAAGTGGAGCTGGAGAGAGCTCAGTAGTTAAGAGCACTTGATGATCTTCCAGAGGACCCTAGGTTGGGTTCCCAGTACTCACAGTGGCTCACAACTTTCCTTAATGCTAGTTCCAAAGGTTCCACTGCCTTCTCCTGTTTGTGGGCATCAGGTATGCATGCAGCACACATGTATGTGTAGGCAAAACTAATACACATACAGTAAAATAATCTTTTTAAGGGGGAAGGTGGAAAAAGTAATCTCTATCTTCTTTTTTTAAAAATTTTTTTTAAGATTTATTTATTATTTGTAAGTACACTGCATCTGTCTTCAGACACTCCAGAAGAGGGCATCAGATTTTTGTTACGGATGGCTGTTAGCCACCATGTGGTTGCTGGGATTTGAACTCTGGACCTTCGGAAGAGCAGTCGGCTCTCTTAACCACTGAGCCATCTCACCAGCCCTCTATCTCACTTCTTTTTTTTTTTAAGATTTATTTTATTTTATTATATGTAAGTACACTGTAGTTGTCCTCAGACACTCCAGAAGAGGGAGCCAGATCTTGTTACGGATGGTTGTGAGCCACCATGTGGTTGCTGGGATTTGAACTTATCACCTTCGGAAGAACAGTCGGCGCTCTTAACCACTGAGCCATCTCGCCAGCCCTCTATCTTCTTGTGTGGGCAAATGCAGGTTACATTTTAGGGAGCCTGAGGAGGGAGGACTTCCCCATAGAGCAAGGAAAAAGATGAAACAAATTTGCTAGAAGTGTTGGTCATTCCTCTCCCACCTGTTCCTTACAAAGGCTGGGAAGGAAGTAGTATAAGTTCCTAGGTATGCATAGCTTCTTGTCTAGTGTTAAGTCTTTGATTGGTGACAAAGGCATGTACTCACGGTATGCTGTGGTTCTGTGTTGTGGAATTGGTCATGTGGGGTATTTAGTCTTAAAGGTTTCAGTCTTTGGTAGACCCTGCTGGCTGCATGTGGGCACATATGCACTTCCTCGTATCTTTGTATGTTCACGGAAAGCAAAGTAGTGTGGTCCATGTGGAGGAAGGTTGGTGTTGAATCTAGGGAAGTGTGCAGCCAGATACTTGTTATCTGTGTTCGGTCCCAGGCCTTTTCCTTGTTCCAACTAATTCCTTGTGGATTAGCAGAGAAACTGAAGTAGATAGGATCAGGCCTAGCCCTAGGAGAATAAGGTAGGGAGGGATGGGGTAGGGAATGTCACTTGGGACCACCTATTGACTCCTTTTCACCTTTGGCGCTAAATATGTTGCTTAATATGTGATCTTGAGCCAGCTGTGATACTTCTGTATCAATTCCACCCCCACCCCTAGCACATATAACTTTGTCCTTTTTGTTTTTGAGTGAAGATCAAATGAGTTGTTTTAAAAGTCTGTAGTAAAACTAATGATAGTAATGTGCTGAGAATTTGTGAGTCCTACTTAGAAAGGGAACAGAGGTGGACTATAGCTGGGGGATCTCCTCCCAGCTGGACCCTGGAAAAAGCAGGTGCATATGGCTAAGTGCAGTGTTAGCAAGAGGAGGAGTTTCAGTTTCTTTCAAAACATTTTCTCTGAATTCCCCCTGTATTTGTGGGTCCGGTGGGCCACTCTTTCTCCCACCTTGCACCCCCCCCCCAAGGAAGCACATCTGGGCCCCCACATGCTAATCTGGGAGGGCTAGGAAAATTAGAAAAGCTAGTTGATAGTAAGTTATGATATGCTTTACCTATTACATTAAAGGGTTTTTTTCTCTCTCTTGGTGGGAAAGTACTGTTTGTATTTCCTCGATCTAGAGATCCATTTATTATTATTATTATTATTATTATTATTATTATTATTATTATTATTATTATTATTACAGATTTCTCTGGGAGCCCTAGATGTCTTGGAACTCACTCTATAGACCACCCTGGCCTTGAACTCACAGAGATCCACCCACTTTTGCCACCCAAGTGCTGGGATTAAAGGTGTATACTACCACCGACTGGCTGAGATTCGTATTTTATTTCATCTTAAAGATTAAGATATAAACTGGGTATGGTACACCTGTAATCCCCACACTTGAGAGAGTAAAGGAGGAGGATTGTTGTGAGGTTGAGGCCAGCTTGGGCTACATATGGAGTACTATTCCAGCCAAGTGTCTAAAACTAAGAAAATAAAAGTAAATTAAGGAACAGCTTATAATGAGTCAATAGGTGGTCCCAAATGACATTTCCCCATCCAAGGTGTTTTCTAATAGTATCTGGGATGAGCCTATAAGTATTATAACTTTCCTGTACCTGAGGACCCAACATAAAAAGTCAGTATTATTACTTTGATAGGAATTTGGTTGTCAGAGTTTTAAACAAAGGCACAGAAGGTCGGCGTTTGGACCATTGCATTCTGTAAAAAGAACTAGTAGTGCTTGTAATAGGAGGGGTAGCCCTCCTTTATGCATTTGGGGCTTTCCTCTGGTGGAGGAAGTGCAACAGAAATGAGGAAGGGCTTAAGAAGCAATTCTCTCAGCACTCTGGCTGACTGCTGGGTCGCTAGCAATATGATAGGAGTTGCTATCCTCATGACAAATGGAGTGTCTGGTTTTGTTTGTTTTGTTGTTTTGAGACAGGGTTTCTATATAGCTGTCCCTGTACTGGAACTCTCTATGTAGACTAGGCTAGCCTTGAACTCACGGAAATCCTTCTGCCTCTGCCTTCTGAGTGCAGGGAATAAAGACATGTGCCAGCATCCCTGGCCTGGAGTGCCTGGTTTTGACTACTGTTTAGGCTTTAGGTACTTGACAAATGTCTTGTCCCATCCCCATACTGAAGATTGAACCTAGCATGCCATATTCTCCCATAGAACTATATTTCTATCTCTCCTCTCTAGTCTTTACCATTTTAAGTGGAGAAGAGTTACTGTCCCCACTTATGGATGAGGGCATTTCAACTTAGATGAAAGGCCTTGTCCAGTGCCACACAGCTAAGAGGTGGCATGAACTTTCACCAGACGAAGGCAAGGTAAAGGATTCCCAAATCTGGCACCTAGCTCTGACAAATAGAAATCCCAGGCCTCTAAGTTATCTTCTGTAGGAGATCCATGTTTCCCATTAACTTGGCTCAGCTCACTGAGCCTGATAGCCCACCCCATTTAACCCTTTCATTCCCATCTTAGTTCCTGTTTATGGCAGCTGCAGACTGCACTGCCTCCAAGCTGAGCCTACAAAAATAGCTCCTCCAGCACCCTAGGCAGCCACAGCAGCCTCTGTGGTCCTGGCTTCTAAGAAAGGCAGCAGCAGCCCCCACCCCACCCCCAGCTTGTCTGCAGGACATGTGACTTACTGGAAGTACTTAGGGGGGAGTGTGGCCACAGAAGCCACATCCTTGTTTACATTGGTAAAGGGGCTACCCCTTCCTGCCTTCACAGCCCGTTCTCCTCCACCCCTCAGGTATTGTCACCTCTGGGATGATTTGAGGCTGGAGCTGCCCCCTTTCTCTCTCAGTGCAGCCTTTGATTCCTATATTACACAGAGCCCTCATGGAGGGAATCACTGGGCAGTGAAGACCTTCTGGCAAGTCTTTAGAGAAATAGACTGGCAGGCTTGCTTGGTGGGTAGGTTCCCATTCCTAGCATCCCCTGCCCCTGTGCCCTAGGGGGATCCCATTAGAGCAGTGTATCTCTGGGGAAACACGGGGAAATTCCCTTTTCAAGGCAGCCAGTGAAAGTCAGGTTTGCTTACTCTTTAAGCCCACATTAATTAAGAAACTCCTGCTTCCTGTGCCTCAGCCTATATGACTGCTCAGCAAACTTTTACTACATCAGGTCCTGAGCTGCTGGTGGGCTTAGGTGTGAGCTGCCCCTTATCTTCAGTGGAGGCTTTGTGTAATCAGTCTGTGTACACCTTTGAATTGGATGGCAGAGGAGTTCTACCACTTTACACATACTGTCCACATTGTCCACAAGAAACCTGTCAGGTCACACCTGTTTGTTTTCCACTTCACAGAGGAGGCATAGGAAACTCAGAGAGTCATTTGTCTCTGGCTGTTTACCTCACTAGTTACTATTTGGCAGAATTTAAAGTGTTTTTCTTCCCTTCAGTTTTTAAAATTCTAATCATAGCCATGTGTGGTGACGCACCTCTTTAATCCCAGCACTAGGAGGCAGAGACTGGTAGATCTCTTGAGTTCAATGTCAGCCTGGTCTACAGAATGAGTTCCAGGATAGCCAGGGCTACTCTGGGAAAGAAGAGGGGGGCCAGGAGGGAGAGAGAAAAGGAAAGGAAAGAAAAGAAAAGATTCTAATCATGATGGTAGCCTTTAATCCCATCACTCAGAAGGCAGAGGTTGGCAGAACTCTGTGAGATTGAGGCCAGCCTGGTCTATGTATCAAGTACCAGACGAGTCAGAGCTATAAAAGATTCCTTTTTGTGTGTGTGTGTGTGTGTGTGTGTGTGTGTGTGTGTGTGTGTGTGTGGTGGTGGCAGGTATTGAATATAGGGTTTGGTTTGGTTCGAAATAGAGTCTTTCTAGATCTCAGGTGATCTAGGCTTTGAACTTGGCAATTCTCTTGACTCAGCTTTGATTATAGGTATATACTGCTCTCCTTTTTTCCCCCACCAAGACAGGGTTTCTCTGTTTAGGGCTGGATGTCCTGGAGCTCACTCTGTAGACCAGGCTGGCTTCCAGAGTGCTGGGATTAAAGGCATACACCACTGTGCCCAAGTTAAAAACTTTTTGTTATTTCATTTTTATTAGTGGGTATGGAGATTGGGATGGTCACATGTAGAGGTCAGAGGACAAGTTAAGGGAACAATTTGGTTCTCTCCTTCAACTATATGAGTCTTGGGGATTGTACTCTAGTGCCTTTATCCACTGAGCATCTTGCTGGCCCTTGACTGTACTACTCTTACCTGTCTACCCTATGTGCTTTCATTCTTCAAGAGTGTTTGACTTTGCTACTTTTGTTTTTTTAGACAGGTAGCCTAGCCTGGCCTTGATCTCATATTATAGCTGGAAATAATCTTCTGGCCATTCCACTTCCACATCCCGAGGGCTGGGATGATAGACATGTACCACTCCTCCTGGCTGATCTGTGCATGTTCAGCATGTTTTCAGCCCTTGCTTGTTATTTACTCCTTTACAACACAAATGAAGTCTCTGGGCCTTGGTGTAGAAAAGGGAGTTTTCCCTAGTCCATCTTCTCCCTAATGGTTGTTGTATGACTCTGTGACTCAGAGCTCTGGTGGTAACAGGTCTGACCCCATCCTCTCCTTTGTTTTGTCCCCACACCCCCAGCTGACCAGGTGTATGGAGACCAGGACATGCATGAGGTTGTACGAAAGCATTGCATGGACTATCTGGTGAGATCCAAGGGAGGCTTTGGGGCAGCAGGAGGGTAGGGGGATCCCCGTTGCACACAAACCTTAATTTTCCAATCTGTTCTACAGATGAAGAATGCTGATTACTTCTCCAACTATGTCACAGAAGATTTCACCACCTATATCAATCGGAAGCGGAAAAACAACTGCCATGGCAACCACATTGAAATGCAGGCTATGGCAGAGATGTACAACCGTCCTGTGGAGGTGTATCAATATAGCACAGGTACTTCTGTAGTGGGTAGGTGAGGGACTAATGGTTCCTCATCAGAGCCAACCATACTGGGCCCCCTGTGGATGCTCCCTCCTTCTCTTTCTCTGCAGAACCTATCAACACATTCCATGGGATCCATCAAAATGAAGATGAACCCATCCGTGTCAGCTACCACCGGAATATCCACTATAATTCAGTGGTGAATCCTAACAAGGCCACTATTGGTGTGGGGCTGGGCCTACCATCATTTAAACCAGGGGTAAGTGGGTCCCTGTGCCCCAGGTATTTGCTAGATATGGATCATTGGCTCTGCCCTTAGCCCATAAAACTGTCTCCCCTTAAGTTTCACCTATCTATAAAATTAGTCACTGTTGATGAGAACTTATTCTGTAGCTTTTGATTTGCCTGTCCATGAAGTGGCTCACTAATGTTATTCTTCTTGAGAGTGGTCTTTTAGGATGTAGAGCTCAATTTGAAACAGCAAGGCAGACCTTGGACTGGGTATCCAAGCTTCCACACAGGTAGATCTTCTCTAACTTCAGAGCACTTACAGTTGGAGTCACAGACTTGAAATGTAGTCCTGACCCACAGCTTACTGGAATGGGCCCTGTGGGCAGATTGTATAGTTTGGGTCTATACTGAAAGTCCTTCCCACGGGCCCAAGACCTAATAGGTGTCAGAAAATGGGAGTTGATTTGCCCAGCATCCACTGGCAGATAATCATTCGTTCTCCTAGTCTCTCTCCTCATCTTCCCTGCTCCATCCTCCCCCTTTCATCATGTCCTCTGATCCTCACTCTTGCCTTCCTCCTAGGCTCTTTCCCCTTCTTCTCACCCCACTTCCTCTCCTCCCCACCCCCTCTCCTCCCTGGTCTCTATCTTCCCTTCACCCCCTCCTGGGGGTTTTGAAGACTTCTATTCAGGTTTCACTTCCTACAAACAGAAGGTGGTCCTGCCTAATCTTAAACAACATCAACATACCCTCCAACCTTGGGGGGAGGGTTTATTTTCTTTTATTTTTGATCTAAATTTTAGAAAAGTTATAGATTTGCAGAATGATTGGGAGAATATTAGCATTTCCATATGCCCCACTATGATTAACATGAACATAGTGCATTTGTTGTCATTAACAAATCAGTATGGATTCATTAAGAACAATTTCCTCAGTTTCTACTTGGTGAACCCTTTCCAGGATTCTGTCTCACATTTAATTGTTCCCTTTGACTTCTTGTGACTTTAACAAATTCTAAAGAATTTGGCTGGTTTTGTTTTGATCTGTTGACCCACTCCACCGGTTTACCTTTTCTAGAATGTCATCTAATGGGAATTTCGCTGCGAGTATGTAGCTATTCCAGAATGATTTTTTTCTACTTAATTAATATCATATAAGATTCATCTGTAACTTACTGGTTTGACCTTATTTTCTTTTTCTTTAAAAGTCTGAATGTTTAAAAGTTTCTCTAATTAATAGACTTCATTGTTCGAAATTATTTTACATTTGTTTTGGGAAGGGGTGTGTGGAGGTCTCTCTGTTCATCAAGCTTGGCGCAAAGCCCCTACCTCCTTGAGAATAGTGTTCTCAGTGTACAGTTTCCATCTAGTCTCTTCCCAAGGAACAGAGACTCGGGGAGATCTGCTACCATGTTTGAACCAGTATTAATACATGCCTAGTAGCCTGAAGTTACTGCCTCATTCCTCCCACTTGTTTTGATGATCTCAAAATTTTTAAGGAAAACCATTCAAAAGTATTACAGGGAAATTCTTTTTTTTTTTTTCCTAGCATTGTTCTAATGATTTTAACTTTGATATTGAGTTCGGGCAGAAGAGCACAGATAATCAAGAGTATGTGTTAGGAATATCATCCTGACTGTTAATGTTGATTGTCTGGCAGAAGTCATAGGAATTTTCCCACCTTTTGACTGCTGTAGTGTTAGGAAGGAAGTCACACTTAAGGAAAGGGAATTATGTCTGTCTTCCTGAATTGATGTTAATGTGAGTTTAGGGTTAGTGCTGCTGTCCCTAGTTAAAATCGATTGACCATTTGCCTCCTTCTAGCCTTTTTCTTGAGTAAATTTCCCTTTTCCTGAGTGAATTTTCACTTTAAAGTTTAGAAAACTTCCCCCATCACCCAGCAGTCATTTACAGGACTGCTATTTAATATACGTGTATTAGCTGGAGCAGACTCATTAACTGGACCCCCTGTAGTCCGATGATATCCACAGTTCTTTTTATGTTTAGTGTTACTGATTCTATTCATTTTTAAAGTGCCTGAGGCCACCACCTGCTTGTCTTTGCATACATTTGTAATTCATTTAGGTGGTTCTGTCTCTGGGAGCCTTCTTAACTAATCTTTAAAAGGCGATTAGCATACATTAAGGATTAGTCTTTGTTTTGTAAAGTTCCTTGGGTTTTGACAGATGCATAACAATCTCATCCTTCATCTTAGGCACCTATTCATTCAACTAGTTTCAGCCCCTAAAGGTTCCCCACTCTTTGTCCTGCAACCACTGGTCTTTATTGACTGATTTTGCCTATTTCAGAAAGTCATGTAATTGCAATCATAACTTTGTAAGCTTTTAAAAATGCTGCTTTCAGGGCTGGTGAGTTGGCTCAGCGGGTAAGAGCACCCGACTGCTCTTCCAAAGGTCCTAAGTTCAAATCCCAGCAACCACATGGTGGCTCACAACCATCTGTAATGAGATCTGACTCCTTCTTCTGGAGTGTCTGAAGACAGCTACAGTGTACTTACATATAATAAATAATAAATAAATCTTAAAAAAAAAAAAATGCTGCTTTCAGGTAGCAATCTGCATTAAGGTTCTTTCCTGGTTTTTCATGGTTTGTTAGCTATTCTCTTATCACTGTTCCATTTGTGGAGACCCACTGTTGGTTTAATCATTCACCTATTTGAAAGACATCCTTGCTTGCTTCCAGGTTTGATGATTATGAGCAAAGCTTCTGTAAACTGCTGTGTTCGGGTTTTTGTAGGAACCTAAATTTTATGATTAGTTGTATTAATATCTGGAAGCAAGATTGCAGAATTATAAAATCATGCTGTGATTTGTAAGCAACTGCTAGACTATTGTATGAAGTGGCCTGATTTGTTCCAGTCGCCATCACAATGAATGAAAGTTCCGTTCCTCTTCTTTCCCAGCAATTCATCTTTCTACTTTTTTGAATTTTAGCCATTCTCAGTGTTTTTTTTAAAAGGTTCCTTAATTGTTAAATGTGTTGAACATTGTTTTAATGCTCTACCACTGAGCTTCGTCCCCAGCCTGAGGATCGGATACATATGTCCATTGGCCATCTTTATATCTTTACCTTTGCAATTAGATTGCTTACCTACTTTTCATTTTTGTCATTTTGTAGTGCTAGGAATTGAACCCATGTTTTTGTGTATGTATTCATTATAACTGAGCTGGCCCTATTTTTAAATTGGCTTGATCTAACCTTTTTATACATATATTTCCCCTGGTGTGCTCCATGATAGAAAATTACATTGTTTAGCATACATGCATTTTTATATGTTATATATGTGCATTTGAAAATGATGTTGCTAGGGACATGGTGGTACATGCCTGAAATTCTAGTAGTCTTGAGGCTGAGGAAGAGAATTGTGAGTTCAAACCTAATGACTGGGCTGTATACCAAGTCATTGTTTTTAGAAAACAAAACATTAACCAAAACTTTAGGAAGCAGTATTTGTATTTAATCCCTGAAATATACTTTGATTTCTCTATTATTTCATTAGCACCGTGCCTGTAATCCCAGCACTTGTGAGGCTGAAGCAGGAAGGCAAATTGCCATGAATTCTAGGACAGCCTGGCCTTCTTAGTGAGTTCAAGATCAGTCCAGGCCATGACCCTCTCTCAGAAAACAAATAATGTAGTGTCTTAAAACTTGATGTGAACTTGCACGAGAATACAGTGTCCTAGCACCCACATGATGCCAATACTGACTGACACGTTAATCCATTACATAGCCATACCCAGCCTCATATACACTTGATTCCTGCCTCCACTCCATGTCTGTACTTCTCTGTTCATCTTTTTCCTTTGCCTTATCTGGGAATATCTGAGAAAGGCTTCAGCATTGTGAAATTGAATCATTGCTAGATGAGGCTTCTTTAAATGAAGGCCTAGACCGAAGAGCCCCTCTTATCTCCAGACTTAATGCTTCACTTGAGGTGTCTTGGGTTTGGGCCTGTATTTCTGACCATAGCAGTTCAGATTGCCAGATCTTGTATCTAAGCCCGCTTTCTTCAGTTATGGATGGTTCTATACACAATCCACTGAGGAGTGCTTTGTAAAAATAACTTCTATGTTGTCTTTACTAAGGCCTGTAGGCCTGCCTTTCTGAGCCCATTCAGGCTCTTACCCATGTTCAGAGCATCACCGCACATCCCTGTTCCTCTCCCCCCTGGCAGTTTGCAGAGCAGTCCCTGATGAAGAATGCCATAAAGACATCAGAAGAGTCATGGATTGAGCAGCAAATGCTGGAAGACAAGAAACGAGCTACAGACTGGGAGGCCACAAATGAGGCCATAGAGGAGCAGGTGGCTCGAGAATCTTACCTTCAGTGGCTGAGGGATCAAGAGAAACAGGCCCGCCAGGTCCGGGGACCCAGCCAGGTGGGTCATGGACTCTGTCATTGGCCTGATCAAGACCTGTTACTTCTTATCTTTTGACCCATAATTGACAGGGATAAAATAAGATTTTGACATCTGGGAGAAAGGGAAGCTCCAAGTCCCATCTCTAGCTCATCTCATCTTTAGTCTTGGCACCATACCTTGGAACTCTCAACACTTGATTTTAAGAAGTAAAGGAGAGCCAGCTCTTAAGAAACGAAGAGAGCAGCCACCACTGCTGGTAGCACAAAGGAACAATGGATAGCTACAAAGAGACCAGCTTTTTTTTTGGAATCCCTTTGCATGCTACATTCTGTACTGAGGATATAAAGCCTTTCCTTCACTATCTTCAGTGATCCTGTCTGTCTGTTGAGGCAGATACAGCATTGGTCAGGCCTGTGACTCTGGTTGTGCAAGACCAGGAGAGGTGGAGGATCCAGTCGGTTGTATTTTTAGGATAGCAAGCAGGGAGGCAGGCGCCTGAGGAACCACAGAGGGGTTTGAAATGACTAAATGGCTCCAAAAGCTGAATAATCTGTTCAGCGAGTATTTATTGTAGGCCTGTGGCAGGAAGCTGGAGGTCCTATTCCTAGTGTAGTGGGGTACATTGTGAACCTAGCAGGCCAAAGTACTTATCCTTAGGCTACTCACAGTTTTGCCAAGTGAAATAAAATGCTCATAATGAATAAATTAGTTGGAAGTATGGTGGATGCAAAATGGACACTTGGTACAGGGGACAGTTGAGACTGAGTAGGGATGGTCTGAGTTCACAGTATTAAACAGTCGTCGGGCTAGGCCTCAGCAGATGAGGTGGGGGCAGCCTATAAAAAGGAGATTTGGTAGCCAGGGTGAGGGCAGCGGAGTAGGTCTAACTCAGGCAGAGTCTATAGCTGAACAGAATGTGGGTGAGCTCAGGGTAGTGGGGCTAGGTTGGCTAGTGGCTTGTGAATTCTGGAGAGGACTTTGATTTTGCTCTCAATGAGACAGAAACCTGGGGTGGTGGGGAGGGGCTATGAACAGAAAAGGGATTCGAGTTAGGACTTGACAGGATCACCCTGACTGATTATAGAGCAAATCTAAGGGAGAAAGCAGGGTTGAAGTAGATCATCAGTGAGGAGGAGGCTCCCAAGGGAGTCCCAGTGACAGGTGAGGGTACTACAGTCGTGTTGTGTTATGGAATCACAATCTCTTAAAAGAATAGGACTTTGTCAGATGCCTGCGAGGATATGAGACTAGTTAAGAATCTCCCTGTAGTCTACTGTGATACATTAAAGCTGTGCTGTAGCTAGGATTCTGGAAGATTCTGGAAAGGGTATAAGCACTCTGGCACAGGAGGGTCATAGCTGGTATAGGTCCTTATCAATTTTTCCTTCCCTACTGCAGCCCCGGAAAGCCAGTGCCACATGCAGTTCAGCCACAGCAGCAGCCTCCAGTGGCCTGGAGGAATGGACTAGTCGGTCCCCACGGCAACGAAGTTCAGCCTCGTCACCTGAGCACCCTGAACTGCATGCCGAGCTAGGCATTAAGCCCCCTTCCCCAGGCACTGTGTTAGCTCTTGCCAAACCTCCTTCACCCTGTGCACCAGGTCAGTGGCTTGCTTTCAGGGTGCCTTCTTGGGCTAAGAGGCTCTGCTTGCTGGACCCTACCTCTGATTGTCCATCTGCCTCAGGTACAAGCAGTCAGTTCTCAGCAGGGGCTGATCGGGCCACCTCTCCTCTTGTGTCCCTCTACCCTGCTCTGGAGTGCCGGGCCCTCATCCAGCAGATGTCCCCCTCTGCCTTTGGTAAGCCTCCTTAGGGGATGGGCCAGCTGGAAGTTGGGAGAGCCCAGAGGATTTTTGAAGCCCCTGGCCATCTCTCCCAAGTCAGAGGAATGAGGGAAAATTTCAGGCCCCAAAGATTTTCTCCACAGTGGGTCTAGTGGGGCTTCACAGAGTTGAGGGAGTCAATGAGTGATTGGGACCTGAAAGGCTTTTTCCAGAGCCAGGGATCAGACAGAAATAAGGGAAAGTGACCTGAGGCCCATCATCATTGTCCTCTTCTCTCTCCTGCCCAGCAGGTCTGAATGATTGGGATGATGATGAGATCCTAGCATCGGTGCTGGCAGTGTCCCAACAGGAATACCTAGACAGTATGAAGAAAAACAAAGTGCACAGAGACCCACCCCCAGACAAGAGTTGATGGAGACCCAGGGACTGGACATCATTCCCGATCCCCCCACTCCTGCCCTTTGATGCCACCCAAACTTCTTTGGCTTTCTTCCCTCTTGGCTTCCTTGTTTTGTTTCCTCTTTTCCTTTTTTTTTCCACTTCCCTCTGGCCGGCCCACCTATGCGCTCCATCCATCTCATCCCTGCCACCACCATTGGTCTCTGCCAGCTGAAGTGCCCTATTGCCCCTGCACAGCACCATCTCAGCATTCCACAGGGGACTCTGGAAAGGGTGCGGAGGTAGGCAAGAGGCCCACAGAGACAGACAGGCAGCCCCAGAAGAGAGACATTCAGACAAAGGAAGTCTTCTGCGCACCCTTTCTTAAAGATGAGATAACCTTGTCATCCCTTCTCAGCAGTGATGACAGGAAAATGGAGGGGACAAGTTTTCCTTCTAGTATCTGAAGAATCTGAGCCTTCAATGTTCAAATTTTCTTAATTAAAATGTGCTTTATTTTACAAAATCAACAAATCAAAAACAATATGGCATCGTTGGTCCTTTGAGGATGGCATCTCTGGTTTGGAACTAGGCAGGCTGGCCATGGGACAGAAAGGGCAGGAAAAAGATGGATTTCTGCTGTCTTCTGGCCCCTAGTTCCTTGGAAGGGCAAAGGCTCTGAGGCAGAGGGAGGTGGCCGGCTGGCTTTGGACAGTGAGACCCTGACCTTGCTGCACTGCTTTGCCTTCACCACCGCTAGCCTGTTTGGAGGCTTGAGGTGGGGTGTCTTCGGAAATTATGGCCACTACCCAAGATTTGAATTTAGGGAGTGGGAGCAGCCTCAGCAGATGGGGCACCCGTGCACTGCAGGTGTTGACAAGATCCACCATCTGTAATGTCCTTGGCATAATAAAACCAAATGTCAGTTTCCCTGAGCAACTCTATTCTGTGTGGGACAGGGGTGGATGGGCCTCTGGGAAGCACAGGATTTGGTTTGACCTGAGGTCTGCTTGTTCTCCAGTAGGTGCTGTCTGTAAGCTGGGGTTCATCTTTGATCTTTTGTTTATTAACTTTTTGTCTTGACACTGATGGCAGAGAATCTCTAGAGCCCAGGCGGGTTGAGACTAACCTAACCCACATAACCAAGATTGTTTCTTAAAAGAACAAAACCAATGACAACTCGACAACTGGTCATGCCTTTGATCCCAGCACTGAGGGCAGAGGCAGAGTTTCAGGCCAGCCTTGTCTACAGAGTATAGTTGCAGGCCAGCTGGGCTATACAGTAAGACACTTTTATTAAAAAAATCATAAACTTGAGAACCAAATCGACTGAAACTGAAGCCCCTACACTCCCACCTACCATATTTGCATCCGGGAGCCTAGGGCTAATTTAAGGACTGTATGAGCCACAGGCCAAGACTGGTGTCCGAATTTCCATTCTCAACCTTAATGATCATTCATTCTTGTGATAATCTGATGAAGAAATAAACAATCGATAATTAGTTACACTAGTTCAGTGACAAGAGGTGGCCCTTGCCCAACTGGGTTTTAAACGTTGGAAAATGAAATGGCTAAATCTTTTTTTTTTTTCTGTCGTTTGTTCCTCGGGGTCTGTTGACACCTCTGTCCATACCATATCCTAGGGTTTGTAAAGCCCAGCTAGAGAAGGCTGGCTGGCCATCAGGTTTCCTCAAAGCAGTCTTCCCCGCGCCCCCCCCCCGCCACGCCTCAGTGGGGTCCTTTCAGAAGGCTGTGTAGGGTAGCCCTACAGGTAAGGGTATGGCTTACCCAGTGGGTGGGTATAGGATATCTGAAATACGTGGTCAAGCATGAGCACACCAAGAGGGTTGATTCATTTTAAATCTACCTGCTTTGTCTCACTGTGTGGCTTTGGGCTCTCTTTGACTTTAAAGTGTCCCATCTGCAACTACAGGGGTCATTAATGTCTGCTACCTCATGCTCTCTGATTTGTGAGTATTGACAGAGAATGTGTATGGTCAATAATGTACTACTGGGAACAGTACCTGGTACACTCTTAGAGCACAAATGTTGGGGTTATTACCAGACTTTAGGGGTGGGGGGTATTACCGTATTTTGTAAGTTTGTACCATTTGGCCTCGGCCTGACTCTTGCTACTCTTGGCTTTTACTTGCAATTTGCCCTAACCCTATCTTCAGCAACCATCCTTATTTGTCTTTTAAGACAGAGGGATCACCTCAGAAAACCCTGTGTGATCCCATTCGCACTCTCCCTTCTGTCTACGACGATTCCCAAGAACTGTACTATAAATAAACTTCTGGGCTGGGGCTGTGACGCTTCCTTGTTTGTGCGTGTCTTAAGATCTACCCCTCCACTAAAGCCTGGCAAGATCATAGGGAGACACCTAGGAATGTTGGGTGAATAAGGGAGATTATGTGTTAACTTTTTTGCTTTGTGTGTATTGTCTGTGCCTGTGACTACAGTGAGTCTACCAGTTTCTCTGAATTCCAGTGTCTCTGGTTGAGTGTGTATGTGTCTGTTTCCAATGAGGCTTGTTTCCAGGTGTATCAGATGGTGACTGAGTGTGGGACTCTGCCTATGACAGTTTGTGTCTGGTATCCAAGAGAAAGAAGTGCATGTTTGCGTGGGACTGTCAGTGACAGTACATCTGTAGTTTGTCTGGATACTTTCAGTGATAAGCTGTGTGTCTGATAGTGTGTGATTGGGTCCGGTTTTTGTTGATTTGCTTGTCTATGTGGTGATTTAGAGCCTAAGGATGACAACATACCTGCTTTGGAGCAGTGCGTGTATGTATGTGGAACAACTGTATATTGTTGTGACAGACTCTGGGTGTCTGATTTCTGGGGCAGCACAAATATTTTTGTGAATGTACATATCTGGTGGTGCTTGTGTGCTTGTGACAAATTTGTCAATTTCTGGTGGGGACATACCATGGTGTTAAGTGGCCCCATAGGACAGTACAAGTCATACCACTGAATGTTTCTTGGATATTATTTTCTGAGCACATTTTCATGTACACCTAGGTTAGGACAAGTCTACTTGAATGTGTCTGACTATATCTTTAATGGTGGTTCCCCCATTCTTGGTGTATGTGTTGGCATGTGAGTTACACACACGATTGGAGGTCAGAAAAAAACTTATAGAAGTCATTTGTCCCCTTTCACCATGTGGGTCCCGAGGTCAGCAGACTTACATGAAGACCTTTTGCTTTTAAGACAGTCTCACTATGTTGCCCAGTCTGACCTCACTTTCAGTTCCCACCTCTTTTACAAGGAAGTTGTAGTTCCCACAAGAACAGAGTGCTGCCATTATAGATTCTAGACCCAGACGGTAACAGAGCCAAGTCTAGCCAAGTTTGTGTAGGATTAATGGCAGCAAAAAAGCACCCTACAGGTGCCAAATTGCCATTGTCTCCTCTACATCCCTTTTGATGACTGTAAAGAATGTTACCCTTCCCTGAAGAGTGGAACAGCTCTTCTGTAAGATTACAGTTTTGAAGCAAAGGCTGCCTGATCTTGGGTGAAACACACGTGACAGGATCCTGTCTAGTTCCAGGCTCTGATTTTTCTTTTTTTTTTTTTGGTTTTTCGAGACAGGGTTTCTCTGTGTAGCCCTGGCTGTCCTGGAACTCACTTTGTAGACCAGGCTGGCCTCGAACTCAGAAATCCACCTGCCTCTGCCTCCCGAGTGCTGGGATTAAAGGCGTGTGCCACCACGCCCGGCTCCCAGGCTCTGATTTTTTTTTTTTTTTTTTTGGTTTTTTGAGACGGGGTTTCTCTGTATAGCCCTGGCTGTCCTGGAACTCACTTTGTAGACCAGGCTGGCCTCGAACTCAGAAATCCGCCTGCCTCTGCCTCCCGAGTGCTAGGATTAAAGGCCAGGCTCTGATTTTTAAAAGCTGTTTGTCTCCTTACTGATCCCAAGGAAGCAAAGGCGATGGCGGCAGCAAACCTGCGTCCTAGGAAAGGTTGCGCTTTTTTTAAGTGTGTACACACACCCCACCACACCAACAATCAAAACAAACGCAGTTGTCGCAAAGGGATTCCCAGAACCTGTTCGAGCGTGCATGTCTGTCTGTCTGTCTGTGTGCGTGCACGTGTGTGTGTGCGCGCGCACCCTCCCACATTTGCATACAGGCCCTGCCTCCGCGGAAGAACCTGGCATGTATTTTGCATAAGGGGCACTTGAAACGTTGAGGGTGGCATGCAAATAAGGACTGGCTCAGATTGGCTGGGGTACAGCAGGTGCCGCGTCCGGATTGATCAAAGCCAGGTGGGCGGGTCTGTCGCGCAGGGCGACTCTCCCGGGAGGCGCGTGCCTCGGCTCAGTAGCGTTGGGGCTGGCGCGCGCGACGAATCTTAACGCTGCGCCGTCTGCAGGCGCTTCCGGGCCGCCAGATTCCCTGCCTTCCACCCTGGCGCCCCCCAGCCCTGGCTCTCCGGCCGCTCTGCCCCGGGCATCCACGCCCTGCGGGCTCAGCGGATTCAGCGGGCTCAATATACGCAGCACCTCCTCCATGTTGACCAAGCCTCTGCAGGGGCTTCCTTCGGCCCCTGTGACCCCCACGCAGCCTCCAGGTGAGCGTTGCCTCCTCTGTCACAAGCAGGTTGGGTGGACTGGAATGATGGGTGCTGGTGTGGGGGCGAGTCATGGCTGGAATCAGAGTACACCGCCACCCTGACTTCCTCGCCTCCGCTTGCGTAGGAGGCAAGGATCGGGCAGCTTTCGAGGCCGAATACCGACTTGGCCCCCTCCTGGGTAAGGGAGGCTTTGGCACCGTCTTCGCGGGACACCGCGTCACGGATAGACGTCAGGTATCCCCTACAAGGGGTTCTGGGAGGGCCAGGTGTTTTGGCGAAGGGTGGTGGTGGGGTACCGGGGACTGGGACGCCAGTTGCTTCAGTGGGTAGCCTGCGTCTGCAAATGTGTAGTAGAATCATAAGGAGCAGGGTTGCTAGGAGTGTGAGTGCCGCGCGTGTCTGCAGTCCAGGTGAGTATGGGGGTGGGCAGGATTCAGGGCAAGAATTCTAGAAGATTGGCTCTTTCTACTAGGGAGAGGGCAGATCTCAGGACTGGACCCCAAGATCCATGGAATTGATGTGCGTGCGCTTGTGTGTCTGAGATGGTGGGGATGTTTTAAAAGTAGGTGTTAAGTGTGGAGTCGTGAGAACAACAATCCAGATAGAGTTGTTGTATCCTGGAGATGAGAGGATGATGGAGGAGGGCATGCGACGTCAAAAAACTTGGAATTCGAATCTGGGGATATGGGTCAGTGGTAGATTATTTGTCCACCACTCACAAGCACTGAGTTCAATAACCAACATCGTGGCGGGCGGGTGGGTGGGGGGGACATGTAGAAAGACGGTGGGAGAGAAAGAAAGCAAAAGGAAAAAAAACCTACAACTCCCGTTCTGGATTTCAGGAGGGGTCTTGATGCTTTCCTAACAAGAGCCCAGGCATAAAAATGTTTAGGTGAACTTGCTTCTGAGGACTTAAATGCTGGATGGGCATGTGAGCTCTGATGGGTGTGATATGTATGGGAGCTAGGAGTACCCGGGTGGAGAGACTGGCATTGGGAAGAGGGTCTAGATTGGGAAGAGTCTGGGATCACCTGCTGCCCCCTTATCTCAGCCTTTTTTCTAGGTGGCCATCAAAGTAATCTCCCGGAACCGTGTGCTAGGCTGGTCTACTGTGGTGAGTGTCTTTGGTGTACGTCATGACCCATAGACTCCATCACCGAACGCACGCACTGCTTTTTTTCTAGGGGACATATGACTCCCTGGGCCCTGAAACCGTGAGAACCCCACCAGCCTGTGATTCCTGCCTTCGTGTGATAGTTCTGATTTCACCACAATCCCCCCAGAGCCCTGGATTCTCCTCTCAAACTCTCCTTTCTCATCCTTCTTCCAAACACTGCTTTTGGGGCCATTCACAGGACATGCTGGTGGGGAAGGAGGGGCCTAGGTCACTGGTTGTCATGGTGATGCTGGCTGCTTCTCTCCTGCCACCCAGAGAACACTAACGGACATCAGGGCGGGTCTGGGCAAATTGTAGGTAAGAGAGCTCCCCCTCGTGGACCCTGTAGGTAGTCTGTGCCGGCCCGTGGACTTGGGGGGGGGGGGTGAGACTGCGCAGTAGCCGATTTTGCGTCTTCGTGAGAAAACCTGTCTGCGGCTGTGCAAGTTACTGGGCCTGTAAAGGACCCCATCTGAGGCAACTAGACTCTTGGCAGTCGCTGTCTGCTCGGGGGTCTGGGGCAGGGGCCGTTGACTTGTGCTGGTTGATAAGCAAGACTGACAGGACAGCATTCATTAAATGCTTACTCTGTGCCAGGTCCTTTGCAATTAATCAGTGTAAGCCGTTTTGGACAAATGAAAGCTGGGATTGGTGGTGCACACCTGTGTTCCCAACGTTCAAGAGGCTGGGTCACTAGGATTTCAGTGAATTTGAGGCTGGCTTGGGTGGGCTACCTGGCAAAATTCTCTCTCAAACATGAGAAAAAATTTAAAACCAGAGGACACTTCTGCAGTGGTTTAATTTATAGGCACTTTGCAAAATACATAATTTCTTAGAATTCATTATATGCTATATCCCTTCTACTAACTGCTCTTTCTGTCTTAATATCCTGAGTTACTAAGGATCCTTGAGGTATGCTAGTGAAGAAAACTAACCAACACTTATACAGTAATAGTATATACTTCCATGCTAGTCCCTCTTTGCTGTAAAGAACTTCCATTTACAAATACTTATTGAGTATCTAGTGTGCATAAAAGCTGTCCTGATGTGGATCTTGATGAACATCTTGTTTACCTATCTTAGGTAAAATTATGAAGAGGGACTTACATTATAAAACACTTTGAAGTCCAGGCGTGGTGGGTCATACTTTAATCCTCTGGGGGGTAGAGTCGGGTGAATCTTTCATTCCAGTCCAGCCTGGTCTATGTAGAGATCCTGTCTCAAACTCCCTCCCCTTCAAAACAGATGAGAACACTTCAATTTATCCAAGTATTTACTGACCTACTGCATGCCAGATGTGTATGGTCTCTGTTCATTTCACTCTCTGAAGGATGTGAACCTTTAAGAGGGGGTACTAGGGTCTAGGAAGGGGAAGCCAACCAAAATCAGTGCTTTGAAAATAAACGTTGCTCTGCCGACAGCAGGCCTACAGACTTAACACTTGCTTCCTTCTTTTTTCTTTTGACTTCCCACCCCCCAGTCAGACTCAGTCACCTGCCCACTTGAGGTTGCGCTGCTGTGGAAGGTGGGTGAAGGCAATGGGCATCCGGGTGTGATACGCCTGCTTGACTGGTTTGAAACACCCGAAGGCTTCATGCTGGTCCTTGAGCGGCCTATGCCTGCTCAGGATCTCTTCGACTACATCACAGAGAAGGGGCCGCTGGGTGAAAGCTGTAGCCGCAGCTTCTTTACCCAAGTCGTGGCAGCTGTCCAGCACTGCCACGCCCGTGGAGTTGTCCATCGGGATATCAAGGATGAGAACATCCTGATCGACCTATGCCGGGGTTCGATTAAACTCATTGATTTTGGTTCCGGTGCCCTGCTTCATGATGAGCCGTACACTGACTTTGATGGTAAGGCTTCTTCTTCCCTACACTTTAGCACTCATTCTTCTGGCTTTGCAGCTTTAGGCTTGGCTTATCCTCGGAACATTGGACCCATGTCATACACTTTAAGGTTCTTGATTTTTAACACTGCATACTCAAGCCTAGGTCCCCAATAAAGATCATCTTATAAGTTTCTTAAACTTCTGGGCTCTTACTTAGTGTGGGGGTAGGATGGGGTTTTGTTGTTGGGTTGTTTGTTTGTTTGTTTGTTTGTTTTGGTTTTTGTGAAAATGACCTTACTGTTAATTTAAAGCTGTTTTGCTGCTGCCAGGACCCTGCCGTTAACCTTGAAGTACAACTGTTCTAGCCAATGGATACCCTCCTTTTAATTTACATTTTGGACTTCTAGGGACACTAGGGTTGAGGAAGGGCATCACCTGATTAGGATCTAATCCTTGGTTTGTGTGCAGGGACAAGAGTGTATAGCCCTCCAGAGTGGATCTCGCGACACCAGTACCATGCCCTGCCAGCGACTGTCTGGTCACTAGGTGTCCTACTCTATGACATGGTCTGTGGGGACATCCCCTTCGAGAGAGACCAGGAGATTCTGGAGGCTGAGCTGCACTTCCCTGCTCATGTCTCCCCAGGTGAGGCCTGTCACTCATCCCAGCCCAACTGGTTTCATTCTTCCCAAGTCTCGCTGACTGCTAATCTCCCCTGTGCTTCTTGACCCCACAGATTGCTGTGCCCTAATCCGCCGGTGCCTGGCCCCCAAACCCTGCTCCCGACCCTCACTGGAGGAGATTCTGCTGGACCCGTGGATGCAAACACCAGCTGAAGAAAAGCCCATCAACCCCTCCAAAGGAAGCCCCACCCCCTTGCCCTGGTCCCTGCTTCCCTAGACCCAGCCAGGCTCTCTGGTTGGAATCCCACGGTTATGCTACAGGGATAGATGGACATCTGTTGACCTGGTTATACAGGTTGTTAAAAATCCAGTATTACTAAGGTCAGGGAATAGGGATCAGGGGTCAGAAGAAGATGATAGCCAAGTCTGCCCAGTTCCTATCCCAATTCTGGGAAGGAGCTCTCCTCCCAGAACCTGTGGTCCCTACTTTGGGAGGGGAGTTTGTTACTTGTTTCTTGTTCTGTTAAAGATGTTGATTTGGTTGGAGTCCTTCCCTTCTGGGCCCTAAGATTCTTAATCTGACAATTGTAGTCCCTACACCGGCACTTCCTATACTACCACCAACCACTTAGACACTTAGTTCAAATGCTCTCACGTGGGCAAGGGTGCTTTCCTTAAAATTACCCCTACCCCCAGCAGCTCTTTAGGCAAAGGGCCTTACCCTGGGATCTCATTCAGTTGCTGCTTGCCTGCCTTAGCCCAGACTTGGCGATTCTGGGGAGGTACTGCCCATTAATTAGTATCCCACTGCTGCTTTATTCCTTTTTCTTCCTTTGTTTGGTGAGGGGACCCTACTGTTATCCCAAGTGCTCTTATTCCGGTGAGAGGAACCTTGCTTCCATAATTTGGGAAGGAATGGGAGATGGACATCACCGGACACCACCAGAGACTAGGATGGGATGGATGGTTTTGGGGGGATGAGATGGAGGAAATAAGTCTTACTGTTGTTCTCCTGGGGTCCCCCCTTTCCAACTCTTGCTGCCTCCTCCTGAGCCAGGATTGTCCAGTGGTTGAAATGTAAATAATTCTGTACTGAAGGTGGAGAGTGGCAAGTGTGCCCTCCTGTCCCTTCTCCCCCTGCCTGGGTTATTTAAAAAAGCCATGTGTGGAAACCTATTTAATAAATAATGAAGTCACAAGTGGATGACCATTTATAGAAGTAGGCATCTACTAGATCCTGAGTTTAGGAGGTAGCTGGAGAAAAAAAAATCTGGAAAAAAAACCCACAGTAGGGCCTGTCTGACTTTGGGGGGGTGGGGGGTGGTTGGAGGGTGCGTAGGGACTTTAAAGGCCCGTTTTAACCCCAAACTTGGACTACTGAGATTTGCTTGCACAGAAATGCCGAGCTAAATCCCAGTCTCCAACTAGAATCTTTCTAGCACTTTCTGCTTCTCCTTTGCATTTTCCTCAACTCACCTCCTTTTAGTTTCTCTAATCCTGACAATTATCTTCAAGTCTGCCCCTCATTCTCTATTATGGTCACAATCTCTACCCGCTCTGGTTCACTACTCCCGCCTTCTCGAAAGTCCCACTCCTCCCACTTGGCCTCTGGCCCTTAGAGGGCGGGACCTGGCTGGAAAGGGACTAGAACTGATTCTGACGAGAGAAGGGTGGTGCTATCTGGGGTTTCCAATAAGAAGCCTAGATGGCGGAGCGACGGAACCAATAAGACCCTAGGACTGTTTGGACAGGTGGTTACGGACAGTCAGGGTCAATGAGGCGGGCGCACGAGGGATGGGGGTCGGGTTGAGCGGAGCGTCATGAGCGTGCAAATAAGACCTGTGGAAAGGCTGCCGGAGACGGTCTGCGGCGCCCCCGGTCTCCTGTTTGGATGGAATCTGGGAACCCCGAAACCATTTCAGAATCAAGCTGGGAACAAGCTGAGAGCCCCTCCCAGTCCCAGCTAACGCCCCGCCCCCCCGCCGGAGGTCCGGAAACGGACGTGATGAATGCGGAAGTAGCCTGCTGTTGCCGAGGGGACGGGACAGGCAGATGCCAACATGGCAGCGGTTGGGGTTGGCGGATCTACCGCTGCGGCCGGGGCTGGGACTGTATCCTCGGGCGCGTTGGAACCTGGGTCCACTACAGCGGGTGAGGTGGCCTGAAGTAGAGGCGTTGCGGATTCTTGAGGGTGGGATGAACCTAGACTGAAGTGACAGCTCATCCTGTGTGAACGGACCTACGTGTTAGTGTCTGTGTGAGTGCGTTGTGGGGAAAAAGGAAGGAGAGAATGGACCATTGTATGTTGACGGTAGGAATCGGTCGTTCTGTGGGTGACTGGCTGGGGTACTGGATTTTCAAATAAAGACCATTGTGAATGTGTGGGGAATTTCCTTTTGAGGAGGCCAAGAACATTGATAATGTTCAGAGGGGGATGGTAATCTTTACTGTGGAAGGGAGCGACGATTGTGGGGGTGAGAGTTCTTCCTTGTAGAAGGGTGGTGACTTCCTTATAAAGGGACCTTATAAATTGTCAGGGTGGGGCACATCCTTGTATGACTAGTGGATCCATTTTGAGCATGAAGCTATCCTTCATTACATGGAGAGAATGTTCTGGGGATGTTCCTCCCAAATGGAGCTAGTTCTATTTATGTTGAGGTGGGAGAATTCCTACCTTATAAGTCAGAACATTCTGAGGGGGCCAAGTATATGGCAGAGAGAGCTCATTGCAAGTGTGGGTAGAACAAAGACTAATTCATTGGCTGGGAGAAGGACGTACAGCAGAGGGAGGACGGGCCGTATGCAGTAGGGAGGACGGGCCATATGCAGAGGGAGGACGGGTCATATGCAGTAGGGAGGATGGGCCATATGCAGTAGGGAGGACGGGCCATATGCAGTAGGGAGGACGGGCCATATGCAGTAGGGAGGACGGGCCATATGCAGTAGGGAGGACGGGCCATATGCAGTAGGGAAGTATTTCCATATGTGATTAAAGTAATCAGACTATTGGGGTAATCATATGGGATGGAGAAATAGAACAAGCCTCAGGAGGTGGACATCTTAGACAATTGTCCCATTCATTATATTGCAACATTATTTCATTTATGGGACAGTCCTACAAGTAGAAGCATCACTTCATTGAAATCCTCAATTTCCTTATCCACAAAACGGACATTTTCCTAGTACCTTTAGAAATCAAGTGAAGGGAATCTGTGTAAATCCTTTAGTACAGTGATAGGCATAGTGTAGCAATAAATATTGGGAATGCTGTCTGAGAAAGAGTGGCTTCCCCAGGAATGGAGAAGAAGCAAAGATGTGTGTCCAGAGCCTATCCTGGTCATTTTCTCACACTAAGGATTTCAGATTAAGAGCTAGTCAGACTGGAGCCCAGTTCTCCCTGTCTTGCTCCTTTTTGCCAGTAGCTGAGTTTGTGAAAATAGGTCCAGATCAGACTCTCATTGAGTTAGGATGGGCAAGCAGAAGAAGTTCCAAGAGCCAGAAGGTTTTTGATTGAGAAAAGAGGAATGAGGTAGGTGGCCATACCCCAGTAGCCTCTGACTCCATCTTCCTATGTGTTCCTTCCACTCCCTGCAGCTCACCGGCGCCTCAAGTACATATCCTTAGCTGTGCTGGTGGTCCAGAATGCCTCACTCATCCTCAGCATCCGCTATGCTCGCACACTGCCTGGAGACCGCTTCTTTGCCACCACTGCTGTGGTCATGGCGGAAGTGCTCAAAGGTCTCACCTGTCTCCTGCTGCTCTTCGCACAAAAGAGGGGTATGAGTCATGAATGGGGTTGGTTGGTGGGACTCCCCAAGTTAAGGGTGTAAGCACCCCTGGAAGGTTTGCTGGGAGAGTAGACTAGTGTGTCTGAGGATGCTCAGGGGGTAGGTAAGAGCATTTCAGCTTCCTGACCACTGCAGCTATGTGAAGTTGCATATCCACTATTGCTTATACCTGAGGAATACACTAGTGAGATTGACCGCCCACAGGGCAACAGAAGACCCATGGTGATTGAAAGATTTAATAACAGCACTTGGAAAGTAGAGACATGAAGATCAGGAGCTCAATATAACATAAGTTCAAGGTTAGCCTCAGCTACATGTGATTATCTCAAAAAAAAAAGAAAAGAAAAACTTGTAATATGAAGAATCCCATTCCGTACTTCTAAAATAGTAAAAATGTGCTTCTGTACATGACTCAGGTTCACAATTATCAACTCTTGGTTACAGTGCAATAAAACAGCATCAGTGGCGAGCTGCTCAAGGGTAATCTTATATGTATCTTTTATATATCTGCACCTTTATACTACCCCTAGGCGGGTGTAGCGTCCTGCACATTTTTCTGTTTGTTTTTCAAGGCAGGGTTTTTCTGTGTAGCCCTGGCTATCCTGGAACTTATTCTGTAAACTAGACTGGCCTGCCTCTGCCTCCCAAGTGCTGGGATGAAAGACATGCACCGCGAAGGCCCAGCCATGTCACTTGTAACTGCAGCTATTCAGTATGCTTGTGCAGAGGAATGGTTAATTTTATGAGTCAAGGTTATCTGGAGCAACATTTGGTTTTGTTTTGTTTTTGAGTTTTTCGAGACAGGGTTTCTCTGCGTAGCCCTGGCTGTCCTGGAACTCACTCTGTAGACCAGGCTAGCCTTGAACTCAGAAATTCGCCTGCCTCTGCCTCCCAAGTGCTGGGATTAAAGGAGTGCGCCACTACTGCCTGGCTTGAGCAACATTTTAATGCTCTACTTGAAAGCAAGAAAAAGTAAGCAATGAGTAAATGAAAGTATAATGTCTCCAGTTGAGGGTGTGGCTTGCCTAGCATATAAAGCTCTGGCTCTGATATCCACCACCACTTAAGCCAGTTGTAATAAATGCCTGTAACCTGAGGCAGAAGAATCAGCAGTTCAAGGTCAGCTTTGCCTATAAATTAAGTTCAGAGAGAGCCTGGACTATCTGGAATTCTATCTCAAAAAGGCAAGTATAATAAGAAATCATACATGGAAAGATAAAGAAACGGTCAAGCTAGATGTGGTGATTTTAACCCTGTAAGTCCAGCACATGGGCGGCAGAAATGACCATAAGTTCCAAGGCTTCCTGGGCTAAAGCGAGACCTGGCTCAAAATAAAACTTCTCCAAGCCACCAAAAGACAGAAAAGCAAACCCAGACCTGCAGGCTTATAATCCTGGCTACCTGAGAAGCTGAGGTAGGAAGATCATAAGTTCAACACTAGAGTGGTCAACTTTGTAAGATCCAGTCTCCAAAGAAAACATAGGATGGGCAAGATAGCTCAGCAGATAAAAGCTCTTGCAAAAAAAAAAAAAAAAAAAAAAAAAAAAGCGGGGCATGGTGGCGCACACCTTTAATCCCAGCACTCAGGAGGCAGAGGCAGGTGGATTTCTGGTTCGAGGCCAACCTGGTCTACAGAGTGAGTTCCAAGACAGCCAGGGCTATACAGAGAAACACTGTCTTGAAAAAAACAAAAACAAATAAATAAAAAAGCTCTTGCCATGCCAGCCTGAGAACCTGAGCTCTGTCTATCAGAGCCTGGGATGGACAGAGAAAAATGACGTCAGCCTCTAAGACTTCCTTTGACTTCCACACTTGCACCATGGCCTGTGCATGCCCACACTCACACACATGCCTCACACAACACAAATGAAGCACAGGAAATGTAGCTCAGCTATAGAGCACTTGCCTAGCCTGTTCAGGGCTGTAGGTTCAATCCCATCTTGCACACACACACACACACACACACACACACACACACACACATATACACATACACCAGTAGTGGCTGGGAAGATGGCATGCATCATGGGTAAAATGTTTGCTGTACATGAGTGAAGATCTGGTTTAAGCCCAGAATCCCCATCAAAACCAGGCATGGTAGCACGAATCTAATCCCAGCTCATCATTGTGAGTTCAGGGACAGGAAGGCAGTGGCCAGGCAGGTGACTGGAGACTGGCAGTCCTGTGGGCTAAAAGGTCCAGCCCTGTCAGAGGTGCAGCTAGGCAGTGGATGGCCCATGCCTTTGATCCTAGCACGTGGGAAGCAAAGGCATGCAGAGTACAGAGCTAGTTCTAGGACAGCCAGTGCTACCTTCAGAGAAACATGTCTCAAAGAGAGGCGGGGGGCGGGGGGGGGGGGGGAGAAAAGGTGGAGAAAGCTGGAGAGGTGGCTTCTAGAGGCTGAATTCAGTTCCCAGTACCTATACCACATTGCTCAAACACATGTATGTGTATTCAGATATATATAGATATAGATATATGTGTGTGTGTGTACATATTTTTTTAAAACCTTAAAAAAAATAAAATAAGGTAGAGCTTGAGAGATGGTTCAACTGTTAAAAGCATTGGCTGCTCTTCCAGAGGATTCTATTTCCAGCAACCACATGATGGCACACATTTGTAGCCCTAGTTCCAGGGGACCTGACATCCTCTTCCAGCCTCTTTTGGGCAGTGCACACATGTGCTACACAATCATGCATGCATACATATGTACACATATACACACAAACACTCATTTACATAAAAATTACGTTAAGGTAGAGAGTGATAGCAAAGATATCTAACATCAGCCTCTGTTTTTCATGTCTACCAGCTCAGGCTCCACAGAAAGACTCTTTTGAGAAGAAAGATTCAAAAAAAGACATCATTCATCATTCATAGGGCAGGTGCAGCTTCCTAATGTATCTAGGACTGAGAAAAAGATGTTTGGGTGAGAAATGGACCATTAAGGAATTAGGACATCTAAAAGACTTATACTGGATCTGTAGCTCAGTAGTGTGTCAGGCCCTAGGTACAACCACAAACAAACAAGTCTAAAATCTCCCTTCTGTGTCACACGATTCTTGGTACTTGGTGATAATTTCATTGTACACATATGTTGAGTGTAGGCCCTAAATGGGCCTGTGTCAGGAAGCTAGATCTCAGGTGGATGAACTGTAGTTGGTTAGCAAGCATAGTGGGATGGAGTCATACTTTTGTGACCATTGTTTTTCTTTTTGCATAATGTTGGGGTAGAACCTGGGAACACACATCTCTTAGGCGAGCACCCCACCACTGAACTATATCTGTATTCCTTTTTGCAGTAAGTTGAGTATCAGAAAGGCTTTTTTTTTTAAGACAAGGTCTTACTCTGGAATTCAATAAGTAGAGCAGGCTGGCCTCAAACTACCAAAGATCTACTTGCCTCTGCCTCCTGAGCACTGGGATTAAAAGGCTTGCACCACCATGCCTGGCTCAGAAAGAACTTTGGCATTGGGATACTATGGGAGAAACTGCGCCAGAGCTGGCAGAAGGAGGGGAGCTTAGTTCAGTGGTGGTGGAAGTTGAGACTGTGAGGTGGACAGAGGAGCCATGCCTGGTCCCAACCTTCAGCAGAGCCTCCTCCCACCTAGGTAATGTGAAGCACCTGGTCCTCTTCCTCCATGAGGCTGTCCTGGTCCAATATGTGGACACACTGAAGCTTGCGGTGCCCTCTCTCATCTATACCTTGCAGAATAACCTCCAGTATGTTGCCATCAGCAACCTGCCAGCTGCCACTTTCCAGGTGAGTCTCCCAGGGATCTAGGAGAGGGGGGCTGTAGATGGAAGGAGTGAGGCAGCCTGCAAAAAACAGGTACTACATGACTTTCAGAATACTTTTGGTTTGTTTATGTGTCGAAACTGAAAAGAGAGATGCTTAGATAACTGAAAATATATCTGGGGCCAGAGATATTAGCATATACCTGCAAATCCAGTACTCAGGAGGCTGAAGCAGAAGGACTAAGGAGTCAAGAACATATTGGACTACATAAAGAAACTTATTTCTGGGGGTTCAGCAGTTAAGAACACTGGCTTCTCTTCTATGAGAACTGGGTTTGGTTGCCAGCACCCACATGGCGGCTCACAACCATCTGTACCTCCATTTTCAGAGGATCTTTCCCTGAAAGTACTAGGCATGCTTGTGATACACAGACATGTAAGCAAAACACCAATGCACAAACTGGGTGGGAGTGGCATATGCATTGTCTGTGTATTCTAAATTATTCTAAATGTATATAATATATAAATAATATATAGATTAAAGAAAGAAACCCTATCTCAAAGAAAAGAAAGAAATACCTAGAAAGAGTCCTTGAATGCTTATTGATAACTCTGAGGCATTTGTGGATAGTCTTGTATTCATACAAGGTTTACTAAAGATTCTAGATGCTAAGCCAGGTGTGGTAGCATGCAACTTTAATCCCAGCATTCTGGGGAGGCAGAGGAAAGCAGATCTCTGTGAGTTTGAGGCTAGCCTCTGGTCTACTGAGTTCCAGGACACCCAGGGCTATACATAGAACCCCTGTCTTAAAAAAACGAACAAATAGGGGGCTAGAGAGATGGCTCAGAGGTTAAGAGTACTTCCAGAGGTCCTGAGCTCAATTCCCAACAACCACATGGTGGCTCACAGCCATCTGTAATGGGATCCAAAGCCCTCTTCTGCTGTGTCTGAAGACAGCCATAGTATACTCATATGCATATGCATAAAACAAATTTTTTTTTTTGGTTTTTTCAAGACAGGGTTTCTCTGTGTATTCCTGGCTGTTCTGGAACTCACTCTGTAGACCAGGCTGGCCTTGAACTCAGAAATCCGCCTGCCTCTACCTCCCGAGTGCTGGGATTAAAGGCATGCACCACCACGCCTGGCAAAACAAATCTTTTAAAAAGTCAAACAAATGAATGCCTGTGTGCCACAGCAAGGCTCAAATTCCCGCGCTACAGCTTTCAGGCTCTGGGATTTGGGGGTCAGTCACTTACCTCTCTGTGCCTTTATTTGCTTATCTTTTTATTTTTATTTCATCTTGTTTTCTTTGAGACAGGCTGGCCATGAACTTGTTATGTAACAGATGATGAGCGCATGTGTTGGGGTTATACGTTTGTGGCACTTGGCCTTGTTTATGAGGTGCTAGGGACTGAGCCTAGCGCTTGGTGCCTGCTAAGCAAAACTAAGACAGAGCTAAGCTATATCTTCAGTGTTTATTTTTGTTTGTTTGTTTGTTTGTTTGTTTGAGAAATGCTCTTGCTATGTAGGTCAATCTGGCCTTGAATTTACAGTTTAACTCTCCACTGTGATTTCAGTCATGTGCCAGCATAAGTAGCTTTCTCATCCATGAATTGCAGATTATAGTGGTGTCCAGTTCTATGTTAGTTGTGAAGGTTAGATGTACAAATCCCGATATGGTGCCCAGAGGCATGCTGGACACATACACAGTGATCTGTGAGTATGTTCTGGCTTTGTTATGGTTGAGTCATTTGTATGAAGATTTGCGCTGGGCGTAGTGGCGCATGCCTTTAATCCCAGCACTTGGGAGGCAGAGGCAGGCGGATTTCTGAGTTCAAGGCCAGCCTGGTCTACAAAGTGAGTTCCAGGACAGCCAGGGCTATACAGAGAAACCCTGCCTCGAAAAACCAAAAAAAAAAAAAAAAAAAGATTTGCCTTATCACAAAGCTTTATTTATTCATTTATTTTAAAGATTTATTTATCTTATGAGCATCCTGTTGCTGACACAGAGGAAGAAGGCATTGGATCCAATTACAGATGGTTGTGAGCCACCCTGTGGTTGCTGGGAATTGAACTCAGGACCTCTGGAAGAGCAGCCAGTGCTCTTAACCACTGAGCCATCTCTCTAGCCCCCAAAGCTTTATTTATTTATCACCTACTTGGAGGTGTTGTCTATACAGCAGCCTTATTTTACAGAGATGATGCTAGGTCTCAGGAAGGACAAGTGATTTGTCCTTATCACATAGCTAGGAAAACAGGATTGGGTTGTAGATTTGGCTGTGGCTTGGGACTTCTTTGCACAGTTCCTCTTTTGTAGAACTTGGGTGGTTTTTTTTTTTTTTTTTTTTTTGAGATGATTTCTAGCCCAGACTGGCCTCTAACTCTATATAACCAAAGATAACTTTGAATTTCTGATCCTCCTGCCTCCATTTCCCAAGGGCTGAGATTATAGGTGGATGCCACTGGGCCTGGACTATACGTGCTTGGATGGACTCCAGCAGTCTGTATGCTGTGTTCACCAATTGAACTACATCCCTCAGTCATGTGGAAGGGTCTTTAGGAACTAGTTAGCCACGGGTTAGTCAGTGGTCAGTGGCTGGTTCGTTTTATTTTCATGTACCCCACCTTATCCTTTTCATTGTTCCCAAAGGCCCACAGTGGGTGCTGTCCCACTCCCCTTGCACTTCATGGGAGTTGGGACCAGCCCTCAGTGCCTTCACATGCAACTTGCAGGTGACGTATCAGCTGAAGATCCTGACTACAGCGCTGTTCTCTGTGCTCATGTTGAACCGCAACCTCTCACGCCTGCAGTGGGCCTCTCTGCTGCTGCTCTTCACTGGGGTCGCCATTGTCCAGGCACAGCAAGCTGGTGGGAGTGGCCCACGGCCACTGGATCAGAACCCAGGGGCGGGCTTAGCAGCTGTTGTGGCCTCCTGTCTCTCCTCAGGCTTCGCTGGGGTCTACTTTGAGAAGATCCTCAAAGGCAGTTCAGGTTCTGTGTGGCTTCGTAACCTACAGCTCGGCCTCTTTGGCACAGCACTGGGCCTGGTGGGGCTCTGGTGGGCTGAGGGCACTGCTGTGGCCAGTCAAGGCTTCTTCTTTGGGTACACACCTGCTGTCTGGGGTGTAGTACTAAACCAAGCTTTTGGTGGGCTCCTGGTGGCTGTTGTTGTCAAGTATGCTGACAACATCCTCAAGGGCTTTGCCACCTCCCTGTCCATTGTGCTGTCCACTGTTGCCTCCATTCGCCTCTTTGGCTTCCACCTGGACCCATTATTTGCCCTGGGCGCTGGGCTCGTCATTGGTGCTGTCTACCTCTACAGCCTTCCCCGAGGTTCAGTCAAAGCCATAGCCTCGGCCTCGGCCTCTGGGCCCTGCATTCACCAGCAGCCTCCTGGGCAGCCACCACCACCGCAGCTGTCTTCTCGAGGAGACCTCACCACGGAGCCCTTTCTGCCAAAGTCAGTGCTGGTCAAGTGAGAGCTGGTGGTGGTTGGGGGAAACAGGGCAGGGGGTTGGGTTGGAGGGGGTTGGGCTTCTGCAGGTCCAAAAAGTTGTTGCCAGAGCCTGCCTTTTGTGGGTTGGAGGGTTTTTTTCTCCCATACTTCTAGAGGGATATGGAACTAGGGCTGAATGTCACATGAACGCTTTCTGATAAATGTCCTGGAGGAGCTTTTTAGAGCTGCTTCCTCTGCCTTGGGCTAACCTCTTTGGGAACAGGGTTGGGGTACTGCTATTCCAGGCCTTTCCCCCATGACCCTGTGCTGGAGATGTCCTGTCTCACATGCCTGGGACAGTTCCTCCCAGCCATCCTGCAGACTGGATAAAAGCCCTGCAGCTCTCCAATAACGACTAATGACTCCTCGTGGGGTTCCATTTCCTATTGTATGAGGTCTTCTCTCCTGCACCATCACCCTGGATCATGACAACAGCGTGGTCTCTGCTGTGGCTTTGGGGCAGTTTCCCTGGTACAGAGACTCTTGAAGAGCAATCAGCCTGTTGTAAGTGCCCAGAACGAGGAAAGGCACAAGCTGAGGATTTCGCATCAGCTCATCTTGGGGAGGGTGCAATAAGTGCCATTTGCTTTCCAATAGTTTGGGATGGAAATTTGTGCTATCATTAGATCAATGATCCAGCGTGTTGGGAAAATAAGGAGGGGAGGTCCTTGAAGTGGCTGAATCTCATGTAATTGACGAGACAGAGGCAAAAGATTCTCTTCAGAAACATCCTGACAAAAAGTAAAGCTGCCGATCCGATCCTCCTCCTGCAGCTCCATTGGCGTTTAAAACACCCTTCTTTTATGATGGGTGTCAGAATTGATGAAACATGGAACCTGCACCCCTGCACTCCCCAAAGCTTATTAACTCCTTAACTGTATCCCAGATGTGTGTGTGTGTGTGTGTTCGTGTGCGCGTGTGGATGTGTGCACGCACACAGAAGTGCATGCATGGAAGGTGCCTGGGCTGTCTTTGCTATATGTAAATAGGGCCACTGGATCTTTAGTTTTGATTAATTTGCTCTGATTTTTTTTTGGTTTGTTTTTTAAGAAACTGTAATGAACAAATGTCAGGATACCCAATGCCAAATAAAGATGATGTATTTATTTAGTCCATGTGTAGCTTTCTGACCCAGGGGCCTGCTCTTTCCACATAAGCACCATTACTAACTCCAGGGTTAGTAGCTTACTAGCAGCCTCGCTTGCTTAGGAAACCCACCCACCGGCCCAGCCCAGCTTTCTGTGTCTCTCTTTCCTTCCCGTTTTCCCCACAGGTTGCTCACCAAGGTGAAGGGGTCGTAGCTGCTGGAATTGAAGACGCTGGCCTGCCTTCGTTCTCCCTTCTTGCCCTGGCCCAACTGGGACTAAACTCTTATCAGTATTAGGGGTAGGGTGCGGTAGACATGGGAACTCCCTGTCCTCACCAACCCCTGCCCCACATAGGGCTGACATGACTAACCTCTGTTAATGGGCCCACCTCTACTGCTATCTTTACAGTATTTCTTAGGTGAGTTTCTGCAAATAAAATGTTTTGCACCTTGTGAAGTTGGGTTGGAAAGCCTGAAAAGAATGAAGAAAAAGGAAGCACTCAAGCCTCATGGATATGTTCCACAAAAAAAGCTTTTATTAAACAACAAGGGCTTGTTGTTTATAAACTACACTAAAGGGGCCGGAAGTGTAGCTCACTGGTGGAATAATAATCCAGTACGTAGAAGCCATGGCTCCTATCCCAGAGCCACAAGGAAGAAACAGAAATGCAAACTGCCAAAGCTACAGGGAACAAAGGGTCAGTCCTGCTGTTTGGTTCGGGAGGCTTCAGCATTGGCGCGGAGCACAGCCCCTGGGGAAGGGTAAGGGCGCTGCTGGAAGAGGGGCCCAGCTGCTGTGGTGTCAGCCCCTGTCTTGGCCTCGTTCCTCTTGGGGAGTCCTGTTGACCATGTGCCCCTGGGGATAAGAGAGAGAGTGCAGCAGGAAGGTGGAGTGGGCCTCCCTCAGCTGCCCGAGATGAAAGCATGGTGGTAACCCTGAATGAAAAGACTGCCGAAGGCTTCACTGAATGAAAAGACTGCCGAAGGCTTCACTTACCGGGGTGCATCTGAGTATGAGCTGGGGTCCATGGGGTCTAATTCTTCATCTTTCCGGCTCGTCGCTATAGAAATAAGCAGGATAAGTTCTTGAGACACGAGGAGCCCCTCCTCACAGGAAAAAGTAATACCAGTGTTCCCATAGCCCACAGCACCCTTCAGAAGCCCAGGTCTAGGCATGAACTAGACATTCTGTGCCCTGGTACCTCATTTGACTCATGTAAATCCCAAATTCACGTGCTTACCTTTCTTGTTCTTGGGGTAAGGAGCCAATTCCTCTCTGCGATGGTGGCGCCGGTCTTTGCCCTCTTCCCGGTCTGCCTTGTCAAATGCCCGCTCTCGTTCCCTCTCCCGATCTCTCTCTCTCTCCACTTTGTCATAGTTGCGTTCTCGCTCTCGGTCATTCTTCTCGTGGTTTCGGTCTGCCTTCTCGTGGCTCCTGTCTGGCTTCTCATGACTACGATCTGACTTCTCGTGATTTCTGTCCACCTTTTCAAGATTCCGGTCCGACTTGTCCTCAGCATCTATGGTAACACACAAATCCTGAAGCCCCTCTCTTACACATATGGTCTCTTCAGCCTCTCTCCGAGACTACAAGAATCACTGAAGCATCCCTGCATTTGCCAACTCACCTGCATTACTGTTCCTGAGTTTCTTGGCAGATTTAGTAACGACAAAGTTAGGATCATGTGGTGAGAGCCAGGACACAAGGTCTGTGTCCACATTCCAATAGTAAGGGAGTCCACTGTGGGCAGTGAGAGGGAAGGGAGTGTCAGCTCTGAAGTCCCTTATACAACCTGTCACCTCAACCTGTGTTCAGATCTGCTTCATGGTCCCACATGCAGATCTCTTCCCTCTCAACCCACAGTGAGAGAGAACAAAGGAAGGGCAAAGCCAGCTGTCCATCTCACCTCATGTTGGTAAGCTTACCAAGAAGGGTCAAACACCTTGTACCAGCTTGGCGGCAGACCCTCTATCCGGGTGGCCTCATAGTCAACAGGATCATCATCGTAGTCTTCAGCAATAATCTCTTCCTCTGGCTCTGGAGGAATGGGGAAGGAGAAAAGCAGTTGAATTACCCGATAGTGATGGTGTGTGTGTGTGTGTGTGTGTGTGTGTGTGTGTGTATGTGTGTATTCCTCCTCCTATTCTCAGGCTTTGGAGACATGACTGACCACTCACATCTACACCACCGTGCAGGGAAGACAGAGAAGTACATGCTCAAAGTTGATAATCTTCAAAACTTTGATATCCAATCAATTCCTGAGTTCAGATACCATGTGGCATTGTATTATACTAATGTATGTCAATGAAAGGGCTTGGAACAGTAGGGGAGTTGCCTAAAATAATGGCTAATCTATCCATCTCCTGAACTTCGATGGGTTTCTGGCTCATGAATACTGGGCAACAAGGGATTAATCCAAATATTGCTTTGACTCTATTCCTAGGGGTGGATATACAGCAAGCCTGCAGCAGACATCTAGTGATAGTAGAATAAAAATGGTGTCCCTTATCGGCCCAGTGCCTGGCCATCAGTAAGCGTGTAACAGATTTCCGTTCTGGGTATTATTAACAATAAAATACATATGCCGGGCTGGTGAGATGGCTCACCGGGTAAGAGCACCCGACTGCTCTTCCGAAGGTGATGAGTTCAAATCCCAGCATCCACATGGTGGCTCACAACCATCCATAACGAGATCTGGCACCCTCTTCTGGAGTGTCTGAAGACAGCTACAGTGTACTTACATATAATAAATAAAATAAATCTTTAAAACAAAAGCATATGCCTAAACATCATAGTGACAGCAAAAGAGATGTCAGGTATGATTGTCCATATTGCTAATAAACACTATCAGCAGTGGGCTCAGTACTCAAAAAGATTTAAAAGAAACACTAATGATATGGGGTTTGCCTGAAGCCCTGGATTCATATCCTAATACCACCAAGAAAACAAATATCAGTGTTCATCATTAGTACTATTAGGCACAAAGTCTATGTCTGGCACAAAGTAGTCTTGTAATAGATGTCAGTTGTCCATACAATAATGTGATGTACTTTCCGGTGCCTAGCACACCATATAGGTCAAAACTTATGCCCCACTTTATTACTATTGGCAATAATGTATAATTAGCACCTAGTAATACAGTAAATCTTACTGACAGATCATTTTTTTTTTGACTGTTAGCACATCATACATGCCAGGCACTTAGGCAGCCCCAAATAAATGTTAATGGTTATGGGTGCCAATCACCCAAGTACCTCTACTGAGGTAAACATAGAGCATCAGCACCTTGTCACTGTATTTGGCACATAGGAGACTGCAGGATATATCAGATGTCTTTTTGCACCCTTAATCCTAGCATTAGGGAAGCGGAGACAGGCGAATCTTGGTGAATGCAAAGCCAGCCTGATATACACAATGGGTGCCAGGCCTGCCAGAACTACAGAATGAGACCATGTCTCAAACATTAATTAGTTAAATACCATGCAGTCATGGGTTTATTTTACTTATTTTCTGATATACATATATATATATACATACACACACACACACACACACACACACACACACACACACACACACATATATATATATATATATATATATGGCCTGGAATTCAGTATGTAAACCAGGCTGTCTCCTATGATCCCTTCTGCCTGCCCTGGCCATGCTAGGGATTACAGATGTATGCCACCATACTTAGGTCTATTTTTTTTTTTTTTTTGAAGACTGGGTCTTGCCAAATTGCCATGTCTGGCCTTGACCTCCTGGGCTCAAGCCATGTTTGTAGCTCAGCCTCCTTAGTACCTGAGAATATTTGTACCTGCCACCGTGTCCACTTGATTCATGATTTAAATTAAAGCTATCCTTCCAGCCTTACACTTCACACAGTACCCACCAACCACGAAGAAGTAATGGATATCAGAAAAAAATTATATCGACAACGATATGCCTGCCAGGCCATGCAAGATATCAAGTATCAAAACCAAGGTGCCAGCCGGGCGTGGTGGCGCACGCCTTTAATCCCAGCACTCGGGAGGCAGAGGCAGGCGGATTTCTGAGTTCGAGGCCAGCCTGGTCTACAAAGTGAGTTCCAGGACAGAAAAACCCTGTCTCGAAAAACCAAAAAAAAAAAAAAAAAAAACACAAAAGCTTTGGTCTAACCCCAACAGTACAAGGGGGCGGGGGGTGGGGGTGGAAGATGCACACTTGGACTGCAGAAGATGGCAGAGCACTTACTTAGCAAGCACATAGGTTCGACGGGGGCGGAGAAGAGGGGAATAAAGGATAGAATAAATAGCAGAACGTCTATTAACACTGACATATGATAGATGCATCTGCTTTTAGTTTTCTCACCCGGCTCCAGATGTTTGAGGATGCCCCTCTTCGCCAAGCGGGTCTGCAGCGCAACAGGAAGCGGCATAGTGGGTTGCTGACCAGACCTAGAAACAGACAAGACCGTACTGAAGGGCATATCTGATTAACATTTCAATCTGGATAGCCAGTAACCATGCGCCACCCCACTGCGTGTGTTCATTTGACACCCTCCACACATACACACACACACACACACACACACCTACGTAACTGCAACAGTAGCTGAAAGAGAACAAAAATGCGTGCTAAAAGATGAAAGAGATAGGCAAATACGGCCAGAACTAGGATCAGCAGAACTCTGGACCCAGGCACTGGAGACCGGATGGACCAAAGACCCAGTTCCTCTCTAGACCAAGGCTCCACCCATCGCCCAAGGGACCAAGTGCCACACACCCGCAACCCAGAAATGGGATCACCCAACGTTCCTCAAAGTCCGCACAGTGAGCGGAACCAAGGCGCTAGGATGGGGGAGATACAATGCCAAAGCCATCTCCAGCTTTAAAAGAAAGCTTACACCCCGGCCTTACCAGTACAACTGTGTGGTTAGTCAGAGTCTATCTCCTTACTCTCCTCTCCCTCGTTGTCCCAATGCTTACCAACACCGAAGGGCTTTTGGTTTAAAGCACTACACGCTCCTCGACTCTCCCCAGCTACAATTAACTGGTCGCCTCCGAGGCTTACAGGGAACGGATGTGGCCCTTCTGGCTAGCCAATAAGAGCGCGCCATTGGCCTTACGTAAGCAGAGAAAATCCAATTGTTCCCTTGGTCTAGGCTCGGAGGGCAACGTCTCAGAGCTTGTGGGCGTTTCGGAGGGAGGGGGAGTGTCTCGCCCGCGCCACCGACAGCTCCAGGCCGGACACTGGCGCCATGGAGGAGTACGCTCGCGAACCTTGGTACGGCGATGGGCACAGGCTTCGGGACAGTCCGCGCGACGCTCAGGCGGACCACGGGAGGCGGGTGGGGAAGGCAGGGGCTGCGGTGTCAAGTCCCTAACATGGGAGGCTCGGAAACTTCACTGCCTCAGCGCATCCGGCATGGCCCCTCCCACTCGGACTTCGTCAAAAAAACCGCCACCGTGGAGTGTCCCAGTATGTGCGGTGTGGGACAAACTACCGCACTGTTGTCCAGGTTCTTCTCCTAGACTCCCTTTGTGAGCCAAAAGAGAAACGCTGGGCAAATCCATTCCGGCGGCGAGGGAGGAGAGGCGTGGAGCCAATATCCACAGGGTTTCCTCGTGTGGCTTTTCCCAGGCTGGCTTTTGACATAGGATAGGGCATGTGTGAACCCACTGTGGGCTAAGAGATGGCACCTGGCTCTTCTGCACAGTCTTTTGATTTGTCCGTTTTAGGTTTTAAAAGGACACAAGGGCCGGGCGTGGTGGCACACGCCTTTAATCCCAGCACTCGGGAGGCAGAGGCAGGCGGATTTCTGAGTTCGAGAGAAACCCTGTCTCGACACCAACCCCCCCCCCCAAAAAAAAAAAAAAGGACACAAGGGTTTCCCTGGACGTGCTTTTTGTGTCGGAGAACCTAGTGTCAGCCACCCTGTTTATATTTTACTTAAATAACGTTAGCTAGTTAACACTGAAGCCTGACAAGACAACTCTCCCCCCCCCTCCGAGATAGGGTTTCTCTGTGTAGCCCTGTCTGTTCTGGAACTCACTCTGTGTAGTCTTGAACTAAGACATCCTCCTGCCTCTGCCTCCCAAGTGCTGGGATTAAAGGCGTGAACCACCACTGACCGGCACATAACAAGTCTTTACTGGACAAAAACCATTTTGTTTTTGGCTCCTGGTTCTAGAATTTGAGAGACTCTGTTCTTCAAATCTAGTTCCAGGTAGAACTCTCTGAGAATACTGTACTGTCAGAAACAGTCTTAGGGGGTAGAAGTATTTATCTCAGTGGTAGAGCAGTTGATTTAATCAAGAGACAGATTGGGGGGCAGGGGGTCCTAGGTTCCAAAGCCATTTGATTTTTGATATAACAAAAGCAGTTGTATTAATGCTTGCTTGTACTATTCTGCTAGTAATAAGCCCATCGTTGGAAGACTATGTGGTGAGACACCTCCCCTATCTCAAAAAAAATTTTTTTTCTCACTTTTGTACCACAGGTAGATTTACAAACCTTTTCTTTTAGGTTTTGTATGTTTGTTTTATAGAACCCTGGCTGGCCTCGAACTGAGTAGACTAGACTGACCTCAGATCCATCAATCTACCCTCCTCTGCCTCCAGAGTGCTGGTATTAAAAGCACAAGCTTTGTTTGTGGGATAGGGTCGCCATTTAGAGCCCAAGTTGGACTGCCAGCTTGTGGTCCTCCTGTCCCATCCTTCCAAGTGTTCATTACAGGTATGCAGAATCACATCTGCTTTTTCTTTCTGGCTTTCTGGGGAATATAGAAAGTGTTAGAACTAATTCGTTGTCATCTGAGGTGTTCTGTATCAGTCCTGAGTGTCCCCGTTTGTTTCTCCAAGCAGGGCAGGGTCTCACATTAACCCAGTCTTTTCCTTCCTGCTTGCAGCCCATGGCGAATAGTGGATGACTGCGGGGGAGCTTTCACCATGGGTGTCATTGGTGGCGGAGTCTTCCAGGCTATCAAGGGCTTCCGCAATGCCCCTGTTGTGAGTTGGGCCTTCCTCCAGTGGAATGGGAATCTGCAGTCTTGCTGACATAGAGTACTGCTCTGAGCATACTGAACATTCTGTTGATTGTTTGCCTACTGTGTGTTGGGCCTGGCTTCTGGATCTGGAGGGATTCTGTTCTTCAACTATTCAGCTAGAACTCTGGAAATATTGTACTGTCAGAAACAGTCTTAGGGCCTAGAAGTATTTATATTTAGCTCAGTGGTAGAGCAGTTGATTTAAGCAAGTGTGTGTGTGTGTCGGGGGGGTGTCCAAGATTCCATCCTTAGAATTAGAATAAAAAGAAAAGGGTTAGCATGAAATTTTAAATGTGTATACAACATAGATTTTACCTCAAGACAGTCTTTGGGTTAAAATTCTCTCTATATGGATGGTGATGGCACACACCTTTAATCCCAGCCCTCAGGAGGTAAAGGCAGTCAGATCTGTGAGTTCGAGGCCAGCCTGGTCTACAGAGTGAATTCCCAGACAACCAGGGCTACACAGAAAACCCTGTCTCCCCCACACCCCCTCAAAAAATCCTTTATACAGGAAAATGACAGGAGTTAAAACAGGGTTTCTCTGGGTAGCCCTGGCTGTCCTGGAACTCACTCTGTAAACCAGGCTGGCCTCAAACTCAGAGATCCTCCTGCCTCTGCCTCCCAAGTCCTGGGATAAAAGGCGTGCACCACCACTGCCTGGCAGAAAGAACCTTCACATAGAAGGAGGGTGTAATTTAATTCTACCTTTCCTTTGAGCCCCACCCCTTGAAGATAGAATGCTCAGTGGATTTGGCTTCACAAGCATGAGGACCCGAGTTTGATTCCCCACCACCTATGTAAAAAGCCAGGCATGCTTGCTTGTGCCTCTAACAGTGGTGGAGGTGACGGGACAGGCATATATATATTCCTAGAGCTTGCAGGCCAGTCAGCCTAGCTGGAAGTCAGTTCAGTGAGATACTCTGACCTGCACATGTTCACACACCTGCAGTCATGTGCACATACCACACAGACACACACAAAGCGTTTTCCGTAGCACAGGTTGGCACACAACTTCAAATCCTCCTGTCCCGGCTTTCCAAGTGCTGACATTCCAGGCATCTGGCAGCATATCTGGTTCTGTAGCCTTTCTGTCTCGCTCGGAGTTGTCCTCAGCTCCTGGAACTCTCCTTCCTGGATCTTTGTCCATAATTCTCATTCTTGGGATTCTTCACATGTATTGCGCCCTCCTCTTTTTTTTTTTTTTCTTCTGCTGTAAGGAATGGAGGCCTCCCATCCTGGCATGCTAAGCTGCAGCCTCAGCCTCCTTCACAGGTTCCTCTAATACAGGTTCACTTCGTTCCTTGCTCGCTGTCACTCTGCTCTTTCCCCTAGGGCAGTGGTTCTTAACCTTTGTTTTTATTTTAATTAATTAATTAATTAATTAAACTATTTATTTGTGTTTTTCTATTCACTTTACATCCCGCTCACTGTACTCCCGGTCACTCCCTTCCATAATCCTTATATTTCACCACCCCAACCTCCCCAGTTCTGGCACATCAAATGTCTGCAAGCCTAAGTACTTCTCACCCACTAAGACCAGAGAAGGCAGCCCAGCTAGTAGAACATATCCCACAGACAGGCAACAGCTTTTGGGATAGCCCCAACTCCATTTTGTGAAGCATGATTTCTCAATGTAACTCTGGCTGTCATAGAACTGCCTCTGTAGACCAGGCTGGCCTCAAATTCACAGAGATCCACCTGCCTGTGCCTCCTGAGTGCTGGGATTGAAGGCGTGCACCACCATGGTCCTCAATTTAATTAAAGGGTCCAAGTTTTGTGACCCTTTGAACAGTTAGATCCTCATGTGGTAGTGACCCTCAACCATAAAATTATTTCATTGCTACTACATAAAAGTTCATATAGGGCTGGTGAGATGGCTCAGCGGGTTAGAGCACCCGACTGCTCTTCCGAAGGTGATGAGTTCAAATCCCAGCAACCACATGGTGGCTTACAACCACCCGTAATGAGATCTGACGCCCTTCCCTGGTGCGTCTGAAGTCAGCTACAGCGTACTTATGAAGAATAAAAAAAAAAAAAAAAAAGTTCATATAATTTTGCTACTGCGATGAATCATAATGCAAATATCTGTGTTTTCCAATGTTATGGTCTTGGATGACCCCTGTGGAAGGGTCAGTCCACCAAAAGGGAGTCAGAACCCGTGAGTAGAGAACCACTGTTCTAGATTATTGCATTTTGCTGCCTGAGGCAGTCTTACTTGTCACTACTGTGTGCACTCACTCTGAGAGGGCTGGGACCGTGTTCCTTGGACCCCTGACTATAGAATGTATGCCTGCTCATTGTATACTGAGTGAGTGAATGAGTGAAGAAATCAAACTGAGCAACCTCACTCTGAGAATGTCTCTGTTGGATTTTCTCTCCATCCTTCTTTCTTTGGCTGCTGCTCTGTATCTAGTAACTTTCCCATGCCTTCTTTGTTGCAGTGCTGGCCATAGAAGAACCCTGAGCCTTGCTCATTATGGATGCGTGCTCTACCACTGAGGACCCTAGCACCCCTTCCTTTTTATAAAGCCTAGCAACCCTGCCTGCCAGTGAGGGCTCTTATCCCTCCTCTAACACCTCTTCTTGCTTTCTCCAGGGAATTCGACACCGGTTCAGAGGTAGTGTCAATGCTGTGAGGATCCGAGCACCCCAGATTGGAGGTGAGATGGCGGAACCATAAAGACGTGTTAGAAACTATGAGGGTAATTGATCCTTTGAAACTAGACTGTAAGTTATAGGTCCGGAGTCTAACTGCAACTTCCTGACAGTTTAATATGAAAAGGCAGGCGGGCGGTGGTGGCGCACGCCTTTAATCCCAGCATTTGGGAGGCAGAAGCAGGCAGATTTCTGAGTTCGAGGCCAGCCTGGTCTACAAAGTGAGTTCCAGGACAGCCAGGGCTATAAAGAAAAAATCCTGTCTCGAAAAACCAAAAAAAAGAAAAGAAAAGAAAGAAAGAGGGCTGGAGAGATGGCTCAGAGGTTAAGCGCACTAACTGCTCTTCCAAAGGTCCTGAGTTCAAATCCCAGCAACCACATGGTGGCTCACGACCATCTATAATGAGATCTGACGCTCTCATCTGGAATGTCTGAAGACAGCTACAGTGTATAATAAATAAATTTAAAAAAAAAAAAAGAAAGAAAGAAAGAAAGAAAGAAAGAAGGAAGGAAAGAAGGAAAGAAAGAAAGAAAGAAAAGGCACGAATACGTATTCTGCGGTTGATTTGTTTTTGAGACAAAAATAAATCTCTCTGTGTAGCCTTGGCTGTCCTGGAACTCACTCTGTAGATTAGGCTGGCCTCACAGAGATTTTCCTACCCCTTCCTCTACTTCTTCCTTCCAAGTCCTGGGACTTAAAGGGGTGCAATCCGAAGCCTAGGGGCTTCTGAAGTTTGAATCCAGATCCTGGCTCTTCCCTGATAGGTGACCTGATGCTAGTAGCCGTCTTCCTCCAAACCTTACCTGATACTGGCAGCATTGACCAAACTACAATTGGGCCTCAAACCCAATTGGTAGTTTTAAAATGAATGCGCAAGCCGGGCGTGGTGGCGCACACCTTTAATCCCAGCACTCAGAAGGCAGAGGCAGGCAGATTTCTGAGTTCAAGGCCAGCCTGGTCTACAGAGTGAGTTCCAGGACAGCCAGGGCTATACAGAGAAACTCTGTCTCGAAAAAAACAAAACAAAACAAAAAAACAAAACAAAAACCCAAGAGCTGGAGTCTTGAGACTGGGAGTGTAGTTTAATTTGTAGAGTCCTTACTTACCTAGCAGCACGAAGCCCTGGGTTCGATGCATAAAAACTAAGTATGATGGTGCCCTCGTGGAATCTTGGCATCTGAGCCATGGAGGCCGATGCATCAGAACTTCAAGGTTATCCTTGGCTACATAGCAAGTTTGATTGCAGCCCTGACTTAGTCAGATAAGGTCTCAAAAAAGAGGGAGAGATGGGGGTTTCAGGATGTGGTAAAGCAGTTAACTAATGTGTGGAAACCCTGAGCTCCGTCCCTACCACCAAGAAAACAAAGCTGCCTGCTGTAGCTCCTCTGTCTCCCGTGTAGCTGGGGCTACACGTGCCTACCACCACACCAGCTAGTTTTATAGCAACATGTTTGGTTCTCTTATATTTTTTTGCTGTTTCATGTCATATGAGGTCAGCTATGGAACTCTCTGTTTCTGGTATCATGACCATGCTCAAAGAGTTTTAGCTTTTGAAGCCTTTTGGATTTCTAGATTATGACTGTTTAATAATATATATTGTGTTCTGCCTTTTCTGCCCTGTTTTCCTTCTCCCTGGAAACAAAACCAGAATTCCAACTCCACGTGGTATTTACAGGGTGAAGGTTGCTGCATTTGAAAGCTGTATGAACATGCCTTTAATCCTAGCACTTGGGAGGCAGAGGGAGATGTAGATGGATTTCTAAGTTTGAGGCCAGCTTGGTCCTCAGAGTAAGTTCCAGGACAGCCAGGGCTACACAGAGAAACCTTGTCTTGAACTCCCCACCCCCCCAAAAAAGAAAGCTGTATGAAAGGTTAATTCTGCTTGTGTCCATTTCCCAAATAAAAGTGAAAGGATTTTGATGATAATAACTACAGCCCCAATCAGACGTGGAACCTTTCACAGTGGGAAAGATGGGCTCTACCTACTTCTATAGCTGGTCTGTCTTCCCTCTTTTTGGTTTTTTGAGACAGGGTTTCTCTGTGTAGCCCTGGCTGTCCTGGAACTCTCTGTAGACCAGGCTGGCCTCGAACTCAGAAATCCGCCTGCCTCTGCCTCCCGAGTGCTGGGATTAAAGGTGTGCACTACCATGCCTGGCTGACTTTCTTCCTTCTTGTATTTGGTGCTAAGGTTGTGCCTCATGGCCTCCACTGTATAGGTGTCTAAGTCTTTGCAGTCGTCCTACCTGGGCTTTCCAGGTGCTGGCGTTATACTATATCCTGGTCATATTTATTTGTTTAGTGGGGGAGGGGATCACCCTATGCAAGCATCTACCACAGAGCCACATCTCTAGTCCCAGCACTCTTTCTTGGCCAGTCTTCAGGCCTTGGAAGTTTCCAGATGTTGAGCTACATGGAGACTCAGATTGTGTGATTCAGACTCTATTTCCCCTACAGGTAGCTTTGCAGTGTGGGGAGGTCTGTTTTCCACCATCGACTGTGGCCTGGTCCGGCTACGGGGCAAAGAAGACCCCTGGAATTCCATCACCAGTGGAGCATTGACTGGAGCTGTGCTGGCTGCGCGCAGTGAGTGCCACCAGCCCCTAACCCCAGTCCTTGCCCTGTTCTGCCTGCTCTTCCTCAGCTGTGTCTCTTTCTGCCTCCCAGGTGGTCCGCTGGCCATGGTGGGCTCTGCGATGATGGGGGGCATTCTGTTGGCCCTCATCGAGGGTGTTGGCATCCTTCTCACCCGCTATACTGCCCAGCAGTTCCGCAATGGTGAGAACTTGGCGGGCAGTGGTCAGGGCGAGTCAGGAAGCACTGCCAACCTTCTCCACGCTTCTGTACCTCATTACCTCATTCTCCCCTCTCCAGCACCCCCATTCTTGGAGGACCCCAGCCAGATAACCCCTAAGGAGGGAGCTCCAGCCCCAGGTTATCCCAACTACCAGCAGTACCACTGAGGAAGCCGCTGCCTGTCCCTGCCACCGTGGGAGCCACTCCTCAGTTCCCTCTCGGATGATCTACCTCCAAGGGAGGACTGGCTCCTACATAGCCCTGAGACCTTCACAGAGGGCCTCTAGTCTACTCTCTGGTTTTGTGGTAGGGGTGGGGGCACCCCAGCAGCCTTGTCATATGGGTTCCCTTTTTGTGTCTTAGGGCATCCCAGCTTCACACATGTAACAATTCTCTCACCCCAGATCCCTCGTGTGGCACCCTGATGAATGTTTAAAGCCAGTTTTGAAATGTCCGTGTATGTCCACCTTCTGTCACCCAGATGGCCCTCTCTCCCCTCAGGAGAAGGGGTTTGGAAAGTCTAGGTCTTGAAGTTTTATGGTGAATGGGTTTGAAGGATTTTTTTTTTTTTTTTTTTTTTTTTTTTTTTTTGGTATTGGGAAGTGGGAGAAAGAAGCAGGGTCTCTGCCAGGCAGTGGTGGCGCACGCCTTTAATCCCAGCACTTGGGAGACAGAGGCAGGCAGATTTCTGAGTTTGAGGCCAGCCTGGTCTACAGAGTGAGTTTGAGGACAGCCAGGTCTACACAGAGAAACCCTGACTCGAAAAACCAAAAAACAAACAAAACAAAACAAAAAAACCCACTCATTCTATTTTCTCAAAGTTCCATTTGGGAAATAAAATCAAACAAAAAACAGTCCATGTGGCCTTTTAATAGCACTGGGGTGGAGGTCTAGGGGTCAAAAAAAAAAGACTGTCCGTCCCTGTCATTTCCTCCTTTGCTGGTGTCTAGATCTTTTTACATTTGCTGGTTTTTGTTGTTGTTGTTGTTGTTGTTACTGTTACTAATTACATTTAAAATTATTTTTATTTTATTTTTCATATCTATTTTGATAGTATCTTTCCCTTCTCCACCTCCACTCAGATCTTCTCTTCATCCCTAGCTACTTAATTTTATGTTCTGCTGTTTGTTTCTTGAGACAGGGTCTCACTTTGTAGCCCTGGCTGTCCTGGAATTCACTCTATAGACCAGGTTGGCCTCCAACTCAGAGGTCTGCCTGCCTTCTCCATTATCCCAATGGACCACTTCCAGGATCTGACATGTTGTGTAAACCCTTAAGTGGATGGGATAAACCTTTTCTCTACTGGGGTCCAGTTATATATAGAGTCAAAGAAATTTCCACTGTGACTGCTATGGTGTGAGTGGGCTGTGGATAAATGCTAGGATTAAAGGGGTATGCTTCCACACCTTGCTTGCTGTTTGTCTTTCAAGACAGGGTCTCAAGTAGCCCAGACTGGCCTCTACCTTGCTACATAACAGTGGCTTGTCCTGTGAACTGATCTTCCTGCCTTAGATTCCTAACTGCTATGGGGAACCAGTGTTTTTTGTTTGTTTCCTTTTTGGTTTTTTGTTGTTGTTGTTTTTGTTTTTGTTTTTTTTTTGGTTTTTTTTTTTTTTTGGTTTTTCGAGACAGGGTTTCTCTGTATAGCCCTGGCTGTCCTGGAACTCACTCCGTAGACCAGGCTGGCCTCGAACTCAGAAATCCGCCTGCCTCTGCCTCCCGAGTGCTGGGATTAAAGGCGTGCGCCACCACGCCCAGCCTTTTTTTTTTTTTTAAATAAGGTCTTAGTATTATTGTCTAGACTGACTTCAGAAATCTTCATCCTTCTGTCTCCCAAGTGCCAGAGTTGCAGATTTGTTTTGTTTTGTTTTGTTTTTCGAGACTTGGTTTCTCTGTGTAGCTCTGGCCATCCTAGAACTTGCTCTATAGCCTGAGCTTAAACTCAGAGATCCTCGTGGCCACCTCTCTCTGCCTCCAGAGTCCTGGGATTAAAGACATGTACCACCACTGACCCTCTCAGACTTTTTAGAAAGACTCATTTATTGGGAGTGAAGGTAGATGTGTCTCTGTGTATATGTTCAAGGTTAGCCCTCTTCCCACTATGTTGGTTTCCAGGATCCGATTCAGGTAGTAAGGCTCTATGGCAAGTGCCCTTACGAACCAAGCCACTGGCAACCCAATTTTTTTGGAGGGGTTTTGTTTTGTTTTGTTTTGTTTTGTTTTGTTTTGTTTTGAGATAGGGTTTCTCTGTGTAGCCCTGGCTGTCCTGGAACTTACTCTGTAGACCAGGCTGGTCTCGAACTCAGAAATCCGCTTGCCTCTGCCTTCCAAGTGCTGCGATTAAAGGCATGTGCCACCACTGCCTTACTCCAATTTGTTTTTGTTTTTTTGTTGTTGTTGTTTTGTTTTTGGTTTTTTTTTGTTTTGTTTTGTTTTGTTTTTTTCGAGACAGGGTTTCTCTGTGTAGCTCTGGCTGTCCTGGAACTCACTCTGTAGAGCAGGCTGGCCTTGAACTCAGAAATCTGCCTGCCTCTGACTCACGAGTGCTGGGATTAAAGGCGTGCGCCACCACGCCTGGCTCCAATTTGTTTGTTTTTTTTTTTTTTTAGATTTATTTTTTATTTATTATATGTGAGTACACTGTAGCTGTCTTCAGACACCCCAGGAGAGGGAGCCAGATCTCGTTACGGATGGTTGTGAGCCACCATGTGGTTGCTGGGATTTGAACTTATCACCTTCGGAAGAGCAGTCGGTTGCTCTTACCCGCTGTGCCATCTCACCAGCCCCTCCAATTTGTTTTTTAAGGGTGACCACAGTATGTTCAGAAATGAGTTTTCATTTGGGGCGAGGGAAAGTATGGGAAAGGTTCCAGGTTCTGACATTCTGTGTAAACCCATCCATGGATGGGATAAGCATTGTCTCTACCAGGGGTCAAATGCCATATAGAGGCACAGAAATTTCCAGAGACTGGGTTTGTTTTGTCACTGTGACTGCTGCACTACCAATTAGCTCATGGATAATATATACATTTTGCAAGGCCTACATAATGAGACCCTGACTGAAGAAAACAAAATGTGGGGCAAAGTTGAATATCTTCCACTCTCAGGGAAAAGCCAATCAAAATTATACCAGGATTCCGTCTTTCTAAAAGTGTAAATTGCTGTCATCAAATGATGAGGGACTCCTTCTACAGTATTGGTGAGAATGTATCAGTAGAAAGGTTACTCAAAACAAATCTACCATATGACCCAGCTCTACTACTGGGCATACGCCTAAAGGAGCCAACATACCACAGAGAGAGCCCACACATCCTTTTTTATTGCACCGTCATTCACAGCATTGGTGATCTTCCTAGGTAGCCATCAGCTGAAGAGAAGATAAAATATACATACACACACACACACACACACACACACATGAATTCGACTATAGTAGTAGTCATCTGTAAAGGAAATTATGTCGTTTGTAGAAAATTTGCTGGAACTGAAATATTGTTATGCAAAACAAGCCAGAACAGGTATTCAATCGTTTCTTCTCTTCTGTAGACTGCAGAATGAAAAGACAACTTATAACTAGGATACAGACTGATAGGGATGAGGAAGAGGAGAGAAGGGTTAGCCGGAGACGTTTGCAAAGTCCACAGTGATTCCTCTGAGGTTTTTGTACAGTTAATCTCCACTGGGGGAAAAGGCCATGTGACAGGCAGGATGCTGGGAGACAGCTAGCTGTGGGGAGCTCCATTAGATGCACACAGCTGAAGGGAAGGAGCAAGTGGAGAGGAGTGAACAGCAGGTGGCGTCCAAGTACCTGCTTACCCTCTGTGTTCAGAGACTGGACTCAATGCCTCCAGCCTCCTGCAGCAGCTGCCTAGTTATTTTGCAGCAGACATGACTCACCTGCATCTTTCTGGGTCCTTCAGATTTTCTTTTGGTTTTAAAAAGTCACTAACCCAGGCTGGCCTCAAACTAAATACGTAGCAGACAATGACCTTGAACTTTCAGTCCTGTCTTCTGCTTCCTGAATGCTGAGATTACAAGGTTTGTCTGATCAGGCTCCGCTTATTTATGTGGTGCAGAAATCAAACCCAGGCCCTCCTGTGTGTTACGTAAGCACTCTCCCAATTGAGCTATGTCCCCAGCTCTCAGATTTTTCTCCTGTGCAATGCTGGTGACAGCTGTGGAAAAACACCAGTATATGTATACAGCTAAAGGGAAACAGCAAATAGAGGAGAGGTCACAGGTAGTGACATAGAGGTACTTGCTTGCCCTTTGGGTTCAGGGGCTGGACTCACAGGGCATCAGGCCTCTATCACATGCTGGCCAGAAATGGTGGCACGCACCTTTTATTCCAGCATGTACTAAATAGAGGTAGGCAGTTTGAGACCAGTGATCTACATAGCCAGTTCCAGAGCAGTTCCAGAGGAGTCAGAGCTATAGACTGTCTCAAGAGTTAAGTAAACCATGCTGGGCATGGTGGCGCATGCCTTTAATCCCAGCACTCAGGAGGCAGAGGCAGGCGGATTTCTGAGTTCGAGGCCAGCCTGATCTACAAAGTGAGTTCCAGGACAGCCAGGGCTATACAGAGAAACCCTGTCTTGAAAGAAACAAACAAACAAAAAGAGTTGAGTAAACCTAGACCCTTACACCAGACGAGTGCTTCCCCACTGAGCTATGCCCCTAGCCCCTCTTACCTCTAATTCCTCCAGCTCCTTTATGCCCATCTGTTTCTGTCTAGGATTTCTGAGACTTTCTTTCAGTTTATTCCTTCCTGAAGCTTCCATGTCTTTCTTGCCTTAACCTCTTGTCTTGGCTCCTTCCCTTGCACCCCACATGTTCACCCTGATTCTCTGCCTGCCCTAGATCTGCTATCTTACAAGAAGGTCTATAAAGGGGCTGGCTAGATGGAGCAGCAAGTAACGGGACTTGCTACCAAGTCTGAAGACTTAAGTTCAAGGCATCGGGACCCATGTAGTGCAAAACAGAACCAGCTCCCACAAGCTGTCTTCTCATGTCTACATGTGGGTTGTGTATTAACACATGCATATACACTAATATTTAGAAAAAGGTTGTTATGGTCGTTAAAAAGAGGTGTAGAGGATCAAGAAAGAGCAATGTGCTCTATGGCTTGTCTCTGGAGTGAGAATCACTCCACACACATGCTCAGGGAAAAGGCTCTGGAGGGCCGAACACAGGAAAACCAACAAAGACCAGGAGAGGAGGGAGGGAGGAGAGGAACAGGGAAAAGGATAGTAACAGAGACAGCTCCCAAGCCTCTACCAACTGTGGCACCCCAGCTCTGAGTGATTGACATAGACTGAAAGTTAACATTTTAATCATCCTGAGACTGTAAGAGGGAAAGCCCAGTTCGGATTCTTTTTTATTTTTATTTTTTGGTTTTTCGAGACAGGGTTTCTCTGTATGGGTTTCTCTTTATAGCCCTGGCTGTCCTGGAACTCACTTTGTAGACCAGGCTGGCCTCAAACTCAGAAATCCGCCTGCCTCTGCCTCGAGTGCTGGGCTTAAAGGCGTGCGCCACCACGCCCGGCTCCAGTTCGGATTCTTATACTTAACAATCAGAACACAACACTTAGGACCAGATGCCTTCTGCCAGTTCCCAGGTAAGGTGTCTTCTAATCAGTTCTATCCTGAGTACAGGGTACTCAGCCCTAGACTCCACCCCCACCACTCACACACACATCCAGTGTTAATTACAAAGCCCTGGGAGGTGTCCTTGCTTTCGATTACCCCCCCACACACACACACCCCCACACACACAATGGCAGGGGGTTCCGTGGGGAAGGATAGTGTCAGACAGCACTCTCCTGTGAGCTCTCAGAAGTCCTTACCTTTACATTTGGTTAGCATACTATAAGCAGGCTCCCCTAGCCCTCTTCAGTTTGAGTGCTACGGCAATACTTTACCTATGTTTACCTACGTATTATAATAGATGCTACAAAAGATACTGATTAAAACCCAAAGGAAGAGATGGATAGGATGGGGGCGGGGGAAAAGAGATCTCATGCCCTCTCCAGGGGTGCCAGACTCAAGGAATTACTGTGTGTCCAGCTAAACATAACCCCTTCTAAGCTAGTCTCTTTGGGGCCTCATACAATTCATTATAACCATGGATCATAAACATTCCCTTTAGCTAGTCTCTAGAGAAGTTGAGGGTAAGCCCCAAGTTCCAGTTCTCCTGTTCCATCTGGTGCTGGTCACCCAGCCCCCACCCTAAAGGTAGTCAGTCAACAGCTTACTCATTAGCATATAAAAAGATCATCATCATTTTGAATATTCCAAGGATTTTAGGAGTTGCATTTCAAGAAACAAGTAGACCACAACCAAAAAATCTATTTTTCAAAAATCACAACCATAAAGTGTGGTTTTTGTTTTTGGGTTGGTTTTTTTTTTTTGGTTTTTCAAGACAGGGTTTCTCTGAGTAGTCCTGGCTGTCCTGGAACCCACTCTGTAGACCAGGCTGGCCTCGAACTTAGAAATCCGCCTGCCTCTGCCTCCCAAGTGCTGGGATTAAAGGCGTGCGCCACCACGCCCAGCTTGTTTTTGTTTTTGTTTTGGTTTGGTTTGGTTTGGTTTTTCGAAAAGTGTGGTTTTTAAACACAGAGTGGACCTAAAAGCATGAGACAAGTTCACACTGTGAAAAGCCGCGAAGCTGTGTGTGTGTGTGTGTGTGTGTGTGTGTGTGTGTGTGTGTGTGTGGAAACAGACCTCCTGTAGGGCTACCTGTGCAGCTGTGGCTGGCCTTGTAGTGCTGACCCTCCTGCCTCTACCTCCTGGGGATCACAACACACCAGCCGGGAGAGAAGAGTTCAGGGTGGTAGGCAAGTGCTCCATCAACTGTGCTATACGCCAAGCCCCGGAAACATTTGACAACATTTTCTTATTGCACTGGTGTAAATGGAGTCCAGGGCCTCAAGAGTACTAAGTGGGCTGGAGAGATGGCTCAGCAGGTAAGAGCACAGACTGCTCTTCCAGAGGTCATGAGTTCAAATCCCAGCAACCATATGGTGGCTCACAGTCATCTGTAATGAGATCTGATGCCCTCTTCTGGTGAGTGTGTCTGAAGCTACAGTGTACTTATAAATAAAATAAATAAATCTTTAAAAAAAAAGAGTACCAAGCAAGTGCTTTATCTCAAGTTAAGCCCCCTAACTTCTCCTTTATCTACTTTAAGTCTGAACTTATCTACCCATGCACACGTGAGGTGTCTCCTTTTGTGAGCTATTTATAATGCTAATTTGAATAGTCAACTATATTTTTTATAAGAATTCAGCCGGGCGTGGTGGCACACGCCTTTAATCCCAGCACTCGGGAGACAGAGGCAGGCGGATTTCTGAGTTCGAGGCCGGCCCGGTCTACAAAGTGAGTTCCAGGACAGCCAGGGCTATACAGAGAAACCCTGTCTCGAAAAACCAAAAAAAAAAAAAAAAAAAAAAAAAAGAATTCATACATTAATTATATATTTATTGGGTTTTTTTCTTAAAACATTCAGCTAGAGGTTTGGAGGTGTAACTCAGTGGTAGGGTGCTTATCTTACAGATTTGAGACCCCAGGTTTGGATCCCCACAATATTAAAAAAAATAACCAACTGGACTTGGCAATTTTATTATAATTATCTATCAGTGCTGAGGGTTTGCCTACCAAGTGGGAGTTTTAGGTTGAATTCCCTAGCACCGCAAAATAATGTGTATCAGTTTGGAAAGGAAGCAGCATTTGGCTCTAGCCCTAGTTGGCCGGGAACCATGTAGCCCTAGCTGGTCTTCTTCTAAAGAAAGGCATTCTTCTGCCTCTGCTTCTCAGGTTGTGAATTACAGGTGTGAGCCACTATTCCAGGCTGACAATATAAAACTGGAGATACAGCTCAGTGATAGAGTGCTTGTTTAGTATCCTCCAGAATCTTGAGTGTGATTTCCAGGGTGCTTGTTTTGTGCATACAGAAATGCACTAAGGTAATCTTGTGACCTGGTATGGTGTGCTGCGAACTTGTATTTCCAACTATTTAGGCCAGGAAGGAGCACTACTTGAGTTTGGTAATTTAGGGCCAACCTGGGCAGAATAGCAAGAACATGTTTCATTGTGTAAGGGATTTAAGAAAGGTTTTATTTGGGGAAGTAGCTGGAGAGAGGGAGCAGTGGTTTTTGTTTGTTTGTTTTTTCTTTCTTTCCTTTCCTTTTTTTTTTGTATTTTTTTTTTCCAGACAGGGTTTCTCTGTGTAGCCCTGGCTATCCTGGAACTCACTTTGTAGACCAGGCTGGCCTCAAACTCAGAAATCTGCCTGCCTCTGCCTCCCAGGTGCTAGAATTAAAGGCGTGTGCCACCACACCTGGGTAAACAGTGTTTTTGTGTTTGTTTGTTTTATTAACTTTACATCCCACTCACTGCCCCCCTGGGTCCACCCCCTACCACACTCCTCCCCCTCCCGCTCCCCTTCTCCTCTGAGTGGGTGGAGGCTCCTCTGTCTATCTTCCCACCTTGGTTCATCATGTCTCCGGGAGGCTAAGCACATCCTGTCACACCGAGGCCAGACAAGATAGGCCAATTAGAACATAACCCACAGACAGGCAACAGCTTTTGGGATAGCCCTCGCTCAGTTGTTCTGGAGCTACATGAAGACCAAGCTGCACATCTGATACATATATGCTGGGGAGGCCTAGGTCCAGCCTGTGTATGTTCTTTGATTGGTGTGGTTCAGACTCTGAGGGCCCAAGGGTCCAAGTTAGTTGGCTCTTTTGGTCTTCTTGTAGAGTTCCTGTCCACCTAGAGGCTTCCATCTTTCCTCCTGTTCCTCTATGAGAGTCCCCAAGCTCCATCCACTGTTTGTCTGTGGGTGTCTGCATCTGTCTGAGCCAGCTGCTGGGTGGAGCCTCTCAAAGGACAACATACTAGACTACTGTCTGCAAGCATAAGAACATCATTAATAGCCGGGCGGGTTGGCGCACGTCTTTAATCCCACCTCTTGAGAGGCAGAGGCAGGCAGATTTCTGAGTTCAAGGCTAGCCTGACCTACAGAGTGAGTTCCAGGGCTACACAGAGAAACCCTGTCTCAAAAAACCCAAATATATCTGTCTCAAAAAAAATATATATATATATATATATATATATATATATCAGTGGGTAAGAGCACCCGACTGCTCTTCTGAAGGTGATAAGTTCAAATCCCAGCAACCACATGGTGGCTCACAACCATCTGTAACAAGATCTGGCTCTCTCTTCTGGAGTGTCTGAAGACAGCTACAGTGTACTTACATATAATAAATAAAAAATAAAAAAAATAAAGAACAAAACCACACAATAAAAAAAAGCATCTTCAAGAAATTGAAAAACTTCTGTAAGACAAAGGACACTGTCAATAGGACAAAATGGCACTCTACATATTAGGAAAGGCTTTTTACCAACCCTACATCTGACAGAGGGCTAATGTCCAAAATTTATAAACAAGTCAAGAAACTAGAACAACTCAAATAACCCAATTTTAAAAATAGGGTACAGCTGAGCGTGGTGGTGCACACCTTTAATCCCAGCACTTGGGAGGCAGAGGCAGGCGGATTTCTGAGTTCGAGTCCAGCCTGGTCTACAGAGTGAGTTCCAGGACAACCAGGGCTATACAGAGAAACCCTGTCTCGAAAAACTAACTAACTAACTAACTAAATAAATAAATAAATAAATAAATAAATAAATAAATAATAAGGTACAGAGCTAAACAGAAAATTCTCAACAGAGGAATCTTGAATGACTGAGAAGCACTTAAAGAAATGTTCAAAGTCCTTAGTCATCAGCAGAATGCCAATCCAACCCCTCCGAGGTTCCCTCTCCCGCCGGTCAGAATGGGATCAGTGTCTACGAGTACTTGTTGCCCTTGCAGGGGACCTGGTTTCTGTTCCCAGCACCTACATGACGGCTCACAACTTTCTGTATCTCCAGTTCCAGAGGATCTGACCCTCTTTTGACCTTTGCAAGCTGTAGGCATGAATGTGGCACACAGATAGACGTACATGAACATTCAAATATATCATATATTTTGCATCTAATTTTGTGGTGTATGTGGGTGGAGAGAAAGAAAAAATGTGTGTGTGTGTGTGTGTGTGTGTGTGTGTGTGAGAGAGAGAGAGAGAGAGAGAGAGGAGGGGAGAGGGAGAGAGAGAGAGAGAGAGAGAGAGAGAGAGAGAGAGAGAGAGAGAGATGTGTGTGTCTACAGAGGATGTTGAATGGCTTGGAGCTGGAGTTACAGGCAGCTGTGAGCTACCCTACATGGGTAGTAGGACCTGAGCTTGGGTCCTCTGCAAGAGCCGTGAGTGCTGTTAATCGGCCACTACACCATCTCACAGTCCCTTTAAAGAGATTTTATAAGCATATATTAGTTGTGAAAACTGAAGAACTTATTCTGACATTCCCTGAATGGAATTCCTTCATAGTCACACCTATTCCTGTTTCCGCCATCAGCTCTTCCTTTTCTCTAATCTATGTCTCCACATTCATAGTAGAATTATTTTTTAAAAGATTTATTTATTTACTTATTTAATGTATATGAGTACACTGTAGCTGTACAGATGGTTGTGAGCCATCATGGGGTTGCTGGGTATTGAACTCAGGACCTCTGCTTGCTCCTGCCCTGCTCGCTCACACACAAAGATTTATTTATTTCTTATATGTAAGTACACTGTCGCCGTTTTCAGATGCACCAGAAGAGGGCATCAGATCTCATGATTGTGAGCTACCATGTGGTTGCTGGGATTTGAACTCGGGACCTTCAGAAGAGCAGTCAATGCTCTTAACCACTTAGCCATCTCAGCAGCCCAAATTATTATTATTATTATTATTATTATTATTATTTTGGGTTTTTGAGACAGGGTTTTTCTGTATAGCCCTGGCTGTCCTTGAACTCACTCTGTAGACCAGGCTGGCCTCGAATTCAGAAATCTGCCTCCCAAGTGCTGGGATTAAAGGCGTGTGCCACCACACGCTCAAATCATTTTTAAATATTTCAATGAATTTTTTTTTTTAATTAGACAACCACAAATCAACTGTCTATAGATTTCCTTTATCCATCACTTCTCGACCTTTTGGCTAAAATCAAGTGTAGATTTCCTTTATCCTAGACATTTCACATGTCTTTTTGTTTTGGTTTTCTGAGACATGGTTTCTCTGTGTAGACCTGGCTGGCTGTCCTGGGACTCACTCTGTAGACCAGGCTGGCCTCGAACTCAGAAATCTGCCTGCCTCTGCCTCCCAAGTGCTGGCTTATATATCATTTTTATTTTATGTGTATGAGTGTTTTGCCTGCATGTATGTATGTATGTGTACAACATGCATTCAGCGCCTGTAGGGGCCAGAAGAGGGCAGCAGCTTCCCTAGAATTGGAGATACAAATGGCTCTGAGCCACGGGAGTCCTCTACAAGTGCAGCAAGTGCTCTTAACTGTGGAGTCTTCTCTCTAGCTCCAATATGTAGATTGGAGTGGGAATTGCTTTACTTTGGTTTTCCAGACAAGATTTCTCTGTGTAGTTATGACTGTTCTGGCATTCATTTTGTAGACCAGGCTGGCCTCGAACTCAAGATCTGCCTGCCTCTGCCTCCTGAGTGCTTGGATTAAAGGCATGTGCCACCACCCACCTTACACTAGTTTTCTATTACTACAAATCTCAAATTGTAATCAGGACATAGAAGAAACCTTAGGTTCCATCCCCAGGACTACAAAGCAACAAATGATAGTAAATAGGCAGGGTTTTTTGGGGGTGGGGGTGAGAAGGGAGGTCAGAAGTAAGGTTTAGGGCTGGGATTAGAAATTGGGGCTCAATAGGAAGGCATTTGCTTAATATGTTCAAAGCCTTGGGCCCCATTCCCACCCCTCCAAAGAGGGATGGGGGGGGCTCTGCCCCACCCCCAGCTGGGATTAAAGGCGTGCACCACCACACCGGGCCTGATGGTTTATTTTATTTATTTGTTTTATTTCTAGCTATTTTTCTGGTTATGGTGTGAACTCCAAGCATAAACATGGTCTACGAATAATCTCTACCCCGCTCTACCTCTCCTGATTGAAACATTATCTAGCTGCTAGATATCCTTGGCTGTCCTTCAACTCCCTATGTGGCCCAAGCTGACCTTAAACTTATGATCCTCCTGCCTCTACCTCCTGGTGCCAAGGTTACAGGAATGTGCCAACCATACCTGGCTTGGGTTGGGGACATTTTGTCTCTTCCTATGGCGGTGGCATGGAACTCTCTTTTTTTTTTTTTTTTTTTTTTTTTTTTTTTGAGACAGGGTTTCTCTGTGTAGCCTTGGCTGTCCTGGAACTCACTTTGTAGACTAGGCTGGCTTCGAACTCAGAAATCCGCCTGCCTCTGCCTCCGGAGTGCTGGGATTAAAGGCGTGCGCCACCACGCCCGACTGGCATGGAACTCTTGTTTATGCTTTACCATAGAAGCTTGGGCTTCTCTCTCCAGCCCCCTTCCCTCTTGCCCCACTAGGGATTCGTGCTAGGCAAGAGCCCTTTGATGGAGCTACCCACTCATATCCTCCTTTTCACTTTTGATTTTGCAATAGGATCTCATTACATCCTACAGGCTGGCCTTAAACTATTTGTGTGTTTATGCTGGTCTAGAGCCTGCTTTGTGTCGGGCACAGCGTTTTATGCCTTCAATCCTAGCCCTCAGGAGGCAGATCTGCACATCTCTGTCAGTTCAAGGCTAGCCTGGACTACATAGTAAGTTATTGGACAGCCACAGGGCTATGTAGAGAACTGTTCAAAAGAAGGCTATATCATAGATAAGGGCTGCACTGCCACACTCAGTTTATGGGGTGCCCAGAATCAAACCCAGGGCTTTGTATATGCTAGGCAAAAACTGTACCAGGTGAACTACATCCCTAGACTGTTGAACTAGATGTAGTCCAAACAGGCCTTGAACTTGAGAACCTTCTCCCTTAGCCTCCCAAGTGGTTGGGGATGGCAGGCCTGTGCCACCAGGCCTGGCTCTTTCAACCTTTTGTTGTATCATTAAAAAAACCATATTTACAGCCGGGCAGTGGTGGTGCACGCCTTTAATCCCAGCACTTGGGAGGCAGAGGCAGGCGGATTTCTGAGTTCGAGGCCAGCCTGGTCTACAGAGTGAGTTCCAGGACAGCCAGGGCTACACAGAGAAACCCTGTTTCAAAAAAACAAAAAACAAATGAAAAGCCCTGTCTCAAAAAACCAAAAAAAAAAAAAATAAATAAATAAATAAAATAAAAAACCATATTTACATATTTGTTGTGTGTGAGTAGGGGTGCACAATTGCCACAGCATACCTGTGGAAACAAGAGCACAGTGAGAAATGAAAGGAGCATTTAGTAAGCTCCTACTTAACATCACGCCTGTAGATCTTTAAGTACCATTCTGGGGTTGCAGTTGTTAGTAATAGCTTTATTCTGGCATGAGGCTAATCCATAGCAATATGAACTGAGCTGACCATGGCCATGTCATCTGGGTTCATTTCTCTGAGCTGACCATGGCCATATCATCTGGGTTCATTTCTCTGTGAACATCGTGGTCCACAGCATGCGGCCAGTAATTGTTTATCCATCAAATAAGAGTATATATAGTCTGTTGTCTCCCCAAGGACAGAGACCAGAGCCTTATTTCAGCCCACTGAGTCAATTTCCCTTGTCTGTCTGGTAATTCAACAGCAAGGTCTATTGCCCTAGCAACTGCCCTTATACTGCCATGGCAACCGCCAGTGCAGACTTCTGTTCTCCACTTTGCCCCTTGGACATCTCCATGGCGATGCGCAGGATGAAGAGAAGGCCAGAGCCCCAATTCTGCGCCTGCGTACAGTAGGAGACGGGGGGGGGGGAGGGGGGGACGACGGGGGACGCGGTGGGGGGGCGGCGGGCTCCTGGATGTGCGCAGCCGCAGAGCGCCGCTGCTGTGCCTAATACCCATCACTGCGCACTTGACAGCCAGTCCGCCCGTCCGGAGCCCGGCTCGTTGGGGCAGCATGGCGGGGTCGCCGCTGCTCTGCGGGCCGAGGGCCGGGGGCGTCGGCATTTTGGTGCTGCTGCTCTTGGGCCTTCTGAGGCTGCCCCCCACCCTGTCAGCGAGGCCGGTGAAGGTGCGACCTCAGTCAGCAGGGGGTGGGGAGGAAGATGGGGGAAAGTGTTAATGAGGTATTTTCGCAGGTATGCGCATAGGGCTTGGCTAGGGTGGCCTGGGCTGCAGCTGACACCCCCCCCCCCCCGCACAGGCCAGGCGCTGTTTCAGGATGTGAGGATGATGTTGCTCAGGGCTCCCTGCCCATCCCTCAGCATCCGGGGCCTGGTTTAATCTCGATCTACGGGTGGCCTGTGGAGCTGTCCGTGGCTCTAGGGTGTATTCAAAAAAGATATCTAAGCCTGTGATGTGATGTCCGAAGTGTATAGGCATTGTTTTCTTTCAGTGTGACCTTTGGTTTGACTGCCCCTGAACGCCCTACAATACTGGGGATGCTTCTGGTTGACTTTTTGCGGGCCTGGTTGCTTTCTCAGTGGTACCTTGTGTATATTTGTGAATTCTTATGGGTGGTGACGTAGTATATGGGCGTATCTTTCTGTGTACTTGTGTGTTTCTGTGTTCGTTTGTTTTCATTTTGGAAGGAGTGGTCCTTGTACCTTGGGGTCCATATTTCATGGTGGCTTGGGTAAGCGGAGTACTTGTGTTCTTCTACGTGCATCCACGAGACAGTTTCCTTTTTTTTCTTCTTTGTGGAGCTGTGTCATTGCAGGGAAAGAAGCCATGATGTCTCTGCATTGTGTTTTAAAAGACGATGCATGTCCTTGGTTGGCTCAGATAGAGTAACTGAAGATCATTTAGCCAACAGGAATGTACACACAGGCACGAAAAAAAAAAAAAAAAAGACGACTTCTTGCAGTGGATATGGCAGTGTTGGGTTACATGTGTGACATTTTAAGGGCTGTGTGTGTGTGTGTGTGTGTGTGTGTGTGTGGTTTGTGTGTGTGTAGTGGTGTGTGCTGGTGGGTGATTTCTCGGCACTCAGGGTCGTGGGTGCTGATCAAGGGCACATGGAGTAGCTTGCTCCTCTACCTCTTCAAAGCTGTTGAGAGCTCAGAGGAGGATTTTAAAAACCATTTGATAGCCTTGCACCCCACATAGGCATCAGCTTCTATTTTCCGCCCATTGAGTCCTTACTTTGCTCTGCAGCTCATCTTTAAATGACCCATTGTTTCATTCCTCCTGCTTCTGGAACATCCGAGAAATGCAATCAAGCTAGGCATCTGCTTCCTGATGGTCACTAGGGGTCACTAAGAAGTCCTTGGCTTTGATAGACTTAGGTCATCTGCAGTGGGATTCTAGAATTTGCCTTTGTGTGTGTGAGGTGCATTTATATTGAAGTGTACAGTTATAGTTAATTTATTGGTGCATATTGTCATCTCCTATGTGTGTATCATGAGTATCCTACTAAATCATTGTTTATTTCTGTGCTGTTCTTTCCTTCACCCCACCCCTACTTTTATGCTGTTATAAAAATGCTGCTGTGATGTTTCAAGAATTTACATCCTGCAGGCTGACTGTTACACCCAACCCATTCTTCTTTTGAGACACAGGCAATTTCCCTTTCAAAATGATTTTTGCAAAAATTTTTTGTTTTGTTTCTCGAGATAAGATTTCTCTCTGTGGCCCAGACTGCCCTGGAACTCCCTTTGTAGAGGAGGCTGGCCTGAAACTCAGGGATCTGCCTGTGTAGGCTGGGAATTAAAGGCGTGAACTCCCCCACACCTGGCTATTTTTGCAAGTTTAATTTCCAACAGAGAAATGGTATAGTGTTATTCCAAACCTGGCACCTGTCCCACCCACCCCCCAAAAAAATGAAGAAGAGAAAAGAAACTAACGGTAACAACATAGCATCCAGAGGACTCAGGACAAGTTTTGAGATTGTGTGAATCCTAGAGGTGTTCTAGTGGTCTGAAGTGCCCTTAGAGATATTTAGGGGTTTCCCGGGACCTTAGACAGGATAGGAATTTTTGAGGGGCCCAGTGAATGGTCATTGAAAATCCATGGAGCCCCACCCCTAGCTGGGCATCTCTGGCGAGACAATGACGATATATATATATATATATATATATATAAAATTATTATTATTATTATTTTGATTTTTCGAGACAGGGTTTCTCTGTATAGCCCTGGCTGTCCTGGAACTCACTTTGTAGACCAGGCTGGCCTCGAACTCAGAAATCCGACTGCCTCTGCTTCCCGAGTGCTGGGATTAAAGGAGTGCGCCACCACGCCCGGCCCAATGACGATTTTTTTCCTCCACCCCACCTTCTCACAGGAGCCCCGCAGTCTGAGCGCAGCATCCGCGCCCTTGGCTGAGACGAGCACTCCCCTCCGCTTGCGTCGGGCCGTGCCCCGAGGAGAGGCGGCGGGTGCGGTGCAGGAGCTGGCGCGGGCGCTGGCGCACCTGCTGGAGGCCGAGAGACAGGAGCGCGCACGTGCAGAGGCACAGGAGGCTGAGGATCAGCAGGCACGTGTCCTGGCGCAGCTGCTGCGCGCCTGGGGCTCCCCGCGTGCCTCGGACCCGCCATTGGCCCCCGACGATGACCCGGACGCTCCGGCTGCACAGCTCGCCCGTGCTCTGCTCCGAGCTCGCCTAGACCCGGCTGCTCTGGCAGCCCAACTTGTCCCCGCCCCTGCCGCTGCGCCGCGACCCCGGCCCCCAGTGTATGATGATGGCCCCACCGGCCCAGACGTCGAGGATGCCGGCGACGAGACTCCTGAGGTGGACCCTGAGCTGCTGAGGTACGGGGACCTGGGGGAGGGAGGGCAAGGGCGGAGGGCTGCAGGATCTACTTCATGCACTGGGGGTAAAATCACCAAAGCGCTGCGCTGGAGCCTGAGAAGTGAGGTCGCGGGTCCTGAGTACAAGGGGACGGAAGCCCAGGGACTTCTGACTGGTGGGACAATGCAGGAGTAAGGGCTCCCCGGGGTGGTGGTGGATCGGTTTCTGCAGGAAGTGGTCCTTGTGGCAGGCAGTTTCTGGAATGGAAGGCCAGGACCTCTGACTTCCTCTGAAAGTAGTGGTGAGTTCTGCAGGTTCGAGTGAGGGTTACAAGTCATGCAGAATTAGAAAGTTGCCTTGTCTGGGTTCTGAACCACAGCGATGACAAATACATCCTGACCGCATTCCGCTCTCCTTGCAGGTACTTGCTAGGGCGGATCCTCACCGGAAGTTCGGAGCCAGAGGCTGCTCCTGCCCCGCGCCGCCTTCGCCGATCTGTGGACCAGGATTTGGGTCCGGAGGTACCTCCTGAGAACGTACTGGGGGCTCTGCTACGCGTCAAACGCCTGGAGAACCCCTCGCCCCAGGCGCCTGCACGCCGCCTCCTGCCTCCCTGAGCGCTGCTGAGTCCTGCACGCCCTGGAACCCAGGAGCGCCCCAGCAACCCTGACTCCCTGCCAGCACGTCCAAGGCTGCTTACCCCGCAACCTCCCATCCCCTGAGCCCTCAATAAATGCCATCTATAGCAGCTGTTTGTCTGAGCGCTGTGTACTAGGGGGCCGGTGGGCTGGGTGACAATGATAATGGGATAGTGGCTGTCCTTGGAGGACAGCACAGTACTGCCAGGGGTCCACAGCACTAAGCCAAGGGGCTATGGCTTCACTTGTGCTCTGCCAGGACCAGGCTTGTTGTGAGGGCTCCAGGTGGATCACAGACATCCAGCACTGTATCCGCAACTGCCAAGAACTGCTTACACAGGGCCTCTGAATATACACTCCAACCATGGCCTTTGGCCTGGCCAATTGTGTCCTCAGTATGTGCAAGTTTTTGCACTTCATAGTCTTTTCTTACTCTTCCTATCACTGTCTTGTGTTGGACAAGGAAGGAGGTTGTTTTGTTTTGATATGTATCCAAGGCACAGTAGGGCAGTTTCTCAAGGGTTTTTTTTTTTCTTTTTTCCTATTAAAAAAAAAATGATACCGGGTCTTACTACGTAATCCTGGCTGTCCTGAAACTCACTTGGTACACCAGGCTAGCCTCAAACTCAGAGATTCATCTGCCTGCTTCCCTGAGAGCTGGGATTCAAGGTGACTGCCACACTTGACTCTTTCTTTTTAAAAATATTCTTAACCGATGTTGGGTCCGGTAGCACATGTCTTTTTAATCCCAGCACAGTGGAGGCAGTGGCAGGTAATTCTCTGTGCCTTAAAGGCCAAATTAATCTACAAAGTGAGTTCCAGGAGAGTTACACGGAGAAACTCTATTTCAAAAAAAAAAAAAAAAAAAAAATCCTGACTGCTGAGTTTTCCACTCCGTCTTCCTTTTGGAAGCAGTCTCACTATTGTAGCTCTGACAATCCTGGGAGATCTCTTGAATTTCCAGCAGGGCTACATAGTAAGAACCTGTCTCCAGAAAAAGGAAAGAAGGAAGAAAAGAAAGACAACAATTTAGTATGAAGGAAGCTTTGAATCCTGAGAACATTTATTTTAATTTTGCATAGTTTCATAAAACACAGCCAGTGAGGGATGTCCCACATTACCACGTAACTCCTCACCAAATGACAACAAAAAGATGTCCCTGGTAACTTGGTCTAAGAGGGGAATCTTATTACAAGAGAACTGTCACCTTGACATGAGACAAGGGTCAATTTGCTAGACAAAGATCTTCAGGCTACAGAGCAGCCACAGCTACATACGGCTTTCTGGTGTCGGGTCTTCTTGCTCGATTCAGCCACAGCCTCCTGGGCCCTCTGAATCTCATGGACAAGCAGGGCAAAGGCTTCCTCCACACCCTGCCGTGTCTTGGCTGAGGTCTTCACTAAGGGGGCTCCCAACTTGTGAGCAAGGACAGCTGCGGCAGCATGAGCATCTCCAGCAGTGGTCACCAGGTCACACTTGTTGCCCACTAGTACCAGAGGCTGCTTGTGGTGAGGGGACCACGTAGACCATATCTGCTGCAACTGGTCCAGAGACGAGGGGTCATCAAGAGCAAAGACGCCCAGCACACCATCACCAGCTGCTAAGCACTGGTCACGCAGAGCCCGGTGAATATCCTGCCCAGATGTATCCAGCACATTTAGAATGTAGCCTCCGTTGTCCCTGGCCACTTCCTTCCAGTAGGAATCCTGGATAGTAGGGTCATGGTCTTTCACGAAGCAGTGGTGAGTCATCTGGATGGTGAGAGCACTTTTACCAACACCACTCGCACCCACCACCACTGTCTTGAACTCGGGTAGCTGTCTGCCAGCATCTTTGCACTGTGCCCAAGCCTCGTGACTTTCCTCTGGGGATCTGGTGCATAGGGTGCCGGAGCTCAAGTCCAAGATGCTAGACTTTGTGGGCAACGCCATTCCCCAGCAGCTCAAGGAAGAGGTTTGTAAAGAGCAGGTGCTGAGAAAGAGAAATCAGGTGAGACTGGCTGGAAGAAAGGAGACCCCAGGTGCCATTGAATCAACATGGTTAAGTAAATACTCTTCTCTCCTTATTTTGGTGGTGGTGGTGAGACAAGGTCTTAATCTGGAGCTCTGGCTTTCTTGGAACTTGTCCTGCAGGTCAGCTGACCTTAAAGTTTCAGCAATCCCCCTGCTTCTGCCTTCCCAGAGCTAGAATTACAGGTGTGTGCCACCAAGCCCCACTACCCTCCTCTTTCCTAGAGGGCAGTTTTTCCTTTGACCAGCCTAGCGATCAGACCCCCAGCCTCTAGTTTAGCTACTCCTTCAGCACCAAGCAGGGCTATTTTTTTTCCCATTCACGCTTTTTAAATGACAAATAACCTTTAAATTGCAATTATTTTGCACAAGGGAGGGTTAGATTTGGGTTGATGAGGGCAACTTAACCCTTCCAGGGGTGGGGTTGTGTAAGTGCACCATAGCTTTTGTATGGAGGTCAAAGGACAACCTATGGTAGTAGGTTCTCTTCTACGGTAGCAGGGGAGTCGGGTTTGGTGGCAAACACCTTTATCTCTGAACCATCTGGCCTGTCCAGGGATTTTTCAAGTGCTCCCATTGATATGAACATGAATCCTATGAAGTCCACCCTGTTAGGATGTGTGATTCGGGGAACTGGATGTTCATGGGTTGTGTAACTATCACTATAGCCGAATTGGAGGAAGTTTTAAAATTTTTAAACATCAATATCTCCTGGAAAAGCATCTCTAAGTCCCTTAGCATGTCCACTGCACAAGGAGAGTGAGATTTGGTTTTTGAACTCCAACTTGGCACAGTAGTGCCTGTCTGGTGATTGGCTGCTTGGAACTTTCTCACCCAAGGGGTTTATGTCCTAAAAGAATTATGTAGAAAGATAATAGATCAAGGCTGAAGATGCATGCATGGAACCCTGAGTTCGATTCTCAGCGCCTCAAAAACAGCAGGGTAGCTCACATCTATAGTTCCAGGATTCAGGTCAGGGAGGAAAGATCAGAAGTTCAAGGTCACTCTTGGTTACATAACAAGTTAGAAGCCAGATCCTATCTCAAAGGGGGAAAAAAAAGCAAAACAAATCAGACAAGTCTAGTAACCACCTATTCCGAGCAGAGACATGGAAACACACAAAAGGTAAAGCAAGACTGGAGGTGTAGGGCTTATCTAGACGGCTTATCTAGCCTACACGGAGTTCCGGTTTCAATCCTCAGTATGAGTTAACGTCAGGCATGGGACCAGCAAGATGGCTCAGTGGGTAATAATGATAAAGATACTAGATAAATTAAAATATTAAATATAATAATGATAATAACGATAATAATAACCTAGGTTCTTCTGCTAGATTCCATGGTCATGCACAGGTTTATTCCAGCAGAGGTAGGTGAATCTCTGTGGGTTGCAGGACAGCCAGGACTACATACTAAGTGAGACCTTTACTCAAAAAACCAAAACCAACAATATCAACTAAAACCTCAAAACAACCAAAAAAACCCAACAAAACCAGTCCCAACTGCTGTGAACCGATCGTTTTCTACATTTTATGTTCTATTCAACACTCTACAATCTCACGTTGTTTGGCACCAGATAACAAGTTCTCAAAGTTAGCTATTTTATTATTTAATCTTAGCTAACTTTCTAAAAACTCTCCCTGTATGCGGCCCAGAACAAAACAGACTCAACTCCAGGGGCTCAAGAGAGATTCTAGTTGAAAAGAGAGACAATAAATATGATAAGTAAGCAAATTATCTTGCATAGTAGAAGAGGGTTAGGCACACAGCAGGTGCTCAATTTGTGTTAGCTATTACTAGCAAGTCATTAACTCACTGAATGCACCTCCATATCCTGTTTTCACTAGAAAAGGGAAGGGGCTTGGAGGGAGGAGCCACAGTTCAGGGGCAGGTAGTGGGTTTCAGGGGTCCCGAGGAAATTCACCAGAGTTTAGGAAAGTGAGGTGTGGCGGGGGGGGGGGGGGGGGGGGGGGGGGGGGGGGGGGGGGGGGGGGGGGGGGGAGGTAGAGGTATCCTCTGAAAGGGCCACCGAGAGTGCTTCCCCCGCACAGGGGTGAGGAGAGAAGTGGCTAGAGAATAGAACTTTGGAGTACCCCAGTGTTTGGGGACATCAAGAGGGAAGAGTCTGTGGAGGCTCGATCAGAGAAAGAACTGGGATGACCTCAGTGAGGATGCCCCGGGGAAAGGAAAGAATCCAAGGGCGGGTCGGAGGTGGCAGTAGAGCCAGTAAAAAGGAGAGAGAGGTCAGATTCCGATATACTCTGAAAGTGGAACCGAACAGCTCCCTTTCAAGATTGAAAGGACTCTTAAATTTGGGACTAGCAGCAAATCTGGAGAATGCTATGATGGGAGGTGGGGATAAATATAAGAAAGTCGCCTCCCTAAGGTACAGGAGGTTAGGGAGAGGCTGAGTGAGCCCTCGGTATGACCACACTAAACGGGGACCGGCTCCAGGCGGGAATGGTACAGACACCACAAAAGGCACCTCAGCTTCAAGCTACAGAGCCCCTAACTATGTGGAGCACCCCCAAAGAGCTCAAGGGACCTTATGGTTTTTGAGCGGCTTTGGGCTTTCGAGCAGTTTGAATCAGTCTTCTGGACTTGCATCTCTGACCCAGGAAGGCAGGAGACCAGAAAGGCACGCAGAAGCAGGTTGAGCACATAGAGTCAAAGAGAGAGGGAAGGGTACGGAGTCGCTTCAAATAAGAGACCCTGTAGTCTCCTTGGGGTTTTAGCTTGGACAACTCACCTGGTCTCTATGCTTTTCCGTGTCAGTCAGGTGTGAAGCTCAGGGTTGGAGAAGAGAAGGGTAGCCCTAACCTGTTTCTGTGTTCCACTTCAGACTCAAGTTAGACCGGTGGCCCTAGTGCTCCTTTCTCCTCTTCCAATCTGGAGAAAGTCTGCTTCCCGCTTAGTGCTAGCACTCAAGTGAACCGAGTGCAAGGCTCACTCCCCACATGAGCCAGGGATGGGGAAGGCGGCGCCCTGCCCCTGGAATCCCACTCTAAGAAAGATGTCTGACCCAAGATGTCTGATGCCAGAGCCCTGCTTACCTGTTCTCTCAGGAGTAGCAGTCTGCTGAGGGACAGCAGGCGGATCTGGCCGGACAGTTGGGGGTTAGGATGCTCCCTACCCCCTGCGGCAGCAGAGGGCGGAGATGTGAGCTTCCCCCTCCCACCTACCCGACCCCTGACCCCCCACCCCCACCCTGCTGCCTTTCCCCTTACCCATCGCACAATGTAAGAGCAAATGTGGGCGGGACCTCCACCTGCCCCTCTCTACACAGCACACCCCCTCTGCCCCGCCCCTCCTTCCCCTGAACTGCAGTAGGGTTGGTTCCGCTTGGGCCATTTGTGTAGAGCACTGTGTCAGGAAGAACCTCCATTTTGGAGTGTGGTGTCAGGATTTGATCTGGAAGGCCACATTTTTTTTTTTTTTTTTTTTTTTTTTTGGTTTTTCGAGACAGGGTTTCTCTGTGTAGCCCCGGCTGTCCTGGAACTCACTTTGTAGACCAGGCTGGCCTCGAATTTAGAAATCCACCTGTCTCTGCCTCCCGAGTGCTGGGATTAAAGGCGTGTGCCACCACGCCCGGCTCTATTTTGTATTTTTTGATCCAGGGAATTTATACAACTTCAGCTGGGTTTCTGGGTATCTATGGGGTAGGTTGGGTGCATCCTGAAGGGAAACGTTTGCAAAGGAAGGGCTATTGTGTGAGGACAGAAAGAACTTATCTGAAGCAGAAGTGCAATTATAAATCCCTCAGACTCTCTTGCAGCTATGACAATCACAGGCTAGAATTCTGAGCAATTAAATGTAAACTGGAGCATCTGTAACGTTTTCCAAAGGGACTGGACTGGGTTTAGACGTTGGCACTACCTAAAATGTATGAGGTAGCACCTCCTGCAATCCCAGCGCTAGGGAAGTGGGTCAGAAGCGCAAGGGCAGGGCTGGAGAGCTGGTTCAATGGTTAAGAGCACTTGCTCTTCCACAGGATCCAGAGGATCTAGCATCCTCTTCTGGCCTCTGAGGCTTTCGACATGTATATGGTGCAAATACACACATGTAGACAAAACACTCATACAAAAAAAGATGTACAAGGTCCGAGTTTGAAGTTGGCCTGGTTTATATGGGACCCTATGTAAAGGGTGGAGAGAGATGCCCTCCTTCTTTTTGATTAGGTGACTCTCTGGGATCAGAAAGCAGCAGTCAACAAAATCACTATCCAGCCAAAGCAACTGTCCTGATGTGGAATGAAATTCCAGCAAAGCTCTCCAGTTATCTGACTGGTCGAAGGCACTGCGCTTTTGCTCAGGCTGCCACCCATAGCCAGCCGCTAGACGTTGAAGTTAAATTTGAACCCTTTCCAGGCGGATTTCTGAGTTCGAGGCCAGCCTGGTCTACAAAGTGAGTTCCAGGACAGCCAGGGCTACACAGAGAAACCCTGTCTCGAAAAACCAAAAAAAAAAAAAAAAAAAATTGAACCCTTTCTTTCCTCACCCTCCCCAAACAGTCAGTGAGGCCCAGGAGGCTACATCCTGACAGTTCTCATGTCTTCTTACCAAGTACTTCTGACTAGCCTAGAACTGACCAGGCTGGCTTTGAAGTCCAACTGCCTTCAGCTTCCAAGTCTGGGCAGAAAAGGCATGCACACCCACCGTGCCTGCTGGGCCTCCTAGCTCTATGCTGGATACTCATCTGCTCACGAATTCTATTTATTCTTCAGCAGAGCCAATCTGGCTGCCTACTTCAATTTTAGTTAAATGGTTTTTTGGGGGGCAATGGATGGAGAGTTGAATTGATGAAGACCTCTCCTTTCTTCTTTCCTCCCTTCCTTCCCTCAGTTGTGCTGGCTGGGAATGAAGGGTTTTCCAAAATAATAAAAAAAAAGCACTTTTTTCAGGTTTTGTAACAACTCCAACTTTATTAAATAGGCAGACCTGCTGCCGCCACTGCCCCGTTGTCTCCTTCAATGTCATCGTTGTGATCTCAGCTCCTTCCTAGGGCTACTAAGCTGTCCCTCTCTCCTTCTGGGTAGAACAGAGGTGTCCTTCGAGCAGGCAGTGGGCAGGGGCACATCAAAAACTGAACATTAGAGTCCTTTGAAAACGATTTGTACTTAAATAAGCACCTGGCAAAGGATATTCAAGATGGGTTAAAGTGAGGCCACCCTTATCCAAGGTACAGACTGCAGTGAACGGAGCTGCTCTGCCTACGGCCTCAGAAGGGAAACAGGCAGTGTGGTCTGGGATTTAGTGTGAGTGGGGCATGTCCTCCCCAAACTTGTTCTGGTAGGCAGCGTTCTTCATATCTTGGAGATCCTGAGGACGAAGGAAGGACAAAGTAGATCAAAGTGAGGGTAGCTCTATTTCAGCCACAGAGAGGCTGTCAACATGGTAGCAGCGGCTTTCAACTACTGCCTCTCCTAGACCCTATACCCTCCTGCAGATATTCATGGGGCAGCCATGCAAAGCGGTAGAAGGGATACAGGGTAGAAGGGGACAGGGCTCAGTGTGCATGGCTTAAGCAACCTGCCAGGCTCACCTTGTGATGGACATAAGCCTGACACACATAACACCAGGTAGACAGGTCAACACAGCTGAGGACCAGCGGGTGTTCAGAGGCTTCATGGTGACAGACCATATGGGCATTGACATAGCGGCTGCAGTACACCTGAGGTTGGAAAGTGATTGTCACAGGTCGCTTGGCATCAGCTGAAGTTTGCTGCGGGCCCAATCTCTACCCAATACCCCTCTTCTGTTCCATACCTGATAGCAAGTCAGACACACCCAGTTCTCCTGGACTGTTCCACAGGTCTTACAAGGTTGGGACACATCTAGGCCTGCTTCAGGGATGGGGCATACTGCCATCAAATGGGGACACCAGGACAGTGGGGTCACAGCATAAAATACATCCTAGAGTGGGCAGGAAAAATGGGGTAAGGGAAGGATTCCGTCTTCCCATTATACATCATCTGCTCCTACCTGGAGGCAGGAATGGCCAAGAAGCAACAGTCATAACCCTGAGCTCACCTGGGAATTAAAGTCCCCAAATCCTTGTGTCAGCATCAAGCTGTCCATGTCCATGTCCTGACCTCCAGCGGCTTCCTCTAGCAGGCCCTTCTCAGATTCATGGGCTTCCTGGAGACACAGAAGGAAAAGATGTATCTGAGAAAGCCCAGTCCTTAGCCTTTCTACCCTCTTCCCAGACCTGGTGGGCTTTACCTCTGCTTCTCTGCTTAGCTCCAAAGTGCTGGGAACCCCAAGCTGTAGGGACTGCTGGGCCGTGACTCCATGCAGAGGTGAAGCCCCTGTGGTCTGCTTGTTTGTATAAGAGGCTGAAGGTGTTGGCTCAGTTTCTCCCACAGCCTTCTCAGAGGAGGTGGTCTGGTTAGGGAAGTTTTCCGGAGCAGCTGCTGAGGCCCACTGGTCCGTTGTGGCTCCTCCCACAGTCTCCTTTGAGGTATCCAGGTCCAGTGTAGTTCCCTTAGCAGCTTGCTCTGAGGACTGGCCCCGAGCAAGCACTGCCTTAACCGACTCTGATTTAGCCTGGCCTAGAGGACACTCTTGCGCAGGTAGTGCTGCTATGGTCTCCGTCATGCTTTCTTCGGGAACCTTTCCTTGTGGTGTGGTCATTCCCTTAGCTGATACAGGACTGGCTGTTGGGGGCAGATTCTTGATGGCAAGCCTAGAACTAGAGCGTTCTTCCTTGTCTTCCATTTCTGGAACAATGGGAAAGACATGTAAGTGTTGCTGCCGCCCCCTTTTCGACCTCTAATCCCCCCACTCCACCCCTATTCTTTGAGTACCCTCATCTCAGGTCTACTTACTCATCAACCGCAAACTGCGCCAGTATTTGCGATGGACTTGGATGACCTCGCTGATTGAAGCCAGGGCTCCTGACTGTGGCGGTCGCAGCAAAGTAAGCTGGGGTGGTGGGTCTCCAAGGAGGGAATGGGTGCAGGCAGCCATACATTCAGAGATGGATGCCAAATTGTATCCACCCTTTGTAAAGGAGAGGAAAGGGTTCCATGATGGTTCACCAGGGAATTTGGAGGGTTAGATATCCTGACTCTCCAATTAGTTCCCCTTTGTCTAGGGCACTCAAAGCCCAGAGTGCAGGCTTAGTACCAGGAACAAATGACTGCAACACATTTGTAAGAAGGGCAGTAGTTGGGCTGGCGAGATGGCTCAGCGATTAAGAGTGCTGACTGCTCTTCCAAAGGTCCTGAGTTCATATCCCAGCAACCACATGGTAGCTCACAACCATCCATAACGAAATCTGATGCCCTCTTCTGGAGTTATCTGAGGACAGCTACAGTGTACTTACATATAATAAATAAATAAATCTTAAAAAAAAAAAAAAGCCAGGCATCGTGGCGCATGCCTTTAATCCCAGCAATTGAGAGGCAGAGGCAGACGAATTTCTGAGTTTGAGGCCAGCCTGAGTTCCGGGAGTGAGTTCTGGGACAGCCAAGGCTACACAGAGAAACGCTATCTCAAAAAAAAAAAAAAAAAAAACTTTAAAAAAAAAGAAGAAGGGCAGTAGTTACTGTGTGAGGTGGCTTTGGAGGAAATGTAAATGGTGGCTGTCATGTGGAAGATAACAATGACAGTACAGATCAGAGTATTAATAAAGGATAGTTCACGTTTATTGCTTGCTATGAGTTTGACCAGTTTTTTTTTTTTTGGTTTTTTTTTTTTTTGGTTTTTCGAGACAGGGTTTCTCTGTGTAGCCCTGGCTGTCCTGGAACTCACTTTGTAGACCAGGCTTCCTGAGTGCTGGGATTAAAGGCGTGCGCCACCTCGCCCGGCTTAGTTGATGTTCTTAACCACAACCCTTAGCCTTCCATAAACAATCCTGGGCAAACTGTAAGGAGGATTTCTTGTAAGCCCGTTAGTTTCTCTGTGACTTATTGTCCTCGTCTATGAAAATGGCACCCAAGCTCGCTGAGGGTTAAGTTCATGGCTGAAAGATGGAACAGTAGGAAGACAGGGTATTTTTACAGTGCACACTGTGACAGGGCATCTTCACAGGCCAGAAATGCCTCCTTGATTAGCTTGCGCCATCTGTAGGCTCAGGAAACCCATGTATAAGGGGAGGGAGTACCCATCCCTTACAGAAGGTCAGTGAATACTTTTGTCTCTCTAACCCATTAGGAACAATTCGGATGATGGTGGAAACTAGACTCAGTTTTGGCATTATTAAATGTGTGATCTCAGGCTAGTAACTGTTCCTCAACCCCTGATTTGTTTTGATGGAGGAAGGCTTTTTGAAACAGGGCTTCATCTAGCTCAGGCTGGCCTCAAACTTGATATGTAGCTGAGGGCGACCCTGATCCTCCTGCCTCCTCCTCTTCCTCCCAAGTGCTGAGATTATAGGTGTGTGCCACTGTACCCAGCTAGTTGATTTTGAGAGGAAAATGAGTTAAACAGACTTTATCTCACAGTGCTGTTTTGTCAAGAAATCGTGTAAGACAGAAGAAAGTCCAGAGAAGTCTACTTTGCATGTAGTGAGAGTCTGGCCAAGTTTTTAATCCTGCTACTATCCTTATTAAAATCTCATTTGGGAGCCAGGCGGTGGCGCACGCCTTTAATCCCAGCACTCGGGAGGCAGAGGCAGGTGGATTTCTGAATCGAGGCCAGCCTGGTCTACAAAGTGAGTTCCAGGACAGCCAGGGCTACACAGAGAAATCCTGTCTCGAAAAAAAAAATCTCATTTGGGACAACTATCCTAGGTAGACCTGTATTCAAAGGAGATTTTAGCAACTGTCCTAAGTGATATAGCCAACTCTTCCAAATAGCCCTCCCACCATAGAAGAGACATCAAGAGAGTTACCTCTAGAATAAGAATAATATGGCCACCAGCAAGGCCCATCAGTAGGTGGGTGAGGTGCGCATAACCCTCTGGGGTCACTTGGCAGCCCCCCAGCGGGTCCCCTTGTGCAGCATCAAAGCCAGCTGAGATCAGCACCAGTTCTGGGTTAAACTGCAGTAAGGACAAAAGAGAAGATGCCCTGAGGCTCGGGGAAGAGCAAGGGCAAACGAAGGCATCCAAATTCAAGTCAAAACCCAGACGACGGGAGACCCGACAACTGAAAAGCAGGAGTGGAAGACAGGGACACGAGGAAAAACAGACACGGCAGGCCTGGAAAGAGATAAGAATATACCCGCCAGAAACTCAAGACACTGGGAGAGAGGCTGGAGAGATGGCTCAGCTGTTAAGAGTGCTGGCTGTGGAAACAGGACTAGGGTTCAATTCCTAGCACCTATATGGCAGCTCACAACCATCTCACTCCTGTCCCAGGGAATCAGATGCCCTTTTCTTGCTTCCACAGGCATGAAGCAGACATGTGGTACACAGATATATGTGGGCAAAACACACATACACATAACATAAATAAAGGTTAAAAAAATCTCTTGGGAGACACTCTAAGTTGACAGAAGGCAAGATATAGAGTTCTGACAGAGATATGGCTCACAGAGAGAAAGAACGTGGAGACCCACACGGCAGGAGATAGTGACAAGAGAAACGGAGAGACAGAAACATAACCTCTCTCTCTCTCACATACAAGGGTCAATTATGTGACACACTTTCACATGATACAGGCTTTTATACACAGAGACTATAGACAAATAAAAAGTGTCATACACTTCCACTCCCAACCAGACAGGTTCACGTTGATAGGGCTGCAAATCCCACCACTTACACTTGGTTTCTCATGGGGACGATAATACACAGCCACCCCTGCATAGTCCCAAGCACATCCCATCACCACAGTTACAATGCCCATAGCAGGCATCCCTTGCACGCAGTTACACATACACATAAAGGGTAGCCTCTGCCGCCTGGGCAAAGTCACATGCATGCAGATGGAAAAGCAGAGCCCGACGTTCAGGCTTGCAGAGTTGTGTCCTCACTGCATTATCAGTCACACACACACACACACACACACACACACACACACACACACACACACACACACACACGCCATTGGCCCTGTCCTTAGCTCACACACAGGCCACCCCTGAGTCAAAGCAGCCAGCGAGAGTCATATATAGACACGTGGACCCAATTAGACGGGTATGGGTGACAATGTCACTACGGCCTTCCATATTCAGAGAGTCTTTCTTAGGCTATCACAAGACAGCAGCATTCAGTGACATACACTATCACACTTATCACACACAGAAAGGAGATGACAGCCACTATGTAACATTACACACACATATCCATAATGTATCTAATCTTATGCTTCTATTCTACACGATTCCACAACAGTATCTCTTAGGGATACCCTTATAGCTATGCACTCAGAAGAGCAGACAGAACCAGAAGGCACACAATACATATATTCACAGAGCTAAGACAGTTGTTTACATGTAACATGTCACAGAGATAGGTCACTCACAGGTAGCCCTATGTGCATAGGCAGACACATAAGGCCATCCCCACCACCCCTGTCCCAATAGCCATCATAGGATTAGTCACCTGGTAGTCAAAATACACATCAAGGAGGCAGATGTGTGCTGCCACATATACCAATGTCATATGACTTGAACCTTACCTCATAGGCGATGGGAAGTACCAGACGATGCCACGAAGCCAGGTAATCAGCATCACCCATGCGGGGGCCATTCCAGGGCACATTGACAGTGAAGCCTATACCTGCATCTCGGCCTACTTGGTTACTGGCACCTTTATCCCCCATGGGGAAGAAAGTGCCACGGTCATACCGGTGCAGGGACATGTATAATACACTGTCAGGGAGAGGGTGGGATGAGAAAGGGGCCACAGCAGGTTAGAGGCTATGAACATCCCTGCAGAGTGCTTCAGCATCCTCCCGCACCATACTCTTGCCCACAGTGTCATCACTCACCTGGGGTCATCCTCAAATATGTGCTGAGTTCCATTACCATGATGAACATCCCAATCCACGATTAGGATCCTAGGGAGGGAGATAGCCCTTTTTAGCAGCTTGGGACAGTTAGGCCTAGGAGTGAGCCACTGCTAGCTAGATTTCTAGGGTCTTTAGAAGCATTTGTTGCTGAGCAACAGGACCATGGAGTTAATGAGAAAGCACTGCTATTATTCTAAGAATGAAGGTCCGACCCTGGCTTCCTGGATCTATGGGCCTGAACAAGTAATTAAGGCTAGGGACTCTTCTAATGCTAGGAGCCCAGGCATGGGTTCTGTTGGGATAACCTGTTAGGGATCAGGAATGCTGGTGTGATACCCTGGATCCTAGTTTATTAAGCATCTAGCTAGATGCCGTGACAGTTACCACACCCGTCCTGGGGCTTTTGTAGTCAAGTGCTGCCCAGTGGACCCTTGCTTGTTTCTGTGTAAGCTCCCAGGGGTCTGCCAAAGACTGAATGGAGAGAGTAGCCAGATCCCTGCAGAGATCAGGTTTTGGGGGTCTCTGGGGGGCAGGCCTTACCGCAGGGCACGTCCAGCAATGACCTGGGCATGGCGAGCAGCTACAGCTACTGAATTGAAAAAGCAGAAACCACAAGCAGCATCTGGCTCCGCATGGTGTCCCGGAGGGCGCACTACTGCAATGCCATTCAAAACCTGTAGAGAGGAGCAGGAAGACTACCTCTGGCCCTCATCCTCTCATCCTTCCCAGGCTTCCCTTTCTCCTGTCCGCCAACCACTCGGCCGTGGTGGTTCCCCTCCCAGCAGACCTCCTATTGCCTCTGGCCTCCTGAGTGGGAGCAGGTGGTCCCTCTCTTTCTATGTTCCCAGGACCTCATTTCTTCAGCTAAACTTCACTAGCACGCAGAGAAGACGCACCTCTCCTGAGAGCACAGCTTCCACCAGGCAGCAGGCAGCGCCTGTGGCAAGCTTTGCGCAGGCAAAGGTGCTGGGGCAGATGTAGATGGAGTCAAAGTTGGCACCCTCACGGTGCAGATCCCGGGATTTCATCTTTTCTGTGGTGCGGAGATGCTCCATGTACTCAGCACTGGTGACACAGAGGAACAAGAGTCGTCAGCTTGTCCTCACATAAGAACTTGAACCTGTCTAGGTGGCTCCACCCATCTTGGAGAGCCCTTTGCCCTACTCCTGGAACTTCCCTAGAGTCCTACAGCTGACCTTCCCCTAGCACGGGGTCTGACCTGTGGCAGGTAAGGAGCTCAGAGTCCAGGGCAGGCCGAGCAGGTAGGATGAGACAGCGAGCTGCAAGGCCCACCTCCTCCAGGTGACACATGATGCGTAAGATGCGCTGAGGTGCCTCAGGGTGATGACTAACAGTGGGGGGAAGCAGAGCCAAGGGTTTAGTGACTGAGGAGAGTGACCCAAACACCACCCACCCCAGCGCTCTGAGCACATACTTGTCCCAGAGGTTGCAGTGACTCGTCATCCTCTCATCATAGACCAGCCCAGTGCGGTTCTGGAGCAGTGGCCATGTATCCATGGGCAGTGCAGCAGCCACCCAGCTGCCTTCCTCGTCCTCTTCTAGCATGTCTTCTTCCACTTCATCTTCCTCCTGGGTCTCAACTGAAAAGAAAGGACTCAGATCACCTTACTTCCTGAATCCCACTGTTATACTCTGAGACAAAATGTGGCCCGGACATAAAACCTAAAATCCACACAACCCTTCCAACAGAGACATCCCGGGAAAGCAAAAGGAGAGCTGGAAGAGAACAGCCTCCAATAGCTCATTCCAGGTCTAGTTCTGATCTTGCCCCCCCCACCTACCTGATCTCTCTAGGACCTCCCAGAAGGGTTCAAGGGCTTCTAGAGTGCAGGAGATGGAAGTCTGGGCACTGGGGATGGAGAGAGCAGAAATGTGACTAAGCCACCCCTCCCAGTAGGCAGTAAGGGCTCTCCTTTCCCTTGTTCGCTCCCAGGCTCACCTTGAACAAGGTACAACGTGAGACTCCAACATGGGGCAAGGGTCTCCAAGAAGGGTGTGGAGCGAAGCACTGACCCCCTTCGCCAGGGCATGGAGGTTATAGCCACCCTGGGGAAGGAGTTGTCGGGGAAGGCAAACAGAGGGAAAGATGCTGAGAAGAGGACCAATATTGGGGTGCATACTATGTCAAGCAACAAGAAATGTAGAGAATGAATGACAGTGAATTCACTGTCGACTCACGGAAAGTGATTACCATTAGCACATTGCCTACTTGCTATCAGGGAAGCAGAGGCACAAAGAGTTCATGAACTGGTAAGGCTGAGCCAAGAACATCAGTTGTAAAAATAAATCCCAGGCTGGCGTGATGGCTCAGTGGTTACGAGCACTGGCTGCTCTTCCAGAGGTCCTGAGTTCATTCCTAGCTCACAACCATCTGTACTGGGAGCTGATGCTCTCTTCTGGTGTGTCGGAAGACACCTATAGTGTACTCATAGAAATAAAAATAAGGGGGCTGGTGAGATGGCTCAGCGCGTAAGAGCACCCGACTGCTCTTCCGAAGGTGATAAGTTCAAATCCCAGCAACCACATGGTGGCTCACAACCATCCGTAACGAGATCTGGCTCCCTCTTCTGGAGTGTCTGAAGACAGCTACAGTGTACTTACATATAATAAATAAATAAATCTTTAAAAAAAAGAAATAAAAATAAATCCTAAAAAAGATCCCATTAATATTTTTAAAAAAATAATTATTTACTTTATGAAGTTTTTTTTTTTCCCCCCGAGACAGGGTTTCTCTGTGTAGCCCTGGCTGTCCTGGAACTCACTTTGTAGACCAGGCTGGCCTCGAACTCAGAAATCCCCCTGCCTCTGCCTCCCAAGTGCTGGGATTAAAGGCGTGCACCACCACCACCCGGCACTTTATGAAGTTTTTACCTCTGTGTAATGTATATGTATATGTATATACGTATATGTATGGGCCTCATGCGTGAGCCTATGGGATCTCCTGGAACTGGAGTCTGTAAGCCACCATGCTGAGAATCAAACCCAGGTCCTCTATAAGAACAGCAAGTGCTCTCAACAACTGAGCCACCTCTTTAGCCTCAAGGAACCCCTTATATACATGAAAGCTCGTATTTTTAGTGGTCCTGAGAATGGAAGCCCTTGCAGTACATTAGCTAAGTATTCTACCTTTTAATTCTATCCCCAAGGCCGAAAAGATCTGTCCTTCACCCTTCATGTGGGCCAGTGAGATGGATCAGAGCATAAGAGGCCTTGCCAGCAAGCCTGAGTTCAATCCCTCAAAAGAATCTATACAGTGAAAGAGGAGGACCAACTCCCACATGCTGTCTTCTGACTATATGCATAGTGTGCGCATGTGCGTGCGCGCGTGCGCGCACACCCACCCACCAGATAAACCCATACAACCCCCTAAGCCCTTCAGGATCCACAGCATTAGATAACAGTGTGTTACTCACCTCCAGGGACAGAATCAACTTGCCTCCTGCCAAACCCATGAGCAAATGGGTTAGGTGGGCAAATCCTGCTGGAGTGGCAGACATCTCTCCCTGAGGGGACATAAGAATGACATGAAGCTCAGAGTACTCCCCTTGGTCTAACACCCCAGAGAACCTGCCCTACCTTGGGGTCTCCATGGAGGGCATCAAATCCAGCAGCCACCAAGACCAGTTGAGGCTGAAACTGAGGAAGAAGACATACTATGTATGAACACCTGCTTTCAGGGATCACCCCACAGTGTCACCCCCTCACCCCCAATAGCCCAGATCTGCAAGACCTCAGAGGCAACTGGCAGCAGGATGTGCAGGAAAGCAGCAATGTAGTCAGCGTCCCGCATCCCCACCTGCAGACACAGAAGCGCGATGCAATAGTCAGTCACCTTTCTTGAGCCTGTGGGAAGGTGGGCTAGGCTCACTTGACGTAGGCAGACACTAACCTGGTTCCAAGGTACATTGATGGTATATCCTTGGCCTTGGCCAAAACCTATAGCAGACCAGTTAGAAGCCTTAAGGTGGGGCCAGAAGCGACCATGTTCATATCGGTGAATGGAGAAATAGAGGACACTAGAGGCAGAGAAAATAAAGGTTGAGGGATTGACTAGCTTGTGTTAACCCAATCCCCAGCATAGAAAAGAACACAGGAACTGAAGAGTCAAATGTACGACTCTCAACCTACAGCTTCAGGGCTTCGTTCTACAAGTTGTTCTTCCCAGCTACTCAAGTCATTCTCATCAGGTTTTCTTTTATTTAAAGGAATTATTTACTTATTTTATTTATTTATACGAGTACACTGTAGCTGTCTTCAGACACACCAGAAGATGCCATTGGATCCCATTACAGATGGTTGTGGTCGCTGGGAACTGAACTCAGGACTTCTGGAAGATCAACCAGTGCTTTTTTTTCCCCCTGAGACAGGGTTTCTCTGTGTAGCCCTGGCTGTCCTGGCACTCACTCTGTAGACCAGGCTGGCCTCGAACTCAGAAATCCGCCTGCCTCTGCCTCCCGAGTGCTGGGATTAAAGGTGTGCGCCACCACGCCTGGCTCATACATTTTTCTAATTCTCAATCTGTACTCATATTTTAAGATACTTCCTAGTTTTTGCTATTGTAGACAATTCTACTTAAATATTGTTATAAGCATATAATTTTCATCTCTGGATATGTCTGTTCAATGAATTTTTTTGTTGTTGTGTTTGTTTTTAACAAGACAAGAGCTTCTCTGTATAGCCTTGGTTGTCCTGGAACTTACTCTGTAGACAAAGGCTGGCCTCGAACTCACAGAGATTCACCTGCTGCTGCTTCCTGGGTGCTGGGATCTTTGCAAATGTTCTTATATTAGATCTTTGATAATTACTATATCTTCTGTTCTCTCGGACTCCTGTTAAATGTTATGCTTCCTGGGTTGATTCTTTATGGGTTTTTTTTTTCCCGGTTTGTTTTGGAGACTCTGTGGCTCCAGCTGGCCTCTAACTCTGTATAGCTGAAGATGACCTATTGTTTCTACGTGGGGGACAGGAGGTATTTCTCTTGGACACTCCAGGGCCAGGGGAAGTATAGAGTGGCCAGGGGAAGTATACTTCCTGTCTGCCCATGGAGTCTACATGCTGGAGGTTCAGTCATTGTGGTCTCAACTCTGCCTCTCCCACTTGGACGCCAGGGGCATAAGCCCTTTTCCACATCTACCTCCTCTAAACAGATCTTTTTTGTTTCTTTGCTACACATTTTTAAGGTGAAGGTTCATCTAGTCCATTTTACTCTTGCAATTTTAATTTTATTTTCCTTCTTTCTTTCCAGTTCTGACTTCCTGCTCTAATCCCTCAGTCCTAAGGGCTGGTCTAGGTCTTTTGTCTTTTTTTTTTTTAAACTTTGAATTCCTTCCTGCTCCCACTGACTCTACCTCCTGTGTTCTGGGATTAGATCACGTGCCACAAGGCCTGGTTGATACAACACTAGAGATAAAACCTAGGGCCACACGCATTCTTCCAACTGGCCCACATCTCCAGTTCTGCATGGCTTTTTACAAATAAGTCTTTAATTTTTTTTTAAATTTATGTCTATGCTATTTTGCCTCCCTATATGTCTGCACCGTGTGCATGGCTAGTGTTCAGGAGGAAGGCAATGAAATACTCTACAGCCTTATTTTGTTTGCTTGTTTTTCGAGACAGGGTTTGTCTGTGTAGCCTCCATTATCCTGGAACTCAATCCATAGACCAGGCTGGCCTTATCACAGGAATCCACCTGCCTTGGCCTCTCAAGTTCTGGGATTAAAGGTATATGCTCCAGCATGCCCAACGCTTTACAGGTTGGGGGGGGGGGCGAATATGTGCACGTATATGGAGGTCAGAGGACAACTTGTAGGAGTCTCTTCTCTTTCATTCCACCATGTGGGTCCCGGGGATCAAACTCAGGCAGGCACCTTAACCTGCTGAGCCACCCAACTATTTAATTTTTCAGAATAGATTGAAATGTTGTCATAATTGAAAAAAACCCAAAGCACTAATCCAGGGTCCCTTCCAGCTCAGGGGTAAATTGTTGAACAAGATCTCCAAATTCTAAGTCAAACCCCACGTCTTTCCCTTCTCTGCCTGACATTGGAACCTGTATGGTTGTTTGACCATCTGTGAAATGGGAATGCCACAGTTCCCGCTTTAGAGTGAAATCAGGAGGCAGTAGACAACAAGGAAAAGCAGTTCACTTCCTGGTTCCAGGACAACTGAATGTAAATGGCTTCCTAGCCTCTGTGGCTGGGCCTGATGGTTAAGAATCCAGTACTTAGGGTGAGACATGGGATGTACCTGGGATCCTGGTCGAAGATGAACTGTGTTCCTTGACCATGGTGCACATCCCAGTCCACGATGAGAATCCTGTGAGAAGAGAGAGGGGAGCTCTGTGCAGGGGGCTAAGTGAAACACAGAGGAACGACCTAGACCACAGCACCCCCTATTCCATGCTACCCACATTCCATCTGTCACTGGCAACCAACCTCTGAATGCAGTGCTTCTTTTGCGCATAGCGGGCAGCCACAGCCAGATGGTTGAACATGCAATACCCATCCATAAGACTGCGCTGAGCATGGTGTCCAGGAGGCCTAAGCAGGAAAGGGAAGGCTACAGATTTGGGAGTCCTCCTCTACAGAGACGGACTCTCCTGTGTTCCCAATTCTTCCCAGAGAGATTCTGTAAGTCTGCCAGCAACTGACTAACTGTGGTTTTTGAAGCTTCTATGCCCCCAAGCCAACACTCTCTCAACCAAGGAGGCTTAAACAGAACCATCAAAAGGTACCCACACATCCACATTTGCTACTGTGGCACGTGCCTGTAATACTAACATTCAAAGAATTTGAAGCAGGAGGATCTATAGTTGAAGGCCTGCCTAGAATGTATAGCAAGCTCCAGTCTCAAAAAATAAAAATAAATTAAGCTATCCGTAAAAGTATGAAAGCATACTCTTTAATACCCAGTCATTTTGCTCCATGGGCTTAGCTGAGACCTATATAATAAAAAGTGCTATATTTAGAAATGTGCCACTGGTATGCGCTATCGAAGACTGAAGAGAACCAAAATTCCCACCAGAAAGGGGGCGACTAACTTAAAAGTATGTTTGCGGGCCGGGCGTGGTGGCGCACACCTTTAATCCCAGCACTCGGGAGGCAGAGGCAGGCGGATTTCTGAGTTCGAGGCCAGCCTGGTCTACAGAGTGAGTTCCAGGACAGCCGGGGCTATACAGAGAAACCCTGTCTCGAAAAACCAAAAACAAAACAAAAAAAAGTATGTTTGCACAATAGCATCTCACTCGAGTGTAATCCAAGTACTGTTAAGAGACAGCTTTCAAAGATGTCCAAGGTTGTTTTTTTTTTTTTTTTAATTAAATGCACGGTATGGAAGGGAGTGCTGTCATGTGCTTACAAAAGGGGGTTGAGGAGGACAAGGGCTATCTTCTGCATTTTTATCAGTTCTAAGAAGTCCACTGTGGCCCAATGTTCTGACCTTCCATGGGCAACAATGAAACAGTAAAAGCCACGGGCTGAGTCTTGTGATGTCACGCATTGTTGGGTGCATCTGAATTTCAAGATGTTCCAGATAGAAAAGAAATACATGTCCGTGAGCCCACGAGCTGTGATAGTTATTACATACTAACTGAGTAAAACCATCTGGGGGGGGACACGGAAGTCACTGGGGACAATGAGCATCTTTCAGGAGTCCATCAACACAGAGGAGAGAGAATTTTATTGAACCCCCTTTTTGTACCACTTGACTCTTCAACCACATGAAGACAGGGTACCTGAGTTAACACATTTCACATGTGGAGGACTTTTTTGGGAAGGTGTCTTATATAGCCCAGGCTGGCCTCAAATTTATATAGCTGAGGCTAGCCCTGAACCCCCGAGCCTTCCTTTAACACCCATATCATAAGTACTGGTATTACAGACATACACCTCCATGCACCACTATGTGGAAATACTTTTTAAAAAAATGTAAGAAGCCGAACGCTTCAGAGTCCTACCTGATGACGGCCATGCCATTCCGAATCTCAGTCCCCATGAGTGCATCTACCAGCCTGAGGACAGAGCCTGTAGCCAGGCAGGCACAGGAATATGAGTTCTGGAGACCGTGGAAAACCAGAGAAAGAGTTAGAGAGAGAGAGAAAGCATGACCCTAACTCTTTAGCTTCTTATTCCCACAGTGAGGTTGGCATGGATACGGTAGACACTCCAGACTTGCTGCCACACCCTGACCCCACAGTTCTCATCCATACCGGATGCAGATATACTGAATCATAGGTGCCTGCCAGTACTCGAAGCTCCCCTTCATTCATGTACTGGGTTGTCTCCATCAGATCAATGTATTCCAGGCTGGGGACACAAGAAAGAGGAAAGGTTTTATAGCCCTGGTCCCTCTGGAGTCAGACCTACCAACCAGACCTCTCGGCAAGTCCGGCCTCCATAGTCAACCTAGGGGTTCAGCTGGGATGCAGACCGCAGTCCCTTTTTCTTCTCTAGCCTCTCCCATCTCTAGTTATATATTTAGTTCCTCAAGACAGCCATTACCTTGAACTTCTAGGCCTCTGGCTATATACTTAAGATTCTGTTGAATCTTCCTTTCCTCAGCACCTCTCTTTGCTGGACTCATCTACCTTTTTGCCTCTTGGAACTCAGCTCAGATATTCTCTCAGCAAGGCTAATTTTTCTGTGAGCCACATTGTACCAGGCCTCTTCCTTTGAGTTTCTACAGCCCTCAGGACTCATTCTGATCATTCTGGCAAGTATCTACCATCAGTTAACGAACCAGATTATAATAACATTAGCCCTTCACAGGCTTAAGATGCTGTCAGGTATCTGATACACACTGACCCTCCTGAAGGACTTAGATTTCTTTTCTTTTGGGGTTGGAAGGCTTTTTCAGACAGGGTCTCATAAACCCAAGTTAAACCTACTATGTCGCTGGGGCTGTCTTGATTTCCTGATTCGCTTGTCTTCATGTCCCAAGTGATGGATTATAGGCATGTACCATCACATGTTAGGTTTTCTTTTTAGCAATGACCTATTCAGAGAGGCTCAGGGACTTGCCCAAGGCTGGCCACAGAGTCTATGGGATTCCTTCAGTCTGTCCTGGTTGAACCTGAGTATCCTCCTCCCTGCCCTACCAAGCTCCTAAATTTTCACCTGTGAACCAACATCAGCTCCTCCTTCTCAGCGAACCGGGCCTGGGGAGACACAAGGCAAAAAAAGGGGCTAGAACCCAGGCCATGCCTAGGTCCTACCAGGTCCCTGCCCACCATCCGAAGGCTGTGGAGTATTCACCTGAAAGGACACACAGCGGCCCAGGAGGCCCTCCAGGATCAGCTGATCTTTGATGGCGTGGAGCCGCTCAGGGTTTTCAGGGAAGCTGGGAGAGTGAACAGAATCACACATACACACAGATAGGCAAAAGCTCTCCTCCCACCTCCGTTCCCCCTCCCCCTCCCCCTATAGCTGCTCACCCCTTACCAGCAACATCAGCCTTTCTTTGTCATTTCTGAAGTCTTATACTTGTTTTCCCCACTACCATTCATGCCGTTAGAACCTCCAGTCTGAGCTGTCTGCTCCATCATCTTTTTTTTTGGGGGGGTGGTTTTTGGTTTTTCGAGACAGGGTTTCTCTGTATAGCCCTGGCTGTCCTGAAACTCACTCTGTAGACCAGGCTGGCCTTGAACTCAGAAATCAGAAATCTGCCTGCCTCTGCCTCCCGAGTGCTGGGATTAAAGGCGTGTGCCACCACGCCCGGCCTGCTCCATCATCTTTACCAGAACCCCTCTCTGCTTCTATACTTATTCTCCCAACAGCCCCTCCTGTATACTGAGCCAGCCAGTGGTTAGAATTCTACTACTCAAAATCCTTTTGTAGCTCCGACTCTGTTCCCAGGAGAAGCTAGACTTCTCATCACACCGAGAAGGGCCTTAAAAAACCCCGAATCTGTTCCCATCCCTATTCTGGCTCTCTTTCTTACCACACCCCTCTTCTTTCACCTTGTTTTCCTGCAATGCTCCTTGCTCTTCAATGAAACCATTCTCTTCAGCTAGACCTAAGGACTTCAACTGTCTTTCATGCCTGGAACTCTTCAGTGATGACTCATGGCTCAGTCCTTTGGCCTCCCCCGATCCTCTGTATCTTTGCTCAAATGTTAGCAATACCCCCCCCCCAGCTATTGTATTCCAAATGGAAGCACCCCTTCCAGTCAGACCTCACTCTCCCTCCCACCTGAGTTCCTCCACTCTAACACTGGAAAGGTCACCTCCTCTTGATTACTTTTGAAGGCTCCTTTGTTTACTGCTATAGCCTCAACAAATGTACCATAAAGAAAGCCTCTTGACATCATGAGTTAGTTTTAGGTCGGGATGGGGGAAGACGGCTACTATATTTGCAAATATCAGTGTAATGATTAACAGACAATGGCAGAGGCTAGTTAAATAGCTAAGAGCAGATGTGATAGAGGTAGTGGCCAGTCAAAGGCTTCTGTGAATCTCCATAGTTGTGAAAGTTCAAAGAGGAATCAGTCAAGGGTAAAGACCCAAGGCGAGAGGGTGACTGGCACACTGAAAGACGAGAAGGTGGCTAGCGTGCTTGAAGTGAACTGGAGCTCATGAGGAGAGGCCTGGCTGAACAGGTCACAAAGGGTGACAGGAAGCCAAATCACATGGAACCTTAGAGGCCAGGGTAAAGAATTCCGACTTTACCTTAAGAGCAAAGCTCTGGCCTTGAAGTATTTTAAGAAAGGAAGAAAACGTCATTTCAAATGTATTTTTTAGGCTTCAATGTAGAGGCTGGAAGCAGGAGACCAGGGGGAAGAACTCGGATAGTGAATATATTTTAAAGATAGGGCCAAAAAAAAACAACAGATTCCTTTGAGAAGTAGAGCAAATGAGAGGTGTTTTCAGCATACATTGTCTCATTCTCAAGGAAGGCTCCTGCTAGCTAGGCCAGGATCCTCTAACAATCACGTCTAGCCAAGTGTAGTGGCTTGTGCCGGGAAATCTGAGCACTCGAGTGGCCAAGACAGGAGGCTCATCAAAGGTTTGAGGCTGACACAGACTAGTGAGTTCCAGGTTGCCTAGGCTACAGAGACATGGATTTCCCAGTCATTTTGTCTTCACTGAACAGTTTATAGCACTGTTAGGGGTTAATGTCTTCCCTGCGCACTCGCTGGTCAGCTGAGAAGGGACTTTTCTTTTTTTTTTTTTAAGATTTATTTTTATTTATTATATGTAAGTACACTGTAGCTGTCTTCAGACACTCCAGAAGAGGGCGCCAGATCTTGTTACGGATGGTTGTGAGCCACCATGTGGATGCTGGGATTTGAACTTATCACGAGAAGGGACTTTTCTATGTTGGTCACATATATCACTAATTCTTGGCACACTGGAGACTCTCGATAACTGTTTATTGGCTTAAAAGAGAAATCTTTCAAGAATGATCTCCACCTCCCTAAATCACCTGCTTCCAGACTACAGGCTAGAAGAGGAAAAAAATTCACTCTTGTTTGTGAGAAGAAAGGGGCACTTGTGTAAATGTTCTAGTTTGGGGACAATTTGGAGGTCCCAGCCTCACCTGTCATCCCAAAGGCAATGGAAGTCATTTAGTTGCTCATCAAACACCAATCCAGTACCAACTGGGACTCTTATCTCAGGGTTCAGATCCTGTAGGGGAAAAGAAAAGAAACCCAGATTCACTCTGAACTACAATTGGAGAAAACACCACATACCATCCGTCTAGGATGGGGGAATAAATCACTGTTTTGTTTGGTAAAGAAGGCCAAGTTGTAGCCAGGCCTCTCTCACCAGCCCTTGAAGGCCCACAACTAGGTCTTCTTCAGCTGGTTGGCTGAGCTTCTTCATTTTGCCTTTCTTCTTTACCTCCGCTAGATTGGGGCTGGAGTGGGGTACCGCACACTTCTTACCACCTCGCTTCTGCCAATCAGACAGAAGAATCAGAGTGTGGACATGGCTGGCTGGCTTCACCCTCCACCCACCCCACCCCCCATCAGGGCAGGTCTGGAGCCTCACCAAAGTGGAGCTGGAGTCTTGAAGGGGTGACTGGGGATTGTGCCTACTCTTTCGCTGCCTAGTAGAAGAATCTTGGCCGGTGGAGGTCATGGCTGAAGAGCTTCCGCTCCTGGAAAGGTTCTAGCAAAGGTGTAGTTGGTGGTGAGGCAGCTGGAGTGTCCAGAGGACCCCACATCCCTGTCCCTTCCCAGGCCCCGCCCCCTAATCTAGATCGCAGCCTTCACCCGGGTCCATTCCCGAGCTTCCTAAACCCCGCCCTCCCCCTCAAGGCCAGCTTCTGCTAGAGGAAACCTGGTCCAGTCCGCTCCCCCTGGACCTCGCTGCTTTGATTCTCTTTCCTCTTTTTGCCTATTCACTAAACGAGATAACCCCAGGCTCAATCAGGCTCTTTTAAGGCCTGCCCGACCCAATCACCGCCCCTCACCCCCCACTCCTCCACTTCCCACATCCTTTCATACCTCTAATCTGCGCCTGGAACGCTTGGCTTCTGCAACCTGCCCGCTTCAGCCTATTTTCCCCAGGAAAAATCACCCACCTCTCCAGTCCACCAGACCGGGCTGCCGCAGCCTCGGCAGCACCCTTAAGGACTCACTCAACTCCACCTCCTGCAGGGCCGAACCAGCCCCTTCCACTCGTGCAGACCTCGCCCCGAGCTTTTCTCGTGCCCCGCTGCTCCGAGGACTGCCCCTTTCGATCAGAACCCTTCAGACCCCACCCCCTTCCCAGCCGCCTACCGTTTAACCAGACTCCCTCAGCCCCCTTCCAAGACTCCGCCCATCTCCCGCCCAGCCGCCGACGCTGGCCAATCCTTCCGTCCCTATTCACTGAGCGCTGCCCCTTTTCAAACTCCGCCCTAGGCTCGCGCCGCCAAATTCCCGGCGACCTGTGTGGCCCCCGGCACCTGATCCCTTCTTTTCCATTGGGCTGAGCGTTTTCATTTGCCCGCCCACGTCCGGCCCACAACACGGGATCCCGTCCGCCCACAACGCTTCAGGCGCAAACCACACCTCTCGCGAGCTTGCCCGTGGAAACCGATCATGCTGCGCCTGCGTGGAGGTACTACTCCCTAGTTCGAGACCCGGATCTGCCACTAGTGCTACCACCCCTCCCCCCCCACACGCACGCACACCCCACCCCCGCATTCACCGCTGCCGCCGTTCTGATTGCTATGGCTGCCAATTCTCAATTCCAGGCTAGTCATCCTAGGAGACCTACGGATCCACATCGGTTGTGTTGTGCAGTGATTTCGAGAGCAAATCAAAGAAGCTAGAGGTTAGGAAGAGACGTCTTCTCTTATGATTCCCGAGCTGCGTTTGGCGATGACGTAGCTCGCGCCTGCGGGTGACTAGTTGGAGATAAACGCTAATAATAGACTTTGGCTGGTGGCAGCCAAAATGAGCGTGATAGTAAATGCTGGTAATTTTCTGAGCTGCTGGTCACTGCGATGGTATGCAAGAAGCATCCCCAAATGTTAGCTATTAACGTTCTGCAGGGGGAAATGGGGACTGGAAGGAGTCTGTACGAGGTGGGGCAGGGGTGGGGCGGCTCACTATGTCAGAAAGCCCGACTTTTGTGAGGTAGTTTACACTGTAAAGCTGCTCTGTAGACAACACACACAGGGACTTAGATCTTGAACAGGTCACAGCTCTGTTCTGTTTCCTTTTTTTTTTTTTTTTTTTTTTTTTTTGGTTTTTCGAGACAGCCCTGGCGGTCCTGGAACTCACTTTGTAGACCAGGCTGGCCTCGAACTCAGAAATCCGCCTGCCTCTGCCTCCCGAGTGTTGGGATTAAAGGCGTGCACCACCACGCCCGGCTCTGTCCTGTTTCCTTACCTGGAAAATTGAGATGCTAGTACCAAGGCCAGAATGGACTTGAGAAGGACAGTTTCTCCTGAATGGGAGCTCAACCTTCCTGTCCCCATCTACTGAGTAATCAAACTAACAGCGTGTGGTGGACCAAGGATGGAAAATTGTTCCTGTGACTCTTTGATAAGGCCTTCCTAAGTATCAATTCCGCAGGTAGCCGAGTTGTCATGATCTCCCCCTGTGAAGGACATCATTTCCTAAGGACCTGTAGGCTGAGACCAGAAAGAAACCATCTGGAGTTCTGCATCACTGACTAACAAATAGATGACAGTCCCATACTCCAGTAGCCAGACCCTCTGAACCTCTTGCAAATGTCAGTTTCAGTCCTCTGCGTTCTCAGCACAATGTTTGCCTTAAGAGCTATCTAAATCTACACACACTAAAGAAAATAATAATACATAAAAACATTCTGGGACGGTGATGCCCGCCAAACAATAGAAAAGGTTCCTGCACAACAGAGCTCAGTAAACTTTATAAAAGCTAAGATTGACGGGCGTGGTGGCGCACGCCTTTAATCCCAGCACTCGGGAGGCAGAGGCAGGCGGATTTCTGAGTTCGAGGCCAGCCTGGTCTACAAAGTGAGTTCCAGGACAGCCAGGGCACACAGAGAAACCCTGTCTCGAAAAAACCAAAAAAAAAAAAAAAAAAAGCTAAGATTGCAAATAGTTTAGGCTTTGCATCCACATCTAATCTTTATGATATGCTTTCTTTTTTTAAAAAATGACCTTGCTTTCATGTCCGGCTGCTCAGAACTTCTGGCCTCAAGGGCTCTTCATGTCTCAGCTTTCTTTCTTTCTTTTTTTTTTTTTTTTTTTTCCGAGACAGGATTTCTCTGTATAGCCCTGGCTGTCCTGGAACTCACTTTGTAGACCAGGCTGGCCTCGAACTCAGAAATCTGCCTGCCTCTGCCTCCCAAGTGCTGGGATTAAAGGCATGCACCACCACACCCGGCTATGTCTCAGCTTTCTGAGCAGCTGGACACCACTGTGCCCAGTTAATCTTTCTTTAAAAACCAGCAATAGCCATTTGGGTTTGTTTGTTTGTTTGTTTTGGTTTTGGGTTTTTTTTTTTCTTTTCTGAGACAGAGTTTCTCTGTATAGCTCCGGCCGTCCTAGAACTCACTCTGTAAACCAGAACTCAGAAATCCACCTACCTCTGCCTCCCAAGTGGTGGGTTAAAGGCATGCGCCAGCACTGCCCGGCTTAACAACCATTTGTTTTAAAAATTATATTTATTTACTTTTTTTTTCTTTAACAAACTGTTTATTAGCTTTTGCCTCTAGACTTCAGGGAGGTAGCAAAGTGGCGATGGTGAACTTGGGGATCTGGTCTCCCCAAATCACCTGCCGCTCTACCCCTATCCTTGAATGGCTGCCAAGGGAATCACTCCTCCACTGGAGCCATTGTGTTTCCCTAGCCAAAGCGAGAACATTGGCAGTGAACTGCAGACATTCGTCCTTGGTCGTGCCTTCCGGATAGATAGCATCATCATAGCCATAGATGTATGAGTTCCCAGAGGCTCTGATGACAAAAGACTGTCTTACCATCATACCCTCCATGGGAACAGAGTACACCTGCCCTCCTTCTTGAGGGTCCCAGCCTGCAATGATGATTCCTGCCATCAGACCTTCTCTGTACTGCTAACATATCTCCTTAAAGAGACTGGCAGCCATGTGTACTAGTGGAGAATCGTTCAGTTCAATACTGTGGAAACCAAGCTGGTGACAGCGTCTGCTACTGCTCGGGTATCAGCTGCTGAACCTGAGTGGCAGCAGAAGATGTGATCATAGATAGGGGTCAGCTTGTCAGTCACTCAATTGACGATGTACAACCCAATGGTTGTTCTGGAGTCCACTCCTAGAACCACACCCCCATTAAATTACACAGCCATGATCATGGTCCCTGTGGAGACTTCTCAGTTTTCCCAGTCTGGGGTGAGAGCCTCCGGCCCAAAGGCCAGTGCAGATCCCACTCCACGAACAGCTAAGGCGGCCGGCATCTTCATCTGCTACTTGTTTACTTATTTTTTTTTTTTTTGAGACAGGGTCTCTCCATGCAGTCCCACCTGTCCTGGAACTAACTATGTAGACCAGGCTGGCCTCAAACTTACAGAGATGCACCTGCCTCTGCCTCTGCCTCTGCCTCTGCCTCTGCCTCTGCCTCTGCCTCTGCCTCTGCCTCTGCCTCTGCCTCTGCCTCTGCCTCTGCCTCTGCCTCTGCCTCCTTAGTGCTGGATTAAAAAGGCATGTGCCACCATGCCCAGCATACTTTATGGATTTTGCCTGTGTGTATGCCTAAGGTGGCAAGAAAGGACATTGGATCCTCCAGGAGGTGGAGTGAGAATTGTTTGTGAGCCCTTGGATGTGGGTGCTGGAACTCAAGCACTGAAGGCATCTCTCTAGTTCAGCAACTTAAAACAGTACTTGTC